>CM029771.1:30948988-31381119 GCA_017562165.1 Ectropis grisescens
AAATAAATTAGTCAATTTGGTCGAAAAAAAAAGAATTAAATCTATATAAAATGTCACTCAATCGCCAGAAATTTACAATGAGATAAATGAATAAATACATATGGATAATTATAATATCGAGTGCTTTGGTGTATTGGAGTTCAGATTCTACCGAATAATAGCACTTGGGAGCTTGAACTAGCTTTGGGTTCACATGACATACCAATATAGGTTATTTGGAACTGCATCTTCCCGTTTCTGTTCAAATCCAGAGGCCAACCCAAGTAAAGGTGAAAATGTGTAGTACCTATAGGGTGACACAAAAGAGTGCAATTATATGATGACGATATCAGGGATAAAACAAAGTGGAAAAACAAAAATAAAGAAAGAATGATCAAAGTGTCGTATTAGGCTAGAGGGAGGGTTTGATGTCAAAGATACGAGTACTACTCTCTATATCTAAACTGTGTTTGCAAATTCATAATATTTAGTGAAAGACTAACAGCCATGAGTTTTTTTTTAATTCTAGCCAAGGTCAGGTTGCTAGAGCATGTCTGAAAATGACGAAAATGACATTATACAAATATCTCGATTCTCTCTTCATCGTCAAAATTGGAGTAGTGAATGAAAAATGTTTTGTTCTGCTTTTGAAAATACTAACATGCGCTATCGGGGTTTGGACTGACAACCTCATGATACTTGTGATGCTTAAATCAGAAATCGATATAAATCGTTACATTCAAAGAAGTGTTCAAAGAGTGTGAAGGTATATTTTATGGTCTTCAGATAATGCGGTCTAAACCAAAGCATGTGGTATGATCTTCATTTATTTCAAAGAATAATTTTCTCAAAATACCACTTAGGGCACTTTGTTCTTTCGGTATCGAAGCGTACGTAGTTTCCCGAATTTCGTGAAACATCTTAAGCCTTGGAACGCCCATATTATTCTAAGCTAGAGTTTGGTGGACGTTTGCTCTCCTTATAAGAGTTCTCTTAGTAACGAGTTTAGGAGAGCTACCGTTGTTCCCCCAACACGGCTGAGTACTTCACGTGCGTGCAAGTTATCTGAATACCTCATTACTACATTTTATTTTACTATTTTTATTAAATTATTCAATACTTACAACTGTGCTAAACTGCACAGCAGTTTTTATACAGCAATTATCTCAAACCACGTTTTCAATAGTTACTTACATACTTTTGCATATTAATATTGATTGTTGCCAGTTGACAATCTTCGTGTCGAGAGTGAGCCGGTTTCGTCTAGGTGAGCACGCTCCATCGTAGGCGGCTTTGTCACTTAACAACAGGCAAAATAGTGGTCGAGTGCAAATCGTTAAAACAAATTGGCAGTCTAAACTAGAATAGAACTGCCGATAGAATTGAAATCTTATACCTAACTCAGAATTTGAGAGCTTAAATACCTTGAACAACTTGAAACACATATTAAATACCTTGGGTAATAATATAATGGGTATTGTCTGTGTTTGGAAACTATGCAGATAAATCTGGAGGGATCTGGAGCCATCTAGAAATGCGTCAACCAATGAGAAAAGCTGACGCGTTTCTTCACGGTCAATGGCCATGTTCCCGAGTTTACCCGAAGATTTCTTATCATTCCCAGGCGTGACGCTAAAATAAAATTCAATTCACAGCCCATGAAAAATTTGTCTGTGGCACGCCAGAAGAAGCAAAAAGCTATTATCTGCCAACACTCTCTGAAACGACTGAACACAACTTAAGATTACAAAAAAGCACTGACTACCAAACAATTCAGACCAGCATTTAACTACTTTTGTTCTCTCATATTCAAATTCGACCCCTCTGGAATTAATTCGGATCTGCCGGGGTTCCACAAGAGCCCTACGTTTCTTTCATTCCAATCCTTTGAAGTCGCGATATTGCGTTATTCGCGGAGATTGACGCGCTCCGCCGCCGCCAACAAACTCCCGATACGGAACAAAACGCGAGCGGTAATGAAACCTCCGGGACATGGTAATTATATTAACTAAGAGACATGTGCGGAATATAAATACAACTGGAAGGGTAACTCGCAAAAACTATTAGTGTAGCAAAATATTGACATTCCAAAAAAAATGTGTAATTTATACACTGTTACCACTAGATAAAATATGATGCTTACGAAATTCATGTTTGTTTACATCATGATTTTTTCTGCGATGAAAAGAAGTTTATGTGCTGATCCAGAGTGTAATCCAACTGTAATCTGAATATTACTCGTTATCTTGATCCACTCTGACGTGATTAAACAAAAAACATCCAAACTACCGCGTTCATAATATTTTATGTCGGAGTAAATCTTATTACTCAAATATTATGAGCAAGAATTATCCAAGTCAAATGTTAAGCGCTGACAAGATTTTTAATCTTATCACAAATCAAAAACTAAAGCAATCAAAATGACGCCATGTGAAAAAATTACAAATGCTATCATAATAATATTATGAGAATATGTCCTCATAATCTACCTTTAATTTAGTTTTAAGCTGTGTGGGGTTGAGCCTGTTTTTTTTCCTTACTAACATCGCCCCAAAGCTTAACAGTTTTTTTCAAATACTACCTACATTTGTATTGTATTAATTCAGGCAATGCACTTACAATGTATACATTTTCACCCAATATAGTAAGTCAAATCCATTCAGTTTTAATATAGATATATGGTATCTAATAAACAGGCACTGGATGGAGACGTACAGGTGAGTTGCGAACCATGGGAGAGGCCTATGTTCAGAAGTGGGCTAAGATATGATGATGATGAAACACGCCTTCATAATATTACTTGATATAACAGAGTTACGTCTCTGCATCAATGTAATCTGTGTTTGACGCGAGAATGAACTGATGAGCAGAAGCTTAATTACGCCGGTCGTTACGAGACGTGTGGCTTGATGCCGCGGGACTGACGCCTGAAGCTCTCGGGCGTCAGTCACAGCCGCGACTGATGGTGTAAGGACCTCCGCGTGTCAAGATGTGTTACACTTGGTGTAATATTTTGAGCATCTAATGAATACAGACGATATATCTAACGAAAGTTTGGTTTTAATTAATGTCAAGATGATTAATGATTTTATATGATAATAATTATTTTCATTTTCAATTCAAACGATTTCATTGAGTAAAACGTCAGCCAACCAATCATATCTTAAAAATGTAATTATGACTGATCATTATTATTCAGTATGCAATTAACCCTATAGCAATATAATTTTGTTTCGATTTCAAATTATACGTGATTCATTAGCAAAATTTTTAATCCAAAAATCATGCTTCCTTCGATTTTACTTGTTTCAACTTCGATACAGTATTGATAGATAAAATTAACCAGTCGAAATTCAATGACATAGACACGTTGTATGTAAAATCTTTGTTTTTTGCAAATGTGGTGATTATGATATAGGTACGTTGTAATTTTTTTGCGTTTTGCAAATGTAGCGATTTATCGTTTAAAACTTGGAATAAAATCGTAAACTACAAAATAGATTTCATAAAAACCCTTCAAAGATATTTTGTTAATTTACTTTCTGTTGATTTATACATATGACTCGGTATGTTTTCACGCGAATCAAAGAGTCTACATTCACTTCGTTTTTTTCCCTCAAGACCAGAACTGAAAGAAATTCATCTTCGGAAGGAACCGAAGGGCGCGTGACAATGTAAGTAATCGCGGTTCTGCGTGAATTATTCAGCGGCGGATATTGAATCTCCGCGCACCGCCCGATACACGGCACACGCGGCTGTTGGCGGGACCGGCCGTCAGGGGGCGGTGGACTGGAAGCTGACGTGAATGGTAATAGTGGCTGAGCGTGTAAATAGTGCTTTAGAAAAGATGAGATGTTACTACATTACATGATCTTATGTAGGGACCTCATAACGGACTGAAAACTTACCGCCAAAACGGACACCGTGTGAAGTCCACGTGCGGAGGTGAATAGAAAAAAAATACTGCTCAATAATTTCATTTTCTCCAGTAAAATAAATGCCAGCTTCAATTGAAAATAAAGCTCAGACACTAGATAGACTAAATTTCATAATTTTTGATAAATTTACGAATACCTTGACCTAGACGAGTTTAGTTAGTAGTTAGCAGTAGTTTAGTTCTTTGTTGATTTATTTAAAAACCACTCCCACCAATTAACTATTATTCTATCATCTAAAAAAAATTTCAGTTGGAATTATAATGACATAATCAAAACTTAATAGTACCGTCTTACTCTCTCTTATATCCTACAGTATTATTTTGGGCAAATTTGATAACATTCACCTACTGATTCCTCACATTCGAGAGCTTTTTCATTCATCAAGTTTAATATTAAGCGAGATATTACGAAGACACTCATAAAGGCTAAAAAACATAAAATTATGAAACGTTTTACAACCCACCTGATTCCATAAAATTTCTTCTCTTATTTCCGAAACCAAATCTACTCGTATACAAAATATCAGCTGAATCGTATATTGTCTTCTGGATTGATGTTCATGAGATATATGATTGGTTGAAGATATTGTAAGGCACGTAAACACATTCATACAATAATTAAATTAATAAAAGTAAATGTATAAAACCGCTCAGCATATTCTTTTCAGAACTAGTTCATTCCTTATACTTGGGTAGTTGGTTAACATGTCATAGCTCAAAGTACCTTTTTACATCTTACTAATATTATAAATATCAAAATTTGTCTGTCTGTTGCTTAATCAGGTCGTTCAGGATCAAGATAGGATCAGGTTGTTTGAAATGAAATAAAGTTATAGTAACACTTAGGCTACTTTTATAACGGGAAAATACCAAGAAAACACGAACGGTGATAGTGATTGGTATAAATTCTAATTTGATATGAATCGAGTAAATTCAGTCATCGAGCCGCAACAAAGCGAATCCAAATGTAACGAAAACAAAACATTTGAAAGCACATCCCGCAGTCACGCAGACAGCTGACGCGGGCAACACTCGCTCACGCCCGGCATTCAGCAGATCGCAGACACTCGCTGTCACTTTATTACACTAAATTTACATATTCATAAGAAGCGAACTGTTACTGTTCGGCAAACAACCCATAGGGGCGGTAATAAAGTGGCGCGAATAAAACAAACAAGTGGAATTCATCAAGGGACCGTACCGGTTATAACCGGTTATGGCGGGGTCGGCGACGCGGGCCAACTGCCCAACTAGTCGGGTTGTGACCCCACACTTTATTTGACCGGGCGTATAGATGGACACAAGTAGTTTTAGGGTTAACGCTCAATTTAAAAATGACAGTGATGATTTATTACTAATTTGATATATTAGTAGGTACCAAAAATAGTGATTTTGTTTGATTATTTACTTGTGTTTCACTCGTAGTTACTTAATTATCATGTATCACTTATATCATCTGGTTTCATAGACGCACCGAAATCCAACTGCTTGATGCCACCCTGGGAGAGTATAACCCTAGATAAGGCCAAATGGTCCTAAACCTCCGACATCGCAGACCTTTCAACTGGAGACGGGTGTCCATTTCTGCATATAATCGACAGTCTTATTGTCCTCTCGCTCCTCTGCTTCACACGAGCTCACACAGTCCGCACCTTGGGCTAAGATAGTCGACATTGACAGATTCGTCCTCCTGCTCGTAGCTAGGGATAACCGCGGTTCTGGCAACCACCAGCAGCTTTAATACCCATGTCAGAGTAGATTTTGCAGCCCTCACTTAGCCGTCGTCTTTTATAACCCAACTCCATGTAGCCGCATCGAGACTATAAAGGCACAACCCTAACCAGCGGCCCCTCCTTAAGTCGGAGGACCCGCATTCTATGAGCGCTCTACTGGAATGACTTTGGACTATTACTCGTCCAAATAGAACTATCAGCCAAGAAAAGTTCCAAGTCATACCAATTCCCCTAACAAACTATTACACGCGACCTTCGTGAAGGCGAGGCTTGCGCATAGTAGCTCATCCTTCGCTGGACAGGGTTAACTGCTATCATACAACAAGATATCACCGAGGTAAGTTTACTGGAAGACTAATAAATATATCTACAAGGAATATAATTATCTGGATTTTATTAAAAAAAATGTTAAAGAAAAGATGTTATTATGAGATAACTGATTTTCTTAGCGATAAAATCCATAATATTACTAAAAATTCAACTTATAGCTCACAATGATTAAACAAAAGCACATTAATGACTATGTAGTTACAATATTGACCTTGTATAATTCATGACATTTAACAATATATACGAGCTAAGATTTGTTCATTCCTATTGACATTCTATATTATAATTTGACATTGTTGCTATCCATTATTTAATTTAAATTATGTGTTATCACAATGGTGACATAATATGACATAAAAATGTAATTTGTTAGGAGTAGATTTTAAATGATCATTGTTACTTTTATTTTTTTATTTATAAGCATGATTAAGTATTATTAGTTCCTGTAATAAAATTTGTACGCCGAAACAGGCAAGAACATGAGGCACTATATTTGAATGACATCTGTACACTGCTGTTAATGTATGTGATTACACAACCATGTTCTGACAAATAAATAATTTGATTTGATTTGATTTGATTTGATTTGATTATATACTGCCTGCCCTTGTTGTCGCCCAGACGGCTCTCGCAGTCCAAACAACAACAAGACACTACCAATTTATTGTCATTCAAATTCGTTTAGCAGCTGTAGAGATACGTGGGAACAAACCACTTTCTTACAACCTATAAATTTTACCTTCATGAGATTACTGCAATTTCACGGAGATGTAAAAATGGTGTAAATACGTTACATATTTGTAACAATAGAGTGAAAAGTCAACTCGTTTTAAAATTACATCAGTGTTTGAGAGAGTGTTGAAGCTCCCAAATTGCGGGCCATGTGATCATGTGCGCTGGGTAGGGTAATGCCCTCGGGGCGGGCCAGAGGCCGCAGGACCGGCTGTTTGCGGACCAAACACCCGGACGTGCGCCGGCCCGTGTGGACCCGCCCTTATTATGTGCTTGTGTTCAATTAAGTCTTGTGTTTTGTTTGCTGCTGAAATTTCGATGATGCTACTCCGAGACGTTTATCGAAGTAAACTGCTGTGTTTTGGTGGTACGGGGTCGACGGATAGTGATACGGGGTTGATGAATATAGCGGCACGGGGTCACACTGATACGATGTAAGTTCTTTCCTCTTTGGGTTTTCTAGTTGCGTGGTTTCAATATGAAACTAAAGTAATCCTATTTCTGCTAATAATATAAAAACAGTAATGTTTGTATAGGTATAGCCTTCGTTTTGATAAATTGACTGCGAAATTGGTTTTGCCGTGAATAATTTATGTACCAAATGTTGATTTAGGTGACTTTGTGGTTTGATAATAATTTTATCACATAATGTACACATCGTTTTGTAGTATTTCGCGCTTAGTTCCTGTTCCCGTGATAAAAAGTTTCGGCGTGTTCCAAATTATGTTCAGATTTCATACGAAATAAGCAACAAAATGTTATATATAATACCGTAAACCCTCGATAAGTTAAAGTCCAAGGAAAAACAAAAAATATTTAAAGTTATAGAGGTTTTAAGTTATCAAGGGTTTTGGTTTTGGGGTCTGATCGGAAGGGGAACATATTATTTGTTGAAGTTATAGAGGTATTCAAGTTACCGAGGTTTGAGTTATCGAGGTTCTACTGTACCTATATTAAATCAGTAATAAATGAGTGATGTACTCGTACGAGTATGTCATGTACCAAATTTTAGATAAATTAATTTTTGACAAATTGTTAGCTGTCCGTAAATATATATTGTATTTAGTGAGTTTTATTCTAACTAATACACTGTTTTTGAAAGTTGGGAGCATTGGGTGCAAAGCGTTGATTTATTAGCCTGCAGAAAAATAACGAGAATTTTGGTAATACATTATAATATCTAAATAGTTTGAGTATTTTGTCAGTGGAAGTGGTTTCGCTTACAGCAATTCAGGTAAATTTAAATGAAAACTTGCGTACTGTTAGACTGAAATCACTGATTCTATAAAAAAAAAAACAATTTGTACTTATTCACTTTTTATTTGAGTTTAAACAAACACTTCACAAGTTTTTGGATTTAGTGAGGGCCTTTCCTAGACCAACCGAAATAGAAACAGACGCGCGCGGCACTTCTCTAGGGGTATCTGAGGTCTCAGGTCCGGCGGGCATGAACCAGGTCCGTAGGCTGAGAGGCAGAGTAACCTTTCGAGAACTGACTGGAAGATTTATTCGACAATTCGACTTTATATAGCAAAATACTGCAGAATCGCCAATATCGACATCGAGGAATTGACTTCCTGCAGGATCAGCAGTTTTAAGGTTGTAACATCTCCCCTTAAGACGGAACATACTAATCGGTTAGTATGTGAGTAGGATTTTGGTCTAGCAAAGTTCACATGATTTAGAATTAGAAAATTAAGTTAAGGATTACACAAAACAATAAATTCAATTAAAATTTTAAAATGAAAATAGAAAACGAATTAAAAGATTACATTAAAACAATATACTCAATTAAAGTTTAAAATGGAAATAGTTAAAATTACACAAAACAATGCACTAAATTAAAGTTTAGAAATGGAAATAAAACTAATTGAAAGATTACACAAAACAATATACTCAAGTAAATTTTAAAATGGAAATAGAAAACTAAGTTAGTAACACTGGAACGGACAAGGCTAAAACACAGTAAAATTGTTATTACTAGACATGATAATAAGGCTTAGCACTAAATTATGTAAACAATAATTAAGCAAAATTTGATAATAATATATTAGAAAAATAAATGATGTAAAAGATTCAAAGAGTAAAAATAACAATGTCGAGCTTTTTAAATTTGAATGTTTCTTCTTGGGCTAGACATAGAAATATTTGATAAAGAAGTATCATCAGAATTGGAAGATTCAGTGATATCTCGTTCATTTAGTTCGATAGCCGTTCTAGATCGAATATTAGTATTAGGCCTTGAGTAACATTTGTTAAATATTTGTACACAGCAGTTAGAGTTAGTCAGTTTACGTTTTGGACATAGGCATGAATATAATTTGTAAAACATATAAGAAAATACAGAGAGTGATAACAGGGTCGTCAAGAAGCTGAAGTAGTATCCATACTTAATGTGATAGGGCTGGTTTTCGATTTTGTAAGATCATCGTTAAATTGATTTAACTTATGTGTTGCATATTACAGTGAGTCTAAGTTAATGTCAGAAAGCTTTATCGGCGTTAAATATGGAATACTTTTGTTTACTTTAGATTTAGAACAACAGTCATCGTCAATAATATTAAAATTAGGTGACGGAATATACAGATTTGTATCGTATTCGTGCTGTGGAACAAATTGCAATAGTTTGTGATAGGCTTTACAATTTTTGGAAGGTAGAGTATACCAGTTCCGACTACATCATGATCGGTCATATGACTATCACTACATTTCACAGAAACTTTTGTTAGATCTGATTGGACATAGATCCATCTATTATTGGTGAGTTTCTGCCAAATGTCAATATCACCAAACATTATTTTAACATTACAAGATTGTGGAATACTAGTGACGTGTTCGCGAAATAGTTGCACTTCACAGATTGGGTTTGACACACTGGATTGAACACTTTTCAATTGACACAGTTTGTTGTATCTAGATATCGATTTGCACTCACTTAAATCGTTTATCACGGAATAAGTTAATTTGTCCTCTGTTATTGCTAGATATCTTGCAGATGGATTAATTAGGGCAAAAGAATTTGGCTCTTGGATATTATGAGGAGTTGGTAGAGCATAAATATGGTAGAGATTGTATTCTGTCAGAATAGCTAATGGAAATTTTACTACAAATACTAATTTGTTATCTGAAATAAACGATGAGACATCTGACACATCCAGTAGAGTGTGGATGTTGTTAAGATTTACGGGAATTGGGAATGTTCTTACGAGTTCCTAAGGGATCGTAGTAAACGCCGGGACTATTAGTAATCGGCGTCGTTAGGTTGAAGGCTGAGACGGCTCCTGGCGCGATGGCCCTGAAATAGGGTGTTCATGAGCATGTTTGATTTCGTTGAAATGGTACCTTTTAAATCTACGATTAACTTGAAGAGTGACATTGCTATTACCATGAACTTTGATGACGCGATATGGACCTTTCCATATTGAAGATAATGCCTTACGCAATCTATGATGTTGCTTAAGGTAAACCATATCTCCTACATTATAAGACTGGTCCTTTGTATTTTTGTCATAATAGGTTTTAGATCTTTCCTTGCTACGGAGGATATTGTCACGAGCTAGATTTCTGGTGTTTATTAACTTTTGTTTGAGAGTTTTTATATAGTCAGGATAAGTTGCAGTGGGGTTAGTATCATAAATAGAGCTAGGTATATGAGGCTTGCAGCCAAAAAAGAAGTTCGTGTGGCGAAAAATTAGTGGAAGAGTGTACACAAGAATTATACGATATAATGGCAGTGGGGAGGAACTTATGCCAGTTATCTTGATTCTCATTGACATAGATTTCAAATATTCTTTGAGAGTGGCATGACTCCTTTCTAGAGCACCGTTTGTTTGTGGGTGATAAGGAGTTGAAAAAAGATGTTTAATTTTAAAAAGTTGAGCAACTTGTTTATATACATCGGCAATGAAATGTACTCCTTGGTCTGATAGGATACTTTTTGGGATGCCAAAGTGACTTATAAATTTTATTAGACATTGGGTCGTTTTTCGGCTGTAGATTCAGTGATAGGATAAGCCATGGAATATTTCGTTAAGTCGTCCTGGAATGTGACTATGTATTTGAAATTTTCACTACCAGAGTCTGGGAGAGGACCAACAATATCAGTATAAATTTTTTGAAAGGGTTCAGAGGATGTAGTGGTAATCTCCATAGGAGCTTTGTTGATTCCTCGTAGAGCTTTGTTCTTTTGACAAGAGGAACAATTCTGGACATATCTCTCAATTTCACCTTTCATTCCTTTCCAATAGTATATGTCCTTAAGTTTGTTATACATTTTGGATGCGCCAATATGACCACCTGTGGGACAGTCGTGGTTTTCGAGAAGTATAGTTGGCACTTCATTTGGTTTTGGATACTTCATTAAGTTATGATGAATGTGAATTTGAATGCCAGTGTTATGAAATAGAAAAGAAAGCATTTCATGGATTAGAATGAAATTGAGTTTGTCGAAGGGATTGGTAAAGTCAGACATGGCAATCGATTTTACTTCGGGATATAGTACAATAAGGTTATTCCGTAGATCTTTGAGGACTTTGAAAATTTCTTGGTATGTGACGGATTCAAATGGTGAACTTTGGTAAACATGTGGAAGTATGTTTTATTGTTGACTTGAGATGCTCTGACGGTATAGAGTTCCTTTTCAGACATTTCGAATTCATTTTTATCTTGAAGAAGATTAAGAATGTTTTCAGAAAAGGGTTAGAAGAATCTAAATCGATGGAAGTAGGGTATGCGATAATTGAACAAGGTGAATCTAGGAGACTTTTGTTATGTTCTAGAATAATTGTATCATTCAAAATTGGGCTAGAGCGAGATTTCATAAATTGTTGGTATGTGAGTGTGTCGGTTTCGATGTTGTCTGTAATATTGTGAATAGGAGGACGTGACAAACCGTCGGCGTTTGAATTTATTCTGCCGGGCTTGTACTCAATTTTGTAATCATACTCTTCAAGTTTTAGTCTCCAGCGTACTAGTTTACTACTGGGATCTTTACAGTTGAAGAGCCAAGTTAAGGGGCGATGGTCAGTGACTATTTTAAATGTTCTGCCATACAAATAAGGCCTAAAGTTTTTGTTCCAAAGATAATGGCTAAGAGTTCTTTTCTGTGGTACTATAATTACCTTCTGCGCTATTAAGCGTTCTAGAGGCATAAGCAATAGGTAGATCTTTATTTGGTTCGCCTTGAGAAAGAACAGCACCTATAGCGTAATTAGAGGCATCGGTAGTGAGTGTAAATTCTTTAGAGAAATCTGGATATTGTAGGATCGGTGAATTAGTAAGCAAACTTTTGAGTGAGTTGAATGAGTTTTCTTGTGATTCTCCCCATATGAAATCAGCATCTTTTCTGAGAAGAGAAGTTAGAGGTTTGGTAACCTTGGCAAAATCTTTGATAAACTTTCGGTAGTATCCAACTAAACCAAGAAAACTCTTGATTTGTTTTGGATTCTTAGGAGCAGGGTAAGCAAGTACTGCTTTGACCTTCTCGGGATTAGGAGACACGCCTTTGTCAGTGATGACATGGCCAAGATAGGCGACTTCTTTCTTTAAAACTCGCATTTATCAGGCTGTAATTTAAGATTATGACGTCTGAGAGCATCGAATACTAGACTAAGTTTTTGGATATGATCTGGTAAATTATGGGAATATATGATGACGTCATCGAGATAGATAAAACAGTGTAAGCCTTGTAAGCCTGAAAGGACAGTGTTCATTAATCTTTGAAAGGTTGCAGGAGCATTTTTAAGACCGAATGGCATTCTTGTGTATTCAAAATGTCCATTAGGGACAGAGAAAGCTGTCTTGGGTCCGTCTGCTTCACACATCTTTATTTGGTGGAAACCAGACGCCAAGTCAAGAGTTGAGAAGTATTTACTATGACCTAGTTGGTCTAGAATATCAGCAATGTTTGGAATAGGATAAGCATCACCAATCGTAACATCATTGAGCTTTCTATAGTCTACAACGATGCGCCATTTTTTCTGGCCTGATGCATCCTGTTTTTTAGGGACTACCCATATAGGGGATGACCATGGAGAATCAGAGGGCTTTATTATCTGTTGATCTAGCATTTTCTGGATTTGTTTGTTGACTTCTTGTTCTTGTTTTTATTTCATGTTTTAGGGTGTTAGTACAGGTGAGAGTGTCACCTTCGAGATGGAACAGATCAGAGTATTCGGTGCATAGATCTAGAAGCTTACAGGACTCTTCAGTGTTGAGATGTGAGGTTCTAATTTGACCTTTTACCTCATCAATACGATTCCTTGGGACAGATGAATTGGAAATAGAAGGGTTAGAAGAGACAGTGTGAATCGGTTGCACATTTTTTTGGAGGTCATGTAGGGTATCGCAAGGGTGAATTTCTACAGATAGAGCTTGAATGATAACATCTTCATTAGTAGTATTAAGAATAGAGACATTGGCATGTTTATTAGGTTTGACTTCGACTAGGCAGTTGGACAAAAAACACCTCTTTGGACTTCCTGTTTTTCTATTAGTCCGCATGAAATTTCAGGGTTAAGTATACCGCATTCGATCATCATTTCTGAGCGTGCAGGAATGGTATACTGAGGCTTAGTAAAATTAAGTTTGATGTTGTAGTTACCAACTGTGAGGAGATCTTTTCTATAGTCTATGTTGCAGTTATAGAGTTTCAATAAGTCATTACCTATTATGCCATCAAATTTAATGAAGACTGAGTCTGATATTAGATGAAATTTGGCATATAGTGTTTCTTTCTTGGAAATTTGGAGATCTAGTTGACAATATCCCAAGCTAGTTGAATATTCAGAGTCATTGTCGATACCCTTGAATTTAATTACCTCAGGGTCTACGAGAGGTAGCGTTTGGAGAGATGATTTTTGATAAGAGACACAGAGGAGCCAGAGTCGACCAAAATACTAGAATTTTATCTGAGTATTGGCTTTTAACATAAATGTGAGGCAGATGAGTTTTATTATTTATTTTATCTCATAAGTTACCTCGCATTGATCTGAAGAGTTGAGAGATTTAGAAAATGTAACAGTTTTACTCTTATTAGGTTTGGACTTAGTAGAGAGAGTCGGTTTGGTAGATTGAGACGATTGAGGCGATTGAGACGATTGAGACGATTGAGACGATTGAGACGATTGAGACGATTGAGACGATTGAGACGATTGAGACGATTGAGACGATTGAGACGATTGAGACGATTGAGACGATTGAGACGATTGAGACGATTGAGACGATTGAGACGATTGAGACGATTGAGACGATTGAGACGATTGAGACGATTGAGACGATTGAGACGATTGAGACGATTGAGACGATTGAGACGATTGAGACGATTGAGACGATTGACGATTGAGACGATTGAGACGATTGAGACGATTGAGACGATTGAGACGATTGAGACGATTGACGATTGAGACGATTGAGACGATTGAGTCGGATTAGAACGAGACCTATTAGACTTAACCGGCAGGTCGTTATTGAAATAGAAACTTATGTCAAAGGCGTCGGTTTGTGTTGATGATTCCGTACGACGCGGGACCGGAACCAATTTTAGTTTAAATGCGACTGATCATAAAATCATCTTCTTGATGGTGTTGTCATCCTCATCTTGGGAAAGATGATGCATTTGTTTAGGGTTAGAAGAATTAGGAAGCTGGCGGCGAGTTGTTATATTGTCTTTTACGACATTCGTGAATTTCATGACCTATATTTTTACAATAGCGACAGGTCTTTATAATGTTTTGAGATACCGTAGGGGTCGCGGTGGAGATAGTGACGGGTTTATTGTATTTATTGAGCGCTCGCGGTAGTTAGGAGGGGTACGGTTGTAGCAGTTACGTTCAGAGTGACCGATTTTGCCACAGTTTTTACACTTTGGTCTCTCCTCAGGATGTTTTCTAGCTTGTGTAACATAATTGTACAATTTTTCCTCTTGTATAGCAAGGTTGACCGCTTCATTTAAATTGGAAGGATTCCGACATCTTATAATATTGGAAATATGGCCTGGCAATCCTAATATAAATGTATGGAGAGCGAGATCCTCCGTGTTGGCAATTCTACCTTTTAATTCGGAAGGATCTTTAGTAGAATGCGTAATATCAGTTTGTAGGCGAGTGAGGCAAGTTTCCAAACGTAGACTGTATTGGGTCACGCTTTCGTTATATTTTGCCCTACACTGCTGTAAATCTATAAATAGATGGTCTCTGTGCTTAGATTCCCCGAAGGTAACTCTTAAAACGGTTTCAGTTCTAGCCAGTTATCAAATACCTTTAGAGAGCATGCTGAATCAGCTTTGCCTTCTAGTTGTGATAAAATATATTTGAACAAAAGGTCTTGTTGATTGTTTGTAGCTAAAGATAGCGCATTCTCGCAATTGCGCAAAATGAGGATAATTTATTTTATCACCATCGAATGGTTTTATAAATTTCGTGAGAACAGTAAAGTTTACTTCCTCTACCGTCAATAGAGAGCTAGTGGAAGTTGTTTTTGTCGGTTTTAATATCTTTAGCCATTTTCTTTGTTATAAAATTCAAATACAAGAAAAGCAAAACAGAGAAACAAAATTAAATTATTAAATAACTTACAGAGCGGCGATTATTAAGACACTTGTCATTGGAATTCGGCGCGGTGTCGGGTTGCGGTTCTCCGTAGTCGGGCAGCTGTCGTGTTGTGCAATACGCAAGTGAGGTTGCGCAGTTAAGCAGGTATCGGTGAAAGGGTAGCTCGGCAACAGACGGACAGAAAGCCCGCGTCGCAGGTGGAGCTGGTGAGGTTACGGCGAGGCAGCTCGGGAAGAGGCGGACAGAAAGCCCGTTTCGGAGCTGGAGCTGGCCGGAGTCAGTTCAGGGCGGCTCGGTGCACTGGGTTCCAGGGCACAGTGGAGCTGCACAAAGGTTCTCTACCTTGAGGCGAGCTGTGGTCAACAGAAGGGCGGTGCGGTGTACATACGGCACAGCGGCTGACGGCTCGGTACTTCTACGGCGATGGAGACAGTAGTGGCTGGTTGGCGGCTGGCTCTAGCTCAGAGCGGAGCAAGCCAACAGTTGAGTCACTGAGAGACCCGAAGTGGCGCGGCGCGTTGCGTGATAGGAATAGGCGACCAGGATAATAGATCCCACTTCTGACACCAATAATGTTAGACTGGAAATCACTGATTCTATAAAAAAAAAACAATTTGTACTTATTCACTTTTTATTTGAGTTTAAACAAACACTTCACAAGTTTTTGGATTTAGTGAGGGGCCTTTCCTAGACCAACCGAAATAGAAACAGACGCGCGCGGCACTTCTCTAGGGGTATCTGAGGTCTCAGGTCCGGCGGGCATGAACCAGGTCCGTAGGCTGAGAGGCAGAGTAACCTTTCGAGAACTGACTGGAAGATTTATTCGACAATTCGACTTTATATAGCAAAATACTGCAGAATCGCCAATATCGACATCGAGGAATTGACTTCCTGCAGGATCAGCAGTTTTAAGGTTGTAACAGTACGATATTAATTAATTTGGCGAAACAGCATCCACATTCCAACTAAACACGAAACTGCCAATAACGGAACAATTGGAATCGGTAAACAAGATTCATCAACCTCTCTGTAGTCTTGTTCTATTTACTCAGTTGAATTTAACTGTGTTTTGACAGTTAGAGAATTTCAACTTTAATTATTTAAGCTACGGTACTACAGTAAGCTCACTGTAGTGTTATTTATTTAAAATATTGATTTTGCTCAAACAAATTTTGACTCAAAATTAATTACATTTTCTAGTATAGTATTTTATAGTGGTTGAAAAGCTTAACGAGAGTGTAACAACGTGGAGTCGTCTGAGTTTTGTGTTTTAAAATGTTTTGAGTTGGAAATCGAAAAAGAATAATGATCGATTTACTTGTATTGGTTTAATTTTGGACGTAGGTAATAAGTCGATTGTAATCTATTTGCAAAACGTTAATTGAAGTTGCTATTTCGGTGCTCAATAACGTATAACGTCGTAACGAACAAACGGATTAGTCCGAAATTTGGTACATAAGTAGATTATAATCTAAAAAAAACAAGATATTTTGTATGCTATGGAGTCCCGCGGTTTCACCCCGGGACGCTAGTAGTAACCCCGTAAAGGAAGTAAAGTAAAGTAAAGTAGGACCCCAGGACGAGTTATAAAACCGCGGTTGCACTGCGGGCGCATTTATTTGGAAACATTAATACAATAATAATACTATTATCGCCTGCGAAACTAGCTCTAGTTACAGATGTTTTGTGTCTGGGTACACCTAATATTGTTCTCACCTCTCACTATTCCCAACCGTGGATGACATACAGACTTTGTAGAATAGACCCTCAATAACTTCTGTTCTGTTGTAAATTTTAGTACGTGACAATTAGTGCGCAAAATTAGTGCGCGTATGTGACGTAATGCGATATTGATGTCTCAATCATACCACAGATGAGTACCAAGTTCCCGCAGGCATGTAGTGGTAATGACGTCATCACATCACGCCATGTTGATCGCGGATACAATACAAACCAATTACCGGAATTACTGAAAACCAGTTTCCATGTTGTTTTAATTAACATGAAGGCGTACGTTTGTTTTTCATGTTTACAGTCAATACTGACTGTGTTTTCTTTTAATTAATTTATAGGTACGTAAACAAAATGCCAAAAATTACATTTTATGGTTAAACCTTGATAACCTGTTAAAAAATTAACAAAACAGGTTATAAATATAAAGTTTCAACGTTAATAAAACAGATGTTAATATGTTTTGTAAAATTTACAAATATAAAAATGATGTTGACCAATAGATGTCTAGATCCCTGCGGACCACTGCGTTGTCAAATACATTATATTAACAGATTCAACTAAATTCTAATTATTCCTCGGTTTCAGAAAGTATAATATTGACCATAACATTACACCTATATATATACTAGGTGTATTGTTATATTGTCCAATTTAATTAACATGCCCACAGATGAGACTTTTACTTAATAACGAATACGATACACAAACATACAACGAATTCAAAAAAAGCACTCTTTTTTTAAATCACCTTCCATCTGTGTTTCATTAAGGTCCATCATTAAGGCTTTAACTCGCGTCAGTGAGCTAACACGGCGCAAAACAAACAAAAGCCAGGACCGCATGCTACAAAGGGAGCAAAAAATAATTTGAAAACCGCAATTGGTCTCGCAGGGCCATAAGGCGTTATTTTTAACAAACCCGCCTTTGTCCGACGCCGAGCAATTTTCGGGAAAACTCTCGAGGATTCTAACGGCAACTGTTATATAGAATTTTCAGGTAGGAGTCAAGCAGTGTGGCCGACCTTGAGCTTTATGTTTTAGTTAAAAGACAAGGGAATGAAACACGTAAGACAGCCACCAATCGGAAGCCTCGTCAAATAGTTCGGAAGTTTCATAATATATTAATACTGCGTGATAGTATGTAGTGGGTGGTATTTTAATGGAGTTTATTATTGGAACAAAGTTTTTTAGATCAGGCCTGGAGTGAAAATGAATTTTGCTGCGAGACCGACCTGAAAAAAAATTTGTATTGATTTGTATCATATTTTCTCTTATCATTTATAATTTGGAGAATTTCGTGAATAGAGATGGAATGCTTTATAAACATGAATAGGAAATCTTGAACTTAATTCATTTTCAATTACACATCGTAGGACAAACGAGCTATCTAAATGCAGGTAAAAATATTTGGGAATTTAAGTAATGTAGAAAAAGATTTATAATCTTACAACACGTTACTTTTTATACTGAAGTCTCAAAATATGTATCCGCCGGTAAAGACCGCAGCGTAAGGCTACAAAGAAGTCAAGTGTTTCCCTAAGTTGAGTGGAGTCCCGCGGGGACCATGTGGGGAACTTATTACGAAGGTCTCTTCCTAACTGGGAACTGAGTGAAACGGGCTGCTCAAGGGGCGAGCCACTTCGATAGAGCAGTTAGTACTCTGTCGTAGAAAATATTGGGCCCAGAGTTTAAGTGAAAAGTGCAAATGTGAAGGTACACTTATTTCCATATACTGTATTTGCAATCTCATCAAAATTTAAATGAGCTATTGCTTACGTGGGTGTATATTGGGTGATTTAACAACCTTAATGTTATCAAAGTTTACTTAAGTAGTTTACAGGTAGTTGAACTAATTTTAAAGATTTTGTTTTTTAATGAAAGCTAAAAGTGATCATCGATTTTACTTTACGTTATTCTTGTTTCCGTAATATTCCAGTGATAAAAAACTGTCTATGTGATATTTCATATTTACTTTAATTTATTCATTCATGAACTGGACAAACTTAATACAACTGAAATTCTTGCAAATATCCTACTAACATTTATACATTCAAAAAAAGCTAAATCACGTCGGAGCAGAAATAGTTAAAACTTGACGTGTATAGATGTTCTAGAATAGCACAGGCTTTTGTATAAATTACAGGTAACTTTTTTCTATCACAGAAAAATGCCAGAACAGGAAACACGCGAGTAAAACCACGGCATGCTGCTAGTTTTTTTTATGTTATATAAACTAAGTATATGGGTAATTATAGACCCTTCAACTTCGAATTAATTCCTTAATTTCCGGCGACGTGTTACCGGCGGCCGGTGACCGGGCGAGTAACCGGCGCGTGTTGGGCGCACGCGGACGGACCGCGACAGGAATTACGACCCGGAGACCGAATGAAAGTTAAATTAAAGGCTACAAACGTCGTCTGCGCGAGCTGAATGCCATTCTTTGCCTTTTTTGACTTTTCAGCGACCGAATTAGTGTAAAACGACGGACAATTTGCAAGGACCTTTGAAGAACTTTTCAATATAATCGTATTTGAAAGTAGGTATTTAGAGCTGTATGTTTTAATTGAATACTTATTTTATTTGATTGTTTTAGTCCAAAAACAGTAATTGTTTAAAAACGCAAGCAGTATGCGGAAAGAGAAGATTTTCACACTTTATTTACGATAAATCTTATATTGCACAGCAAAGTTTTAATATAAAATCTCCCAAGAAAAATTTTGGAAACTATGTTATTTTATGTGAGCAGTAACCATTAAACAAAGCAAACTTCATGGCAGTGATAATCAATACGCCATTTTGTAATAGTACATTGTAATGTGAACAACAAGAGTTGTAACAGCACGGTGCTTTCAATTCTAACTATATCTATTGTATTCTGTACATGTTCCTCTAATAGCTAAATTACTACTTTGAACATAACTATATTGAAAACTAATTTGTAATGAAAACTACACAATAGAACAAACTAAACTAATTCCATCAACAACAACTGAATTATTCATAGAAGTATGAGTATCTAGAGATATTTAATTTTCAACTAAGAAAGGCGCGCGCATGACTGCCAACTCTCTTGATGTAAAGCGACAATGTGGCATAAGATGAAGCACGCTTACCCAGAAGAAACCAATTCACTTATAGATCACAGCGTTTTTGATTGACTTTAAGTCTAACGAAAGTAGAGATAATTCGGATGATTAATCCACTGGCAGTTAGTCAGAGGTCCTCAGCATGATGGCTGTATTACCATCCTGAAAGCGAATGCCTATACGTAGCACGTTGATCTTAATAAACGACAGCCATAAATAATGTACTGAAACCAAACCAAAACGAAACACACAAATCCCACGTAAGTTAAAGTTATTGTAAACCTGGATTCAAGCCCGCTGTAAGTTACTGTGTAACTTGAAGTCAGAACTAATATTAAAGTTAAAGTTGACCTCCCCTACACCCTACACGCAACTATACGGAGGAAACCCACTCGGCCCTACTCGCCTCTCGCAAACACTCGTTGGTTACTTGTTGTTTACAGAATAACTACAATTCAAGTCTTTAATCTAATACAGTACATATTAAATGTAACAGCAATTTGTTTAGCAAATTAGGGTATACAAAGTAGCAAGGAAACGTTTTAGTTAATTCACGAGTAACTAACGTGAATATGGTTGGTTCAGTCCGAGTAGAAGGTGAGAGCATGGCTCGGGACCCTCCACGTAGTATACCTGAGCATCACACAACAACTGGCCTCGGTGGCGTCATGCTGTGTGATGGCGATCCGGCGTCCCGGCTGGGGACGGACGAATTTTGTCCTTCGACATATATAAGACTGGAATAACTCGGAACGTTAGTCGGCTGATAGCTTTATTTGGCCGAGTGACAGATCAAAATCATTTTAGAAAGGGTGTTTTTAATAAAACGGGACAAGACGAGCAGGACATGTGCCTGATGGTAAGCAACATGCTTGCCACATAACAGCACAGTGACACGCAGCTATTGGCCCATGACGACTCCAAATCATTACCTAGCACTGTACTGCGCTCGTCACCCAAAGATATAAGATGTTATATCTCTAAACACTGTGAAATTACAGTACAGAATATCTGGGAACATTTCCCTTCAGACCGGAACACAGTAATGTTTGCACATTGCTGCTTAGCGGTAGAATAATTGGCAAAGGTGTGATACTTCCCCAGGCGAATTCTGCTAAGAGTCCTACCATCACAAAAGGTGTTCGTGGAGCGATGGTTGACGGACCTGAGGTGGGATGTTGTTAACGGTGGGCATCGTGGCAGTAGAAAAGTGACCGTGGTCTAGAGATAGCGACAATAGAACCTACTACCCGGAAAGTTTCCCATGGCCCGGTTCAATCCACGAATAGTCATCTCGAGTAGGAGCTAAACCTATAACCCTAACAGTAGTAAGGAGATAAAACACATTGAACTGAGCTATGAAACCACTCATAATTTATTAGCTCCGTCTTGGATTTAAATTAAAGTTCCTGTTGTAGTAAATCATCTTTTCTAAGCTCAACTTCTGATAATATTACAATACATTTCAGGCCATTCATCTCACACTTGTACAAAAGCTATTCATTTTTAATTAATGTCAGGATCTTAACGTATGATAAGTTGGAATATTGCTGAAACCATTTTATATTAGACTGTCTAAAAATTTGAACCACAGCTGGTGGTGGCCTTTTTTAAAGTGCGCGCGGATGTGGAGTGAAAGCCATTTTACAAGAACGTATATTTTCACAGTGAAAGTGAAGTTTTATGTTTAAATCCCGCCTTTATCTGTGGGTATTTTTCTAAGAGCAGCTGTACAAAATTATCATCACCACCGGCTCCAACAATGCAATAAAATATCGTGTAAAAACCGGCGTGGTCGCAAAACGAAATCGTTCGAAAACGTATTTCATTCAGCAACACAGACTATGCCCTTGACTTTCTCCAGTGACAATAGGCCTCGAGTCCCAGCCGTGGGAATATAAAGTGGGCTACTTAAGCGCATACAGCGTTGTCTTTTTTTATTTAATTTAACAATTAAATAATTATATTATAATAATGATGTTGATGACTAAATACAACCCATAAATAAATTGAAGAAATGCAACAACCACGCTAATTTTGACAACGATATTTTGGATGATTTCAAAGTGTAAGTAGCTTGGTTTCGCGGTCTACGAGTATTTTAGACCGTAGCGTCACTTTACATTAGGCGTGAATACTGTGAATCGTAAGCAAGTTTATCTTAGAAAAAAAAAACAGTTTGATAATGATCCGTATTACTGAGTCACATTGTCTGAAACAACTCTTGTTCGAGCATGTCTTCTCACTAACAGGAAAGTGTTCCCGCCCTGAGCCGAGACCTCAGCTGGCCAATAAACTCACTGAACCTCTATCACAGCTCTACCGACAGTAAGGACTGTTCATGTTTACATTAATTATTTATGTATTTTTTTTTGTTGCAAAACCTTTTTTTAAATCAGTTGATTTTCTTAATTACAGTTTTTTATTACAGATACAATTGAAATATTAAAATCTATCAAGTATAAAAACCTAACTGTTTATAAACAAGTATTTAAATTTGTTAATTTATAGATTTCAAAGTTTGGATGTTTGCAGCTCAATTGTTTTTTAGAAGACAGTTAGACTATAGTCTGGAATAGTTATTACATAGGCTATATTTGTCATTGCAAATAACGAGAACCGCACGGGTAAAAAGTAACGGTTGGTCTAGTGGGGAGAACGGCGACTGCTGATCCGGAGACCCCGGGTTCAAAACCACGCGCACCACTGTCTTTTCGAAGTCATGAGCGGTCAACTTAAAATACTGAAGGAAAACATTGTGAGGAAATCGACATAAATTTATCTCAAATCTTTCAAAATCATGCGGTATCTACCAACCCACACTGGGCTAGCGTGGTAGATTATCTTGAATCTCTCCTTGGTAGAGAAGGCTCCAAGTTCCAACAGCAGGATTATTTAGTGGGCTGTTTATGTACCGGTAAAAGGAGTAAAAAAACCGTGAAAAAGGCGACGTGATTTTGTTTAGAAAACGAACGTAGTGAAAAGTTGGGTTACTGCGGTCCTCGTGTATTATGTTCATGTTAGGGTTGTCGGCGTCCGTCGACGCAAGATGAATGTAGGGCGGCCGCGTAATAGTTTTTGTCAACCCTCGCCGTGAGATAGTGCGGCCGTTGCCCGCGCGATTGATGGCAACCCTACATCTACCTGTCCAAGGTTGATGTATAGAAATTCAAACAATTTGAAGAAGCATGCCGTTATTACTGTTTTTGAAATTAATTATTGGCCTACGTTTGACCGACATCTCGCCTAATATATAGTGACCATGAGGTTTACACTGACACCTCACAAAATTTCACACTCTCTCGATTTGAGGATCGTTAGAAACTGGAAACCCCCCAATTCAATCATGCATTCCACAGACAAGTAGTTTGTAAAATATAAATATTACTAAACCTCTTTGTTTGGGTTGAAAACGGTTTACTATAACGCACGTAGCGTATGTAGCGTAGCTTTTGCGCCGGCCTACGTCGTATAGTGTCTACATTATTCTACGCTGCTACGGGATGACAGTGTGTCGTAATCTCATTATCGTTGATCATATCAGCGGTATAACAATAATCGACTTCAAGTGGATAAAAACTAGCATATGTGTAAATGCAGCTAATGTACTTACTACGTATTTAATTTCATTCAAATCCGTTTAGTTGATTTCGGGCGGTAAGCTTTAACGTTAAATTTGAAGAGAAAATTGAGGTCATATTTAATTGAGATTGATTATATTGAATGGAGAGAATCAGCTGAAATGAAATGAAGAGCAATGAAGAAGTTTTGAAGATGGTAGAGGAGAAAAGAACATTAATGGAAACAATAGAAAACAGAAGAGGGAAGATGGTGGGACATCTGATACGAAACGACAACTTCGTTAGAACAATAATGGAAGGTAAATTAGAAGGGAGGAGGAAGAGAGGTAGACCTAGGAGAAGTTACATGAACCAAGTGAAGGAGAAGATAAATGTAGTGTCGTATCAGGAAGTCAAGGAGAAGGCGGAGTGTAGAAGTACATGGAAAGAGCTCCACCGACAAGAGCGTCGCTCTTAAATTATGAATGAATGAATTTAAATGAAAATTCATAATATATATTATAAACATAATAAGGTAAAGCAATACATTGTATTCGAAGCAAAACAGCGAATCATAACGAGGTCTTTAGGGCAGAAAACAAATAGTTCCATCCGACCCTCACAGGGCATCGAGGCATTATCGCCGCGCCGACAAAGAGCCGCATCAGCCCAGTAACAGGTAGGCAATCAGTTACACGCGACAGTGACGTATGGCACTGACGTCACGGCTATGACGTCACGCGATGATGGATCGAGTTTTTGCAAAGCGTGGATATTTGCTGTCGGACGATATTGGACAAAACACTGATGAAGATTTATTATTAATTTGGGACAATTGCGTTAGCATCAATAACTCAATTTTTTAAGATCAAGTAAGGAGACAAGCAGGAGATTTGCTTGATAGTAAGGAGCATGCGTGGGCATAACAGCACAGTGACACACAGCTGTTGGAACATGAGGAGTTTAAATCATAACACAGTACGCGTCACCAAAGATATAAATACGATGTTTTATCTTTATACCGTGTAATTTCCCAGGAAACATTTTCTTTGACAAAGAATACTAGTACTACTATATATTGTTCTGCATGATCTAATACCACCACTTTGCTCTTTTTATATTGGACTGCTCGTAGCCCAAATATGCAACATCGTTTCAATTTTGAGATTTGACTCTACTTTTGTGATAATGGCGTTGAGACTGCGGAATGCGTTGCCTGAGTAGGGTTTTCCCGATGGTTACAATATTGGTGTCTTCAAATCGAGAGAATCGGTTTCTTCTAGGTAAGCACACTCCAGTGTAGATCACATCGTCGTTTAACAGGCGAGGCGATCAAGTACAAACCTATAAAAGTATAAAATAAAATGTCCCTACTGCTGGGACTCAGAGCTTTCTCATAGAACGAGAAAATCAAGTCAAAATCTTCCTCGCTGTCTGGCATCAACGCTGATAGACATACCCTCAAAAAAATTGGTTGCCTGTAAAGTCGGTATACGGGCGAAAGTTTTTCGTGACATCGACTTTGAGTGGTAAAATAATTTTACGGAAGGGACGCGTGCCTTTCACTTTTTATGTCTGTCTCTCTCGCTCTTAGGCGAGCTAACCATGCCCAAGTGGAAGGGACGCGTGCCTCTCACTCGCTCTCGTTGTGAGCGCATAACGTGAGCGGAGCGTAACGCAGTTTCTTGAAGTGTCACCCGGCAAACCAATTTATAAGATGTTGTCACGTCAAAAACCTTTGTAAGAACTTTACGATTTCCTCGCGGAGTTTTTCTTCACCTACTAAAACTTAACGTAATGATGGTAATGAGTTACCAGGACGTCAGCATTTGGAGAAGTACTCAGAGCCACAGGCGAGATTCGAAGGTGTGACCCATTGTTCCCCCCGATTGTACATAATATATAACGTTCTAACCACTACCACGTTTTCAAGTTTCACGAGATAATTGGGTATTAATAAATACAATTTGAAGCATCAAACCGTCCCAGCAGTCGAAAAATAAGGCAAATTGATTGTTGTTTAGTTTTCTCCTTGTCTTTAGAAGGACCTTTTATGTTCGTGTATTTTCAAAATTAATTGCTCTGGTGCTTCTACCTTCAATTAAGAATGTCTTTTAGAATTAATTATTTGAATGTAGCACACTTTTACGAGTAAACATTTGAAGAAGGAAATAAATTAGATGCTAATGTGTGGTTTTGCGTAAAATGCAGATGTGATAAAAAGTTAGAAAAATATTACCTTAATAAAATCAATTACGATCTAGATAGACACAGTATTTTTTTTAATGATATAAAATAGATTTCAAAATTATACGAAGTCTCCTCGTTGTTTGCTGCCTGCTTAGGACTGCCGGGGCTTGGAAGTTTCTCTGACAAAAAGAGAGTCTACGCCCAATATACACCCCAACACTGGCCAAATGCGGGTTGGCGGTTGACGCATGTTTTCTATGTCTTTCATAGAATATGCTGCTTTCTTCAAGTACGTTGCTTTTCTTCATTGAAATCATGACCAATTTGTACATTTGCACTTAAAAATAAACGTAGAGATGCAGGCGAGAACCAGGCTACTACACAATATTTTGAAGGGTTTATATTCAAGGATATCATATGCATGACATCTTGGTCACTGTTCAAAATGAGTCCAATAAAAATCGATGAACTAGCAATTTTGCGACAATGTTCAAGACTTTGAAATCTTTTTCGAACAAGGGTTCCGTTGCCTATTTCCTTTTATCTGCTTGATTGTCTATCTTTTTATACTGATATATAAAATCAATAAAAAATCATAAAGTTTGGTTTCTGCCCGAAATAACCGAGTTGTGATCGGTTGGCGAGGCTCGCGACTCGCGACGGATCACCGATGCCTCGATTTATTGCGTTACGATGCAAACGTGGCTGTGCTCACGCTGTAAATAAAACCAACTCCAGTTTTATTCAATTTTATTGAATTTTACATGTTTTAACATGAAATAGTTTGTTACGAAGCTCGGTAACTCGGTTTGTGCTGATTGAACAGAATATATCCATTGTCGGACAAATGACGACGGTGACCAGATTCTGCCTGCAATCCAAGTGATCTCTACTACGAGTAATATTATATTTGCAAAAGTAACTCTATCTGTCTGCCTGTTTCACTTTCACGCTTAAACTTCTAACTCTGTTTAAATTAAATTTGGTTCAAAGATAATCTAAAGCCTGCGAAAGAAGACTATTAACTTTTTTTTGTGAAGAAAGAAATGTTAAGGTTTAAAAAGGAGGATAAAAGTAAGTAACAGCTAGGACTCTATTTCTCTGACAAAAATAAAAGTAAGATTCTATCAGCCTGGCCAAGTGCAAGTTGGTAACTTCGAAAAAAGTTGTTCTTGGAAAATTTTTCCTTGTGATATTTACACTTACCGTTGAAGTTTAAAGTGATGAGTACGGATATCCACACTTATAGACCACTAGGCCCGTGAACAAAGTGTATGGGTCAAATGAACCACCAGAAGACCTATGGAGGATGATAGACGGGTATGAAATAGCAAGATTCAGCACTATGCCGTCTTTTGTAAGCTGACCAACTGACTGCAGGTTAAGATAGGAGGTTGCAGTTCTCGATCATTTATCCTTGTCACATGATTTTGGGACGGCGTTGCGGAATAATGGATTAGAAGAGGTCTTGAAACTATAAAAATTGTAAATTTTAATATTTTAATTGTTATTTTTGTCGGAAAAAAACATAATTTTCCGACGATGTTCAGGGTAAATTTGGTCATTTGATTATGTACGGCATTGGCTCCATACAGTTTCAATACCTGTTCTAATCCATTAATCCGCAATGCCGTACAAAAATCATGTGACAAGGAGAAATGATCGAGAGTTGCAACCCCCTATCTTCACCTGCACTCAGTTGGCCAGCTTTCAAGTGACGGCATAGTGCTCAATCTTATTATTTTATCCTTCTATCATCCTACGTAGGTCTGCTGGTGGTTCATTTGATCGATACATTTTGTTTACGGGCCAGAAGTCTATTGGACAAATTCTCAGAGGGGCCTGCGGTAGAACATATGAATGCAGTAATCTGATGTTCTCCTTACTTGGCCTAATAGGCTTAGTAAAAGAAAACAAGTAATAAATATTACAAAACATACACCCTCCACTGCACCCTCCTCCCCTACCAACCCCCTCTACCCCTCCCCCGTGTCCGCGGCGGCCGCTCCGATAATTGTGCACACGCATCACTGAGCGACAATTTTCATGTAAATTGTAAATTTGACAAAAATGGAAGCATTTCTATTTTAAACTATTGTTATGAAAGCAATCTAGTAAACACCGACTGACATTCCTAAATATGTAGTAGAGGCAGATTCCAGCTTCACTTTTGTTAATGTTATAAATAATATCTATGTTTGTTGCTCAAAAACGTCGAAATATCTGAACGGATCGAGCATAAATTTGGGACACAGTTAGATTAGTCTGGAAGAAAATATAATATGCTGTATATCATACCGGAAAACAACGGGACTAGTATTTTTTTTTTAAATAAGAAGAGACGAGACGAGCAGGACATGTGCCTGATGGTAAGCAACATGCCTGACACACAACAGCACAGTGACACGCAGCTATTGGAACGTGAAGAGTCCAAATCATTACCTAGCACTGCACTGCGCTCATCACCCAACGATCCAAGATGTTATATCTCTAAGCTACTAGTGTTAAGATACACTTATATATAAACTTCCATGCATCATTTCAACACCACTGGCGTTTACTGACCAACGAACATTTCCCAATAAAGACTTCTTTCGAGTACAACCCGCGCTTGGCCAGCCTAGATTATGTCCTTGTGAGAAAAGCCCCTGAGTGCTAGCGCTGGTAATATAAGTGGGTTGATCATACACAGCAGAACGATGACTGCTGAGCTGGAGGCCGGAGCCTCCGGGTTAAGATCCCGCGCGCTCCACTGTATTTTCTAAATCATGTGTGAGATGCCGCTAACTTAAAAAAAAAGTGAAAAAAAACGCCGCGAGGAAACATGTTCCAAGAATTTTTCGAAGTCATGCATCGTCCACCAACCCCCACTGAGCCAGCGTGGTAGATAGCCTTGACTCTCTCCTTGCGAGAGAAGGTCCCCAGTTCCAGCAGTTGGAACTTTTAGTGGGCTGTATGTGCGATGCTGATTGTACTTATGTTTAAGCTACAAGCTAATCTTCCGGTTCGTTCAATCCGGTTGCCTGGAAGAGATCGCTCTTAGCGATAAGGCCGCCATTTGTTTCACTAGATTTAAGAATTTATCTTTTGTTTATTCATTTTGCTTTTGTTGTGAACCGATATCCGTGGTTGTGAATAGTAAAGTGTTTCTATCTATCTATCTTTAATCTTACAACTGTCGAGCAACTAATAAACCAAGACAAGAGAATACACATTCTAATTCGAGTATCTGAGTCTCTCTAATATAATATGTGGTGGACATGCGAAGGGATTTAATACACTCCATCCGAGACGCCGAGTCATTAATTCCTGGCCGACAGACAGCGCGCAGTTTATGGCAGAGTTATGGCTTACGACGTATTAACTTAGCTCGTAAAACGAAGCGATGACTTAATTCCGAAACACGTATTACTATTTATTATTTTGCTATTCAATATGAACCGATATTACATTGACATTGATAGATGCGAGTGACGATAAATAGCAAGACCTTCATTATACTGGTAGTAAGTATGAACACTGACCTGAACATCGCGGGGTTAATTTCAATTATACTATAAATATTTTTCGGATGAATACCAATATTTGTTAAGTATCTGCCATAGAATATAATTACTATACAATTTGCCATAGAACTCATAAAAAATCTTATAAGTTACAGTTACATATATTGCTACTGAAAATAAGGTTAGTGGTAGCAGGGCCAACATTTAGGGTTGTACACCTATAGGTCGCTGTAAAATCATCAACACCGTCAAATTATAATTTATAATCTAAAGCGCGAGTTTATAAAATCACGGTAGGTTAGATTAGTTTGGAATCTGACGTCGCGTCGTTAGATTATAGGTAATATGACGATTTGTACAATTTTACGATGACATAATGTAGGTATCATTTTGTAATAACAGATGATACCAAATATCAATCGAGAGTGAATCGGTTTTTTCTAGGTAAGCACGCTCCATCGTAGATCTCATCATCGCTTAACATCAGGCAAGATGGTGGTCAAGTGCGAACCTATTATTATTCTGCTTGGTAAATACACATCGTAGACTGCATCATAGCTTGATATCAGACGAGATGACGGTCAAGTGTAAAAATATTATATCAGTTTTTTAAAAGTCAGAAAAAGTGAAACGACGATAAATAATATTTCTGGAATGAACTGGCAACTCGCGGAGAAAGACGACCGCTCCTTATCACCGTTCACACTTCACTGGACTCACTCGGGAAATATGACGCGAATTCATAAAGCGTGCTGCCACAACCTCCGAGTATCGCAACAAATTTTCAACCGTATTGCGAAGGAGTATGGTTCAATGAAAATAAAAGTTGTAACACTGAAGTAAGGAATAAGTTCATAAATTAATATTGTTTTAAAGAATAAACTTGTCACAAAGATAACGTGGCAACACAATAAGATAAACATCGCTTCGAACAATAAGTAAATGGTTTTTGGCTCCATCCACGACCAACTTATGGACAAACTTTTGTTTTCATGAATTATTAAATTATTTATTCATTTAGTTCACCAATCTTGTGTACACCAACATACTAAAACGTATAATAAACATTAAATAAGGGCAGGGTAAAGTGCCAGAATAATTAGATATTGGTGCAGACATCATATTTATACATTATATTAGAGGCGAAAAACTGAGTTACATATATAAACTTCTTGGAGGATGTTTAGTTTTTAAGTATTTACAACAAAAATGGGATGATTTCAGATTAAAAAAAATGATTTTCTCTGAGACACGAAACAACCGACTTTAATTTAAAAATAAAAATTCGCGCAGTCCATCAATCTTTAAAAAATTAGGTAACTAGAAACGGTTAACCCTGAAATTTGATGGAGTGACAATTTACGTGTCGGGAGAAGAAACGCAGAGGATAGGGTTGAGTAGCGTATCCTAGGAGAGGTCTGTGTTCAGTGGACTAGGGTAGGGTTGATAATGATGATGAACAAACAAATATTATCATCGACGGACGAATATTTTTGTTGGTATTACAAAAACCGCTTTACTAATACGAATTGGATTTATTTGTCAAATTTACTCTTCAACCTCAGTAGGAATGAACATAAAAAAGCTACAACCACCTTTTTATAACAAAAAATACTTACACATCACGCCAACAAATGGAAAGCAACCATTATGTGCGTCACTTTCTCGCGCTGGGCTTCTAATTCAGCGTCAAACAGCTCTCGGCGGGAATGGGGAAGGACTCCATTCTGAACTCGATGCATCAATTATCGTATTTCGGAGTAGAGGTTCCAGTAGATAGACGTAGCGGGTATGTGCCAGTGGATGGTACCGACTGCCGGGTAATGAGCGGCGGGAGGCTAACGAAGACAAACGGGGCCGTCGAGCGAACGCTCCGCGGCGCAAACCACGAACTCATCATAATTGTAATAGAGACGCCGTAACAGGCATTCTCTAACAATATTACACCAAAGTTATCCATCAGAGGTTACGAGGTTACACACAGTTGACGTTAGCCTCAAGAATACCGATAACATTGCCTGCTTTAAATTCAGGCTCTAGGTGAAGAAGAAGCTAAAAACATACTTTTCGACGGAGACAGTTTTTAGTAACAGCTGTGACCCAATTTAATTTAGTCAAATCATGTAGTTTAAAAAAAACATGAAAGAATGTAAACTTGATTTAAAAAAGGCATGGATGGCTTCAGCAGTCTATGGAGATATATCTGGTCTAATATTTCCAGTATGGCAAAGTTTTCAAAGATTCATTTATAAGCATTTTATGACTCAAGATTTTTTTTATGATAATAGATGTTCAATGGACAGCCATCTTGCCTGATGTAAAGCGATGATATGGTGATTATCTCGGAGAAACGGATTCACTCTCGTCTCGAAGACACCAACATGGTATTCATTGGGAAAAATCCCACTCAGGCGATGAATCCCAACAGCAAAACGTTATTTTTACGAAAATGAATTCAAACCTCTTCGTTCAAATCAATGAAACATCGAAACTAAAAAAATTATACTACTAGACTCAGTATGTAATTAAGTATGAATCAACACATTGTTAACTTCTGTCTTTTGCCAACAGACTTCAAAACAAGAGGTTTCTTAATTTGGCCGTAATTATCTTACTTATATTATAAATGTCAATGTTTGGATATTTGGATGTTTATTGCTCAATCACGCCATAACGTCTGCACGGATCTCGTATCAATTTGGAACTCAAGTACGTTATAGTCTGGTAAAACACATAGGCCAATTTTTATCCCGGAAAAATAACGAGAAAGTGAAATACACGGGCAAAATCGCGGGGCGCTGCTAGTATTCTTAATATCTTTATGTAAAATATACGCTTCTACCCTGTGGCTTGTCCCATAGGTTTTATGCATAATTTATCAACGACTCATCAGGCGCGAGTGAAGCCCCGCGCCGCGCCGACAAACTGGTAACGAATCAACCAAATTTTTCCCCGATGTCTTCTGTATATTCTTATTTTTCAGAAAAAGATAAGACAGGATTCTAACCAGCTTTTTTGTATGCTGTTATTATAAACAGCCCACTTAATGTTTCCGCTACTGAGAGTCGGGGCTTTCTTTCACAAGTAGATAATCAAAGCCCATAATCCACCATGCTAGCATAGTACAAGTTAGCAGAAGATGCATGACTTAGAAAGGATCCAGAAACTTGCCGAGTTCCTCGACATTTTCCTTCAGTGTTGAAGCTGGATGCTGGTGACGATAAATCTGTACATCTACACATGAAAAAATATAAAAACAAAAGGAATTTGAAACTCACGCATGCAAAATCGGTCGTTCTAAAGAGTACTTTGAGAGAAACCGTAGTAGCTAAAACAGTTAATAGAAACTTTTTTTGCTTTTACCGCTATTTTGCCTGATATTAAGCAATTATGGGGTATGTTATGATGAAACATTTACCTAACCTAGAAGTAACTAATTTACCCTAGACTTAAGGACACCATGATTGTATCAATCGGGGAAACCCCACTCAGGCAACGAATTCAAAGTCCGAAAGTGGAAACAAATCTCCTCGTTTGCTGCTCCTTTGGAACATCAATCGTAAAACAATGTCGCCCTTTCCAGCTACGAGAAATCCGGTAGAAAAAAGGGCAGGGTGTTATTAGATCATGCAAACCAGCTGCATAGACTCGAAAAGGTATGGGAGAAAACCCCATAACTTTGCAGCGATGTTCGAAACCTTAAAGTAGTTTTCGAACAAGGAACGATTGATCAGTTAACAGTCCGTTTGTAAAACATTAGTAACGGTGATTCATTTAACCGGCAGCGAGCTGTCACGCGCAACATTTCCATTAGAGCCTGGCGCAGGGGTGCGGGGTGCGGGGGGTAGGCACCAGTGTTCATAGCTCGTTAATCTTGCTGACCCTTCCGCGTCATTGGGCCGGGATGAGTTAGCGTCTACCGATACCTTCCTCGCGCTGACTGGCCGGACTTCATCTAGCAGCCGGGTCGCCGGCTCACTGCTGTGACGAGGGTGGTGGGAGCTGATGAGTTATCTGTGGCTTCGAACACAGGTTTGTGTTTGCTGTGGTCACATTTATGTTATGATAGATCCGAAAGTGTTTTGTAGAGGTTATTATTACTTCATTTTTGTTACACGTACAGCCAAGGAAGGCATTTTTTATATATACTATAGTGTAACAGGACGGGGAAATCATGTGGCTAATCGTACATTTTCCCAAACAGATTCTGCGAAATGTCCTACCACTACTACTATTTGCTACCAGAGTGAGTTTTTTGCGATGGATACAAACTGGGTGTTTTCAATACACATCGTGTGAGCTATTAGTTCAGTACATCAGGTCAGATGACGGTCAAGCGGAAGCCTAAGTTTGGTTACCAAAATAGTAGTAGTAAATAGAGTTCAGTAGAAGGTACAGAAAAAGTTTTACTAATGTGCACAATATATCGGTCCCAGTTACACTGATTACATGTCGGAACAAATGTCTCAATTGTGAGATCCTAGCTATGAATCTGTTTGCACCTCTTAGTAGTTTCCAAGTGAGGAAGGAAAGAAGTGAAAAGAAAGAGAACATTTAAAAGGAACCGGCATTTTCCAAGAAGGTTTCCAAAAATATAGATCAACGGCCAAGCTACACTTGGCTGGCGATCTGCAGTAAAGCTTTGACTCTCTTATCACAAAAAACCCAAGTTCTAGCAGTAGGAACATTAAGTGGACTGCTTATGCTAAATAACTGTCATTGCTTAAATCAATTTTTCCTATTCTATGATGTTAAGCTACGGCTGGTATAGTCAGGATAATGGTGTCTGCCGATCCGGAGACCCCGGTATTTGACCTGAAACGGACATGTGAAAAGAATCTTTCGAGGTCATTTATCATCTAATGTGTCTGATGCTAAGTGACGATACAGTCTACAATTGAACATGCTTACTCGTACTTAGAACTACCGACAGCAAATAGTACATAATATAGTTATAGTGACGACTCGAGCAATACATGCACCAGAAGGTTAACAACAGCGCAGTTGCATCTAGTAAACTTGTCATGAAACGCAAATCACTACAATACATGACATGTATTTGCCCTGTAATATCTCTACAAACCTTATCCTCCCAACCGGAACGCAGAAATGCTTGCATGTTACTGATTGGCGACATAATAACTCGAAAAGGTGTGGGAACTTCCTAAGGGGGAATCTGCAAAGAGTCTTACCATTGTTAAAAAAAAAATACTTACAGTGCGTCACTGTTCAAGAAGTAAAGCTATCGAATTTGATTAAATCAACGCAACACTAATTCAATTTATGCGAGCCATTAAGTCAAGAGAACACTTGGCACAAAATCAAGTCAAAGAAAAAAGCCTAAGAATGTAAATAAAATTGAAATGTTTGTCTGTAACTCCAAATTGACAGCTTTTTACTATTTACGAGTATGTTTATGAAAATACAAGTATATTTTAAATTGCGTGTTTTATGTCAGTACCGTACTGACATAAAACTAGCAATTACAAAATCGATGACTGCGTGTTTATTCCGGCTAATCTCTGAAACAGCTGAACCGATTTTAACGGGTCTTTCACCGACAGATAGCTGATGTTATAAGGAGTAACTTAGCTTATTTTTTTAATACAATGTCAAATTGTATAAAATAAGTACGTAGGTAAGCCGCAAGTAACATTGGGAGAGCCAGCTAGTAATACAATTAAATGAATTCATCATTCGCCTACCCTTATTCTACTTTATATGAGGCCCCGGTACGTGTCCTCTCGTACAGTACAGTACTCGTCCAGTCGTCTCCGTCATGCGGCAAATCTCAGTTTTTTATATCTTATATTATCAATACACGCTTGTTTTGGTCTCCCTCTGCCACTGCGTACATTCATATTCAAAATGTTTTTAATTGCGTGGTCTTCATTCCTACGCATGATATGTCCAAACCACGATAACCTGGTAGTGGTAGGACTCTTGGCAGAGTTCCGCCTGGGAAGTACCACACCTTTGCCAGTTATTCTACCGCCAAACAGTAATGTGCAAACATTACTGTGTTCCGGTTTGAAGGGCAATGTTTCCAGAGAAATTACAGGGCTTAGAGATATCAGATCTTAGATCTCTGGGTGAAGAGCGCAGTGCAGTGCTAGGTAATGATTTGGACTCTTCATGTTCCAATAGCTGCGTGTCACTGTGCTGTTATGTGTCAGGCATGTTGCTTACCATCAGGCACATGTCCGGATCGTCTCGTCACCATTTATTTAAAAAAAAAAAAAAAAAAAAAACCTTAGGTTTTTTTTTATTTAGATTAGAGGGATTAGAGGCTAAGCGTGTATTGATAATATAAGATATAAAAAACTGAGACAACAGCTGCTCACAACAGCGTAATGACACACCGCTATTGGACCGTGAAGAATCCTATCAGTTCCTAGTACTGCACTGTCACCCAGAAGTGGAAGATGGTTTATTTTAATGCCATATAATTTCACTGGACATATTGTTCTTCAAAACTGGAACAAAGTGATGTTTGTACATTACTATTGATGATAGAATAACTGACAAATCAGTGATAGGTCCCCAGGTGGACTCCGCAAAGAGTCCTTCCTACTACTACTAAACTAATTGTTAATACTTCAACTTTTGGTTTATGGCTTTTATTGTGGTTTAGCCTCACAATTTCGCCAATCTCACGTAGAAAGATAGACCGCCAAACGGGGAGATTGGTGTACGGTAACTTTTGTTGAATGTATTTCGTGTATTTTTGTTTTCCCCCTTTTCTGAAAAAGAAAGGGGTTAGTTCTAACTACAGGACGAGCACAAGACAACACACATATATTTTCACGTATATTAGAATATATACAAGTATAGATTTTATAGTTTTTTTTAATATATTTACATAAAATATATACAAAGGGAGTATTAACTAGGGAGAGGAGGGATTTAAGGGAGGTAGGACGGGGATTGTTAATACTTGATGTCGTACAATAGCTAGCTAGTACTTTACATCCCGGGAGATAGTTGGGAGTCTGTGGCCCTTATTCCGTAGCGCCTGTCCGGCAGTTAACGCGTGCCCGCCGAGCCGGGAACCGACGCGCCGTTTATTAGGAGCTGATCGACGCGCCGGCAGATAGCGAGCGAAAACTTGATGGACTCTAATGCGACGAGATAGGGCGCAAATTGAAATCAATGTCGTGGAAGATTCGGCCCGAGTGATGGGATGCTATAACATTTTTATTTAACTTGTTTTTGGAACATTGTGGGGTCATATCACCTTACGTTTTTTCCTACCGAGCTGCTTGTGGCTCTATAAAGTGATAACGTTTCACGGTTGATGTTCCAAACTATGGAACGAAGTTTCGTTATGAGAACTTCTAGGCCGTGAAATGCGTTGCCTGAGTGGTATTTTTGAAATGCAAAATTTTTTTGGGGCGCTCCAAACTGATTTTTCGTGGGCTGTGAATTAAATTCTAGCGTTCACGCTCGGGAATGATATAAAATCTTCGGGTGAAATCGGGACCATGGCCACTGGCCATATAGAAATGCGTCAGCATTTTCCACTGGCCTAGAAATGCATTGGCATGCTCATGGCCATCCGGTTTGACCCGCGTAGTTTCCAAAGTTCTTCTCGTTCCACAAAAGGGCGACATCGTTTCTTGTTTGGTGTTCCAAAAAACGCGACCGAAGAGGTTAGACTCCACGTTTGTGATAAGAACGTCTAGGTTGTGGAATGCGTTGCCTTAGTGGGGTTTCCCCGATGGTTACAATCTTGGTGTCTTCAAATCGAGAGTGAATCGGTTTCTTCTAGGTCAGCACGCTCCATCGTAGATCGCATCATCGCTTAACATCAGGCGAGATGGTCAAGTGAAAACCTATTCTAGTTAAAAAACCAAAAAAATAATAATCGGCGGAATAATTAATGAAACAATTTAACGACAAACAAAACTGCATCAAAATGCATCTGCTTAGCATCAGGCGAGATCGCCTGATGCTAAGCGACAATGCGATCTACGATAGAGCGTACTTACCTAGAAGAAACCGATTCACTCTCGATTTGAAGACACCAAGATTGTAACCATCGGGGAAAACCCACTCAGGCAACGCATTCCACAACCTAGACGTTCTTATCACAAACGTGGAATCAAATCGCTTCGTTCGTGTTTTTGGAACAATTAAAAGTTTGTTTATCAAAGTGTTAACCCAGGTTGCTTTTTTATTACGCATTTAATTTCATTCAAGTCTATAGCCATTACAAAGACACGCGGGAACAAATATATAGCCTACAAGCGTACAAACCTTCACTTAACTTCATAATAAAAGCGTGATATTTATCACTTGAAGAGAGAGCATCAAGAGAGGCTATGCAATGCGTTGCCTGAGTGGGTTTTCCAAACGTTTACAATCTTGGTGTCTTCAAATCGAGAGTGAATCGCTTTTGTTTAGGTAAGCAATCTCCATCGTAGACCGTCGCCGAGATGGCGGCCAAGTGTAAACCTATTAAAGTTAAAGCAAAAAAGACCAGCACCAGCGCAAAGGACTACAGTGACATTCGAAAGATTTAAATTAAAACAACAAGCCACGTATCGTCACAAGAACACCAGGTGACCACTTATCCATTTCCTAAATTTATCTCACAAGAACAATTTTTTTTTTTCAGTTTTACTAGGAAAATGTATTGTCATCAGGATTTAAGCTGTGTACGAAATATTATCAGACCAATCTGACGACGGGAAAAGGGTACAAAGACGTGGTGTTATGGGCTACCAGATAGGACTGAACGAAGTTCCTTCGGGAAACTTGGAAACAACACAATTCACAAAAAAAACTTAGTTTTGATTAAATTTGATTATTCCTGGTTATCAATTGAGTTGAAATTTTTTAGATATTTTTTTTTGTGTAAATGGCGTAACAACGCAATATTATAATGATGAAGCTGGAATTTGGCTAGTTTTTTTATTGACAAGTCATTAAAGCTTATTTTCTAAAAAGTATTCCAATACAGCTCGGATACAGATATTTCTTAATAAATCAAAAGAATTTACACGTCCCATATTACATAAATTAATATTGAGTACATCATTCGTACATTTTTATCAATAATACACAAAGTGTATTTAATATTAAATTATATATTATATACACATTACATTTGTTATTTGTAGGTGGTATTATGTACTATTAATAGGATAGCACAGAACTTCACTCACTATAATCAAACATAACTCTACAATCTTATCAATATTGGTGGTGGTGGACAATTCACACACAACACCATCTGACCCCAAACTAAGCAAAGCTTGTGTGATGGCAGCCAGATAGCTGATATAATACTTATATAGTTTTAAATACATACTTATTAACTTATTATACATAGAAACACCCAGACACAGTGCAAACATTTGAATTCATCACACAAATATTTGCACTGGTTGGGGATCGAACCCACGACCCTCGGCTTCGCAGGCAGAGCTACTACCAACTAAGCCACTAGGGCAGTAGAATATCTCTTTTATAAGAAGACTAGCTTTAACCCGCGGCTTCGCTCGCGTTCAGTAAGTTTTTTATTGTAGATTCCTACTTTGATAGCATGAGCGTCAAATAGTAACATAACTAATGCTCGTCTATAATATGTCTAAGGGTAGTTTATGGGTTATTATGTATTTTAATTCCCTATTTTACCATCTCAGGGGTTGAATTTTGGAAAACTAATACGCTCATTATTTTTAATGTTCATGCAAATAAATGTTTTAACTGCTATAGGTTTACTCTTGACCGCAATGTCGCTTAAAGTTAAGTGATTATGTGGTCCACGGTAGAGCTTGCTATCCTAGAAGAAACCGATTCAGTCTCAATTTGGATACACCAGCGTTGTAATCATCATGAAAAATCCATTCAGTCAACGTCTTAGAGTTACGTTAGAGAACGTTAGTCTGTGAACGTTTTTCACAGCCTAGGCGTTATTGTAACAAAAGTAGTCCGTCAAAGCTTTTCGTTATAATCTTTAGAACATGTCCAAGGGGTAAAAAGTCCGTACAAAATTTTATCCACTATTACGTACCTAGTATGAATTAGAAAATATCCTTCTTTCTTGTTTGCTGCATTAAATATGTAAGTATCTCCTGTGCGTAATATTATTTATAATATATAAAATGTTCATACCCTCTTTTCATACACTTTCTTTGGGATTAAATTTAGGAAAACTCTGTTTTATATAGCTCTTTATTTTTTCCGTACTCATATCCTACAAAGTTTAAAGCAAATATGTCACAAGAAATAAAAATGTTCACACAAACTTTTTTCCCTAACTTTACTACATTAGACGCTGTATTTTGAAAAAAAAACACATAGCTCATTACACATATTAGCCGTACTCAATTTATACGAAATTTCATTCAAATATGTCCAAGGAATAAAAAGTTTCATAATACACATTTTTCATACATATTTTCTTTAAGCGTTGAATTTTGAGAAATCCGTCCTTAGTGAATATGTCTACGTCATAAAAATAATACGTGTGTGACAATTTAAGAATGTCATATTACCCTCTTAGGTGTTACATTTTGAAATAAATGTACTCATAACTCATTATTTAGGCCGTACTCAATTTCTACAAAATTTGATGCAAATATCTACAAAACTATCATAGTTTCATATAAACTATGATACTTTACCCTTATGTCACCCCTTTGAGGGTTGAATTTTGATAAATGTTGTAATATGTACCTCGTGATGCTAGCTGAAATCAATTCATACGAATTTTGAAAAACCTTCCCTTGGTCGATGCCTACGTCATAAAAAGAATACGTGTGTGAAATTTTAAGTATGTCTTAAGGGTACGTCCTATGCGTTATCATAAAACTTTCATCCCCTATTTTAAAACCTAGAGGATGAATTGATAAAAAATGTACTACGTAAGTCATTATTATGGCCGTACTCAACTCTTACAAAATTTGATGCTAATATGTCCAAGGAATAAAAAAGTTTCATACAAACTTTCATCCCCTATTTCATCTCTTTAGGGGTTGAATTTTGAGAAATACTACCTTGGTGGCTGCCTACGTTATAAAAATAATACGTGTGTGAAATATTTTAAGAATGTCCTAAGGGTATGTCCGGTGCGTTAATATTAATAAAACGTTCATCCCTATTTAACTCGTTTTAGAGGTTAAATTTTGAAAAAATGTGATACATAACTCTTTATTTTGGCCACACTAAATATGTTCAAGGAATAAAACGTTTCGATACAAAATTTCATCCCTTATTTCTCCCCTTTGAGGGTTGAATTTCGATAAACGCTGTAATACGTACCTCATGATTTTAACTGAACTCACCTTATATGAAATTTCATGCAAATATCCCCAAGGAATGAAAAGTTTCTATACAAACTTTCATCCCTTATTTCACCCCTTTGAGGGTTGAATTTCGATAAAAGCTGTAATACGTACCTCATGATTTTAGCCAAACTCAATTTATATGAAATTTCATGTAAATATGCCCAAGAAATAAAACGTTTCTATACAAACTTTCATCCCTTATTTCACCCCTTTGAGGGTTGAATTTCGATAAACGCTGTAATACGTACCCCATGATTTTAGCCGAACTCAATTTATATGAAAGTTCATGCAAATATGCCAAAGGAATAAAAAATTTCATACAATCTTTCATCCCCTATTTCACCCCCTTGGGGGTAGAATTTATCAAAACCCTTTCTTAGCGGATGCCTACGTCATAACATCTACTTGTGTGCCAAATTTCAGCCTGATCCCTCCAGTGGTTTGGGCTGTGTGTTGATAGATCACTATGTCAGTCAGTCAGTCAGTCAGTCAGTCAGTCACCTTTGAGTTTTATATATATAAGATTGTAGATATTGTTGTCTTGTAAAAGAGATTGATAAATATGAAAATACCGTCGACAGTCGACAATCCGCCAGAGCCAATACTGTGAGTTCCGTTTCCCCGTACGGGCGCGGCTGTTACCTCGTGAGGCGTGACACGTCGCTCGTGTTGACTGCAGCGTCCTTTGTCAGCGAGTGCCGAGTTCAACAGAATCAATATTCCCTCGACTCGACAGCTTGTCCGGAATTGATTTTCAGCTATTCTCAGCAAAGCTGGGATAAGCACAGCTCGGGCTCGGATTGGACACATTCTCACTTTTGTTTGAGCAAAAATAAACGCTATGAACATATAAATGTTCCGTCCGGTTTATTTTTAAAATTTAAATAAGTAGTGATATAAACATATTAGTAATTTTCGCGTCCTTACCTAATATCTATAGGATGATAAAACCTCGATTGGAAGGACTGAAGAGACATATTTAGTGCAGGGATAAAACATGCCAGGCTTTTTAATAAGGAGACCGCCGCCGCCGTCTGGTGGAGTGGCGCATTATAACCGTGTTCCCCCCGGAGCCGGTGGACTGTGTCTAAAAACCTAATTTATCCCTAAGTAAGATTATTAAAAATATTACATACGTCCTTTTTCTTCTGTTTCAAAAACAGAAAATGACGAAAATACAGTATTTAGAAGTTTTAAGTGACGTAAATTCATTGCACCTACAATTTTTCACGAAGAAGTGACGTCGCAACTCCGCAATACAGATGTTTAATGACTTGTACTGTTGTTTTGTGTTGTTACGGTTGTCTTGCCGATTTTAAAAAAATTTCAAATGTCAGAGATGTGACCGCTAGCTGTGTGAGTGTATGTACCGTAGCTCGAGGATGTCGGAGCTGTGGCCGCTAGCTGTGTGAGTGTACCGTACACGAGGATGCACGAGGATGTCGGAGCTGTGGCCGCTAGCTGTGCTGGTGTGTATGTACCGTAGCTCGAGGATGTCGGAGCTGTGGCCGCTAGCTGTGTGAGTGTATGTACCGTAGCACGAGGATGTCGGAGCTGTGGCCGCTAGCTGTGTGAGTGTATGTACCGTAGCACGAGGATGTCGCTGTGGCTGCTGCTAGCTGCTGTGAGTGTATGTACCGTAGCACGAGGATGTCGGAGCTGTGGCCGCTAGCTGTGTGAGTGTATGTACCGTAGCACGAGGATGTCGGAGCTGTGGCCGCTAGCTGTGTGAGTGTATGTACCGTAGCACGAGGATGTCGGAGCTGTGGCCGCTAGCTGTGTGAGTGTATGTACCGTAGCACGAGGATGTCGGAGCTGTGGCCGCTGGCGGAATGATGTACCGCTAGCTATGTCGGAGCCGCTAGCTGTGAGTGTATGTACCGTAGCTCGAGGATGTCGGAGCTGTGGCCGCTAGCTGTGTGAGTGTATGTACCGTAGCTCGAGGATGTCGGAGCTGTGGCCGCTAGCTGTGTGAGTGTATGTACCGTAGCTCGAGGATGTCGGAGCTGTGGCCGCTAGCTGTGTGAGTGTATGTACCGTAGCTCGAGGATGTCGGAGCTGTGGCCGCTAGCTGTGTGTGTGTATGTACCGTAGCTCGAGGATGTCGGAGCTGTGGCCGCTAGCTGTGTGAGTGTATGTACCGTAGCTCGAGGATGTCGGAGCTGTGGCCGCTAGCTGTGTGAGTGTATGTACCGTAGCTCGAGGATGTCGGAGCTGTGGCCTAGCTGTGTGTGTGACCGTAGCTCGAGGATGTCGGTACCGTAGCTCGAGGATGTCGGAGCTGTGGCCGCTAGCTGTGTGAGTGTATGTACCGTAGCTCGAGGATGTCGGAGCTGTGGCCGCTAGCTGTGTGAGTGTATGTACCGTAGCTCGAGGATGTCGGAGCTGTGGCCACTAGCTAGCCGTGAGTGTATGTACCGTAGCTCGAGGATGTCGGAGCTGTGGCCGCTGCTGTGTGTGTATGTACCGTAGCTCGAGGATGTCGGAGCTGTGGCCGCTAGCTGTGTGAGTGTATGTACCGTAGCTCGAGGATGTCGGAGCTGTGGCCGCTAGCTGTGTGAGTGTATGTACCGTAGCTCGAGGATGTCGGAGCTGTGGCCGCTAGCTGTGTGAGTGTATGTACCGTAGCTCGAGGATGTCGGAGCTGTGGCCGCTAGCTGTGTGAGTGTATGTACCGTAGCTCGAGGATGTCGGAGCTGTGGCCGCCAGCTGTGTGAGTGTATGTACCGTAGCTCGAGGATGTCGGAGCTGTGGCCGCCAGCTGTGTGAGTGTATGTACCGTAGCTCGAGGATGTCGGAGCTGTGGCCGCCAGCTGTGTGAGTGTATGTACAGTAGCTCGAGGATGTCGGAGCTGTGGCCGCCAGCTGTGTGAGTGTATGTACCGTAGCTCGAGGATGTCGGAGCTGTGGCCGCCAGCTGTGTCGAGGATGTCGGAGCTGTGGCCGCCAGCTGTGGAGTGTATGTACCGTAGCTCGAGGATGTCGGAGCTGTGGCCGCCAGCTGTGTGAGTGTATGTACCGTAGCTCGAGGATGTCGGAGCTGTGGCCGCCAGCTGTGTGAGTGTACATACCGGAGCGCGGGGATGTCGGCGAGCGGCGCGCCGTCCTCGCCCAGCCAGCCGAGGCGCGGCGCGGGCTCGGCCGGCGCGCGCGCCGCGCACGGCACGCGCGCGCCCGAGCTGTTGCTGAACGCCAGCCGCGCCGGCGGCTCCGACACGAACACCAGCTGGCCGCTCGCCGCGCGACCTGCCAACAACACAACGAATACTATTACTCTACCATCCATACATTTATTTTTGCAACAAGCATGATGACAAAAAACAAATCAGATTAAGATCCGTCAGTTAGATTTAAAAAAATATATTGTATACAGGTTTTTTTGTTTTATTTCACAAACAATAAATTACAAAAATAGATGTAGTGGTAGGAATCTTGCCAGAGTTCGCCTGAGGAAGTACCACACCTTTTGGTGTTTTTATGTACAATAAGTATGTATTTACAACTATATAAGTATTAGATCAGCTATTTGGCCACCATGGTACAAGCTTTGCTTAGTTTAGGGTCAGATGGTGTTTTTATGAATTTTTATCAACTTTCCATCAATATTTATTTATTATGTGCCAGTTGTTCTACCGCCAAGCAGTAATGTGTAATTCCAGTAATGTTGCAAAAGCTGGGTTGTCACTGTGGTGTTATGTGGCAGGCATGTTGCTTACTATCAGGCACATGTCCAGCTCGTCTCGTCTCTCTATACTATAAAAAAAATTGAGTGCTTCGAAATTTTGAGTGAGGCCACTTCATTGTAAGATTTTTACGAAGACGTGACGTCACAACACCCCCAGTCCAGAAATTTGATAATCTATGTCTTAGTCAAATTTGAATAATAAGATAAAATTAAAAATACGTTTATCTGGTTCCCATTATACAAACTTTGCTTATTTTAGGTCTAGATGATTTTGTGTGAAAAAAATGTCCACCAGTAGTGTCCCGCTGTTTCAGTCGCATAGTACCCGATCCCGTGGCTTTAATGAATAAAATGTGGGATTCATGTTATATCAGACTATTATGTATAAATACATTTACTAATTCGTGCTTCGAATAATGCATATACCTACATAATTAAATGTTGATGTACGATATATATTTCTCATAGAAAACCATCTAGCCTCAAAATAAGCAAAGCCCTATACTATAGGAGCCCAATAAGCCAAATAGCTGAATAACACTTTGAAAACACACTTATTATACATTGAAACACCCAGACACATATCAATAAATATATCGACATTTTTGATTAACGTCTATTTATGTAGCTTACAAATGGATATTGGACTATTTAACATTGTAACGAAATTGTCAATTCGGCTATTTAGACTATTCGTACGAATTTCCAGTCGTTCAAATTCATTCTCACGACAATGTTGAGAAACAGTAACGTCTGAAGAAAGCCCGCGTCTCTACTACCGATAATACAAAGAATTCTTCTGGAATAGTCGCATTACTCGGCTAATACGTTCACATTACCGCCCGCAATGAATACAAGTCGCTGACAATTACCGCGGCCCGTCCGAGGCGGGACCGGGCCGGGGCCCGCGCGGGACGGGGCCGGGACGGGAAGAGGTCTTTGGCGAATTTCAATTTGCGAATAGGGCCATGTTGCGCATGCATATTGGGATATCAAAGACCTTCCCAGGAGAGGTTAGAAGTGACAGGATTTGGGAGTCAAATATCATACAACCTTTTCTTTAATAAATTAAAATATTTCAAAGTTATGTTTGAAATTTCAAATCAACCACTTTTCAGTTAATGTCTTTTTGTTTGTGTAGGGTAAGTTCTGAAATGACTAGACTGATTTTAACGGAGCTTTCACTGAAAGATAGCTGATGTAATAAAAAGTAACTGTAGCTACGAAGCGGACCATGATGGAGTGCACTCTTCAAGAAGAAGCTTTTTCACTCTAGACTTTCCATCGTAGACTGCATCATTGTTTAACATCAGGCGAAATGGCGGTCAAGTGTAAACCTATAAAAGTTAATAAGAAGAGTTGAACATATTCAAATGATATCCATCAAGAAATATCCACACAGACTACGCAGTTCAATGTTTAAATGTTTTATTACGAAAGTAGAGTTAGTCTTAGTTCGAGTCTTTGATACATCAACCATGAAACAATGGCTCTTTCTGGAACTACGAACAGTCTAACAGCAAAAGAGCAAGGTGGTATTGTTGTTTGTGTATGATAGTCTTGTAAGTCGATCATCCAGAACAGCTGTACAGTCTCCGAAATGTTTCCGTTTGGAAGTCAACAAACTTGTAACGTTACGGCGATGTTCAATACTTTAGTTCCGCTGTAGTTCGTAGCTTGAGCCGAAGTTTAAATACCGGAACGGTCCAAGGAACAGCCTTGTTTAGGGTTAAAAAGGGTTAAGCAATACCGCCCCGACGCCGCGCGCCGGGCGGAGGGCGGGTTATATTATGTCCTCACTAATAATTTAACTTCATGTGATCACGTTTCTGGAAGTGGGTCTTGGTTCACAATTACTAACTTGTAAACTATTATTACTCGTCCTGGTTTTATAGTGGTAGGGTCTTTGCAGAGTCCGCCTAGAGGAGTACCACACCTATGCCAGTTGTTCTGCTGCCAAACAGTAAAATGAAAACATCGCCGTGTTCCGGTTTAAAGGGCAATGTTTCCACTGTCTTCACATGGCATAAAAGTTAATAATATATCTCTGGTTGAGGAGATTTGGATTCTGCGTGTTCTAACAGCCACTGAGCTGTTCTTCTTCTTCGTATCGATGATGTTTCTTAGTAGTACTATTTCTTGTATTGGCTTATTAATATTTTATAATTATACCTCCTGTCTAAAATATCATTTTTGCTTATCTTCTTTGAATTTTTTTTTTGTTTTTTTTTTCATGCTGAGTTAGCTGTTAATGGCAAGCGCTTAGCATCAGGCAAAAGAATGTGTAATACCTTTAAAAATCTTGTAATAAATCGGTCTCTTCATGATGCGGTGATGACAAACTTGTACATCTGTAGTTAGAAAAATTCTCAGAGAGGCAGACGGAACTCGAACGTGCTATAATGACTAGCACGCACGACCAGACCCCCACAACGTTAGCCTGTCGGAATAAGATCATATTCGATCACAACGTAGCTTGTATTGACATTTATCAATAAAAAAAAAATTACAACTTTTTTCTACCGATTGGTTTCCAATATGAACGGCACAACTTCCTTCTTTGAGTTCGAACACCCAAACAAAAAGTTCGGAGCGGACATTCTTGTCTACCAAGTTTTTATCCTTGAAAACGGCTTCAAAGGGTCTCTTGCAAATAACTTTTTAACTCCAACTTATATTTTGTAACGTCGTTGAAGGAGACCGGTCTGAAGCGCCCAAAGCGGGCTACAACTGGTAAAGTTTGGTCTTAAATTCGATCCTCGATGAACGCATAATAAAGTAAGTTGTAGAATCCGGTGCTTACGGAGAACTCCCATAAAATAATATCGGCCACCTGGCAGGAACGGTTAACAGCCCAATGTTGCTGGGAGGTTCGTAGGGAGGGGCAATACGAACTGGGCTTCTCGGAGCACGATTATTATCGACAATTATCGAGTAACACAACGAGTACAGGTTACGTAAATATGTTACAACCCTCTTAATAACAGTTACGATTTCTGACAACAATGTATTCAATACAAGTCATGAAAATTATGTTTTCACTTACGAAGCTACAACAGCAACAATTTCTTTTTCGGGATTGTTTATTGAAATATACAGTAATATACAATACAGTAACTAAATATTTAGTTTCACTTAATAACCAAATTTAAAAAATAGGAGGTTCTCAAATCGACTGGAAGTTATTTGTAAGTAGGTACAAATTGTGTGACGCGATAGCTCCGCCTATTTGGAATCTATTTTGACGATCATATAGTTTGGCAGATTCCATAACAAGTTTTATGAAAATCTGTGCAGCAGTTTTTGAAATATCAACGGAAACTCAAATTTGTTTATCTTTATCAGGATGACAAATTCGTAATTTTTTTTGAAGAAAATGAAATTATGTATGTGGCTTATAACATTACATAATCGATAATTATTACACTTGTTTTAGAAAATTTTACTTATATTATTTTGCTTCTTTCTGTCGGATTGATTGTGACTAAAAAATGAGACATAAAAAATAAGTAAAAAATAAAAATAAAATAAAAGTTTATTCATAAAAAGAGGTACACATAACTTACGTGAATATAGAATATAAAACAAGGTATCCGTTCTTTTGAAAAACTTTTTTTCACAAATCTACACCTGATAACCAACGTTCGACAAACTCACGGATCGTCAAATGATTATTACACAAAAAAACATTTCACAAATTGGTTACATCTCAAAATATTTATTTGACAAACTTTCATTACATAACGTATTATTTGACAATTGATTCGTTTAATATTTTAGTTAACTAATAAATGTTTAAAAACAAAACCAACACTTGACACATTTTTATTTTACAGAGTGTTGTTTGACAAACATTTCAAATTATATTTTAATTACTTAACAACTTAAACATAAAAACATTTCATTTAACAAAAATTAAAATTAAATTCTACATCATTGGCAAACTTTTTGGCCATGCCACTGCTCTGGATTTTTCTGAAAATAAAATACATAAAGAAGTTGTTTAATTCATCGGACCGGTTAGGTAACTTAGGACCCAGATCCGACTCAGAGCACCCCGACTTCACCTAGTCTTGTCGCTACTACCCCTAGAGTGTATATAAAAAGTGCGGGAGCCAGAAGCTCAAGGGAGGTCCTGAGTGGAGCGAGCCATGCGAGGTCAAGCGTAGCGAAGGGGGGAGGTGGCGAGCGAAGCGAGCCGGCGACCTCCGTAGTGGAGCGCAGGCCGAGTATGGAGAAGGACACTCAGGGCTGACCGCAGAAACTTCTGGCGGAGCCCACCCGAGTCAAATCTTAGTAATAGATCAAAAGGTTAGGTCAAAACTCTGTGACATGACCTAATCAGAACGGTTAACTCCTATGGACAATTTAATGGGTACTTTTATGATTTTGTACTTAATTTCACAACGGAAGATTTTTTGGTAAACGTTAAATTTGTAAAATGAATAGTATATGAAACAAAAAATGTACAAATAACAAAATATCATTCGATGCATTGTCTAAATGTAACGTTTGCCGTATAAATGGTTATAAAATGATGGTTTGTAAAATAAAACATTTGTTGATGTAAGACATTTTTGAAATAAATATTATGCAAAACGTTGTTTTTAAAATGAAACATTTTGTGGTGTAAAGTTTTCGTAATGAATATTATACGATTAGTTGGTTTTAAAGTGATGTTTTGTCAAAAAATGTTTGTGAAACATTAGTGAACCATAAAACAAAACATTGACACAGGTTAATAATAGAGGAAACTTACTCCCTAATAAAAGGGCAAAGCCCTGCAAACTTAGGATGAGTAGTATGCTCCACCCTTACAGTTGGTTCATATGTAGTTATAACATTTTTATGTATAATTTTGTAAGCTTAAACACATTGAATGGACAGCAGTGTAGGCATTAAATCTATAAAAGTAAAAACGAAAAGAACATAATAGTGTGTGTGATATTATGTGGCATGTGTGTATGAGTGTGTGCATGGATGTGTGTGTATGTGTGTGTGAGGGTGTGTGTGTGGGTGTGTGTGAACGTACGCGCGGAGTAGTGCGTATGAGTTTGTGTGTATTTAGTTACATTAAACATTAATAAGTTTATTATCTGTATAGTTTTGTTTACACATCCTAAAAAAGTCACAATTTCTAGTAACGCTTCAGTCTCTTCATATGTTTTTCTTTTTAGCCAAGTAATTTACGTTTGCATTCATGCCTATTTAGATCCTTAATATCTATTATTTTACTGACTACATTGTAAAGGTAGGACCCAAATATTGCAAGAAATGATTACTATAGCTAGTTTTAAGTCTTGGCAATTCGTAATTCTTTTTTTTTTACTTTTATAGGTTTACACTTGACCACCATCTCGCCTGATGTTAAGCGACGATGCGGTCTACGATGGAGCGTGTTTACCTAGAAGAAACCGATTCACTCTCGATTTGAAGACACAAAGATTGTAACCATCGGGGGAAAACACACTCAGGCAACGTATTCCACAGCATTCGTTCTTATCACAAAAGTAGAGTCAAATCTCTTCGTTCGTGTCTTTGGAACATCAACCATGAAACGATGTCGCTTTTTCGAGCTACGAGCATTCCGATAGAAAAAAGGGCAAGGTGGTATCAGATCATGCAAATCAGTCGCACACTCTCCAAAGTGTATCCGATAAAAAACCGATAGGCTGGCAATTTTTCGGCGATGATCAAGACTGTAGTCTTTTTCGCAGAAGAGATTCATTGCCTATGAGCCTTTTGGCACGTCTCTCGATCGATTCCAGGGCCTCCAGCTGATACTTAGCTGATCCATCCCAAAGGTGCGAACAGTACTCCATACAAGAGCGAATCTGTGCTTGATACAATGTGAGCAACTGTTCAGAGTTGAAGTACCTTCGCACCTTTGAGAGGACACCTAGTTTTTTGGCAGCTAATTTAGCCTTGGACTCGATATACGAGCCAAAGTTGAGCGTGGATGTCAAAGTAACGCCCAAAAGCTCAAGACGGTCAGAAACTAGCACGGATACACCACGAAAAGCAGGAGTCAGTTGGAATGGACTCCTTTTTGCGGAGAACAGACACGCATGTGTTAGATTAGGGGTTCCAAGGAACCCCTAACCTAACGTTAAAAGTGAATAAATGTGTGTTTATTATCGATCAAATCCAGAATTATATGATAGTTATGTAAAAAGAAAGGAATTGATGTATTTCTGGAATCATATAAGAAGTATAATATTGTTATAAATAATAAGGTTAAATATAAGTAATAAATAATATTGTATAACGTATATTAATAACGAGTAAGTAATTCAACGTGGTCAAATCCACCGCCTATTCCGCCATTACTTGTTATTGTGTAGTTGGAGGGGCGGCGCTATGACTTGGTTGATCACGACTAGTATAAAAGCGAACGTCGTTCTGTTCGGGCCCTCTTGTATATTATTCTCTCGGCTTGCTATTATGCTGGCTCTTATGTATTGTTATCTCTTGCTGTTCTTGTTCTCCAACGGTTGACACATTATAAAGATAAGTATTATAACTATTATCTAAGGTTTACTTGTGTACAGATTATGTATGTGATGGCGCAGAGTTTTCTTGGCCACTTTCTTTCTCTGTCGTCTAGGGATTTGCGAAAGTGGTATTAGAGTATTTTAATATGATGAGAATACCCTCTTGGGGTTTATCAGTAATATAACGATTAACTAAGAATAAACAACATTCAAATATCATCAATTGGTTCTTTCTAGTCATCCTACTACCTTTAAGTAAATAACAGCACATACACATCTAAGCTCACAGAATTAAGGCTATCCTGACATAAATTGGGTCATAACAACACAGAATCCTAACAGATTCTAACATCAGAAGTAGGATAGAACGGAAGCTCTATGCCTTGTAATGTTTCAGATCCAGTAATTTCCGCGATGAATTGCCGACAACGGGTTTACCGATGAAATGACGACAAAACAGTTCCGGTGAATCAGACTCGCTGCACCTGGCCAGCCACCATGTCACTGCCAGCTGGAACATCGTCGTGGAATCTTCCACGACATCCAACACCCGGAGAGTAAAACAAGGGGAGTACATTTCAATCTACAACTGTATAAAATTTCTAGCCGATTGGCTTACATAATGTAATATCATGACTCAATACACCAGTAAAAAACAAAAATTATATATATTTTGTGGATACCTACAAATAATCGGAATTAATTCTAACACCTGCGTCTTACTCTCATTGAACTTGACCAGATTGGCATCACCCCATTCAGACACCGCCTCAAGGGTCAAGCTCAAACGTTCAATCAAACTCTCTCTCAGTACCTGGGTTTGCTGCCCACTGGCTCTCGCGCTAGATATGTAGCTCTCTACAACGGTGCTATCATCTGCGTACCCAAAGATACCGGGCTTCAACAGATCATTAATATGTAGCAGGAAAAGTGTCGCAGAGAGTACCGACCCTTGAGGGACTCCAGCATTGATAGCCATTTGATCCGACGAGCAGCCATCAATGACGACTCGTATGAATCGATCCCTCAAGAAGTCTCCTCTTTGTACGTTGAGGATTATCCCTAAGCTCCAGCCTCCTACTGCTCGGAACTACCTCATGTTGTTTAAGTATCGCAACTAAAACAAAGAGTTGTCTCACTGTAAGTACATCACACATGTCAAATAATTTTGATGTAGGGAATCTAATAGGTTTAAAGATGCTAACCTTAAGTAATGCTCTCTGCGCCACTTCAAGCGTTTTCATCCTAGACTTATGAGCATCACCCCACGATGAGATGCAATAAGAGATCAAACTCTCACAAAGAGCTTGATAAATACGTTTCATCAGTTGTGGCTGTAGTACATGTCTAAGGTTTTTGAAAACATACATTAACTTTCTCACTCTGCCTGCAATATGACTAATATGAGGACCAAACTTATAATTGACTTATATTGACTGCCCTAGTGGCTTAGTTGGTAATAGCTCTGCCTGCGAAGCCGAGGGTCGTGGGTTCGATCCCCACCCAGTGCAAATATTTGTGTGATGAATTCAAATGTTTGCAAACATTTGAATTCTTATTCTGTCTGGGTGTTTCTATGTATAATAAGTATGTATTTAAAACTATATAAGTATTATATCAGCTATCTGGCTGCCATCACACAAGCTTTGCTTAGTTTGGGGTCAGATGGTGTTGTGTGTGAATTGTCCACCAATATTTTATATTTTTTATTTAATTCCGATCAATGAAAACTCCTAAGTACTTAATCTGCTCACATTTTTCTAGAGCATGACAAGAACATTGTTCTGTTAGAGAGCAACCAGATGTATGTGGAGTTAAATTACCATCAATAGGTGGCTGCTTAGAATTTAATATTGAGAATGTTATGTACTTGGTTTTACCACTATTTAATGTTAAGATATTAGCATTCAACCAATTGCAGACAATGTTTAGACCAATTTGAGCAGTCTCAAATGTGTCCTTCCAGCATTGGCCTTGAAAGAGGAGAACTGTGTCATCCGCGTAGGATAGCACTCGGCCATTGATTTGTAGGTTACATAAGGTATTAACATAAATCAAAAATAACGTTGGACCGAGTATACTACCCTGCGGGACTCCAAATGTCACTGGAAGATCAGCACTAATATACTCCCCAATCTTAACGCACTGATATCTATCAGATAGATAATCAGTGAAAATCTTTAAGGGTTGCCCACGTATTCCAACCTCCTGAAGCCTTTTTAATAGTAGGGGTATGGAGACAGTGTCAAAAGCCTTTGCCAGGTCCAAAAAGATTGCGATTACTTTTTTACTGTTGTCAAGATTATTAGTAACAAAATTAGTTAGCTGGAGGACAGCATCGGTAGTAGATCTACCTCTACGGAATCCGTACTGGTTCCCAGAAAGGTGTTATCGATAAAAAATACCTTATTCCACCTTATTCTAATAAACTTTATTGATAAGTAACATTTCCGCGGGTCTCGTCGTCTCGCGAGCTCTTTTACCTTAACCTTTGCCCCGCCGAAGTTCGCCGATAAGAGCCCGCCAACCGATACCGCTCTATCGATAACGAACCTCACGCCATCACTAATATCTATATTTTACGTGCTCCTAACACGTTCAAATGCTCTTTTTATAGTCTAAGAGACGACGCAGTAAATTTGAGTGCTCCTTCGCCTAAGCCCCTCTAAGCTGGGGCGTGTAATTTCGTTTTATTAACTTTCATACAGGATATTAAAGTCAGGTCCTATTTGACGTAAAAAATGGATGGCCATATCTGCCTCCTGGACTATGTTTGTCGTCTTTTATTAGATTTAGCGTCGGTTATGAAGATGGATTGCGAGAGCACGGGCTTGTAGCGATATTACGAGGAAATACGCCGCCCATTTATTTAGGACTTTACGCCGGTTTACCGACTGCGCCTAATGTGCGAGTGTTCACCTCCCGACCTAACTCCGGCAAATCGTAACAAAGATGAAATCCTGCGAAATACCAGCTTACCTCGCAAACTTTATTTTGCCATTAGCAATTTACCAAATTACTTCACGTTTGTGAACGACGGTCATATTATTTAGAATTTGTTCATACAAATATAAATAAAGTGAATAAAATAAAATAAAAAGGAGGATCAGGGAAAGAACTTACCACAGGCACTTAAGTATACATTTTTAGTACAAATTAGCACATTTAATATCCTCAAATGAATTTTTACGAATCAAACTGAGCTGACTTTCACATGACTACACATTTTAGATGTCTATCGACGTGAAAATTATTTAACTCTGAGGAAATCTATATGACAGTAGCATAGTCTAAATCATACAGTCGTTCGACGAAGCCGTCTAGACGGGGCCATCCTGCGGGGCGTGCAGGGTTAGACGCGGGAAGCACGCTCCTACATTGCCTACATTACAATGTTAGTATTGCAGGAGCGCGGCTCAAGGCTGACGTTTTCCATATGTTATAATATTATTTTGGTTATTAGCAGTTTTGCCCCTACCTGTGTTTAGATATTATCGGTGTTTCTCTTTATTATTTTCTTTTCAGTTCAGATAACTATTTGACGTTTGCATGAGCGCTTGTTAAAGATATTTTATTCTGTGTTTCTTAAGTGGGATTGGGGACATACATCTGCTGTAAGTTCAGAAGTTCTAGGCTTAGTATTCCAGGTGACAGTTACCAGGCCGGTCTAGGAAGAGCCGGAAAAACAAACTATACGCTTATTTTCAGAATCGGCATAACAAAATAAAAAAATAACAATTTAAAAAAAAGGTCAACTGGGTATTTTTAGGCAAAACTATCCCGCGTTTGCTCAGAATTGGAACAAATTATACAGTGGTTTTTTCTAATATTTGAACATCGCGTGTGCAATATTTTGGAGGTGCCACCAATATTTCATTGTTATATAGAAATTATACGAAAATTAAAAGGTGCCTTTTGCACCTTTAGCGAAAATGAAAACTACCTTTGTCACTGAGGTATTTTGACTGGCCTCGAGGCTAAGTAGGTAGTAAGTCGGCCTGTGAATCCGACGGTCGTGTTTGATTTCTGCCCAGTGCGAAATAAATATTTGTGTGATGAATGTAAGTATTTTTTATTCTGTGTCCGGGCGTTTCTATGTTTAATAAGTATGTACTTAAAACTTTATCAGGTGTATGGTGGTAAATATTTGGTCAGGTGTATATGTAAATTTATATCCTAAAATACTAAAATGGTGGCAAAAGTAACCTTTACTCAATTACATCAGGAGTGCCGAGCGGGGTAAACAATCACACGATCCGGGTGTCGCGTGTGTCGCGGGTGTCACGGGTGTCGCGGGTGTCGCGGGTGTCGCGGGTGTCGCAAGTGTCGCGGGTGTCGCGGGTGTCGCAAGTGTCGCAAGTGTCGCGGGTGTCGCGGGCCGACTCCACGTTCGCTGAGCGCTGAGCCAGGTATGTTACAGAGCCCCGTAACAGTAACCAAAACTATCGCATATCCGAAATAAAAATATATCCGTTACCGTATCCGATTCGTATAGTAGACATGTTTCGAAACGCTATTGTTTCACCACGTGAACATTTTGGTGGGTATTGTATTTATATTTTAAAATATAAAACTTTAACTTTACTTGAGTAGGTGTATAATAACTATTTATCTATGTATAAATGATTATAAAATAATACCATATAATAACCTAGATTGGAAAAACATACAAATAAAACCAATTTTACTAAATGTTTTACTTCAATCTAATATCCGTAATCGAAACTATCTAAAATAATTACAAATCCGTAGCCGTGTCCGAAACCGATATAATTTTATTCCTTTATCCATATCTGTATTCAGATCCGAAATATCACATCCATAACATCCCTACTCTGAGCTGTAGGGGCAGCCGGGGACATGAGGGTATGAGGGGTACGGGCGGGGGTAATTAACGTGTCGATCGGGATTGATGTATTCTGGCGGCGACAGCTGCATGAATCGTTCATACGAGTTGGAGCTATCAGTGACGCTGATGGAAGGATCGAGGTGACACACGCATGAATACTTTAGGCTCTTTAACTGATTCGTTTTATTTTTAACCAGCTTAAAAAAGGACAAGGTTCCACATTCGGTCGTACTTATGTTTTTTTGTATGTTGTATTAGGCGATAGCTCCTTGTTAATCAATTTGGATGTTTCTTTCTTTGATTGCTAAATCAATTGATAGATAAATAAATAAATATATTGGTGGACAATTCACACACAACACCATCTGACCCCAAACAAAACAAAACTTGTAATATGGCGGCCAGATAGCTGATATAATACATGTATAGTTTTAAATATATACTCATTATACCCAAACACAGTACAACCATTTGAAATCATCACACAAATATTTGGCACTGGGTGGGAATCGAACCCACGACTCTCGGCTTTGCAGATAGATTTGTAACATCAGCTATGATGATATCGATTTGAAAAAATATATTTGGGAAAAATGTACCTTTAAAATGACGTCACAATTTTATAACTTTGAGGGCAAACATGAACTTTTGGTAAACAAAACTCTTGCCCATAAAGCATAATGCCACGCAGCTATTTGAACATGAAGAGTCGAACTGTCTAGCACTGTACCTACTGTGGTCGTCACCAGAAACTAAGTAATTTATCCCTTTGTCTTTTAAATTAATTTTACCCTCCTACCATTACATTTTTAAATCTTATTTGTAATTTCAGTGTTCCATTAAGTAAAATCGGATTCATTTTGCAGTGCAAATGATTCATTTATTGATGTACGTAGATACTGGGCTACCATGAATAGACATAACTGTGCTTATCACAATTAGACGTGCATTTACTCGTGTTGTTCTTTTATGTTCAAAAAAAGGCTGAGCCAGAGCGACCTTCAACCGCGCGCTACGGGCTACATAGGGCACAAAAATAACAACCGCAACTTAAATAATCTACTATTACTATCATTGTTATTCTACTTTATTCAATTTACTTTTTTTTATCTGGGCAAAGCCACACCCCGAACACTCCACTAAAACTCCATACAACCGCGGCTGTGGAGTTGCCTACTCTTCACTCAACTATGCAGATGTCGTTTGTACACACGCGTGAATGTGTGCGTTAGCGCTAGGGCTACTGAATTGTTTTATTGAATAGTTGTGCCCCTTGAGTTCACCTGGTGACGTAGTTTGTAAACTTGCTATAATGTTGAGTTACATAAATAGAATGGAGCCAAATTATACTATTCTAATTAAAGGGGTGTTTGCACAGATTTCTAAATTGTTTCAGAAATCTGTGGGTGTTTGTATTGCCGCGTAAAATGAAACGAAACCTATGATACATTAGATCAGGTACCTAGATATCTATTTTTGTTAGTAGGTACAAATTCGCATTTTATTTTACACTTACCCGTGAAGGAAACTTTATTCTGTCACTACAATTATTCTTCCAGGCTTTATCAATCCGTGCTTGGGCACATAAGTTACTGGCTCTGTGAGTTACGAACTTTGAGTTAAAAACGACTTCGTTATTATAAACTAGCAGCCCGCCCCGGCTTCGCACGGGCATTATGGAAAATAAGTATAAAACAAAATTATTAGACTTACAAATTTTAACACACTCTTGGCAGAATTGCCATGCTTAGGACATAAGACAAAACAAACAATCCCAATCATCTGTTTATCATTTAAAACGCATGTTTTTTTGCCTATTTTACTTTATAAAAAAAATGCGGGAGCCTGAAGCTCAAGGGAGGTCCTGAGAGGAGCGAGCCAAGCGAGGTCGTCGCAGTAGCGAGAGGTTAATAGGACCAATTGTTATGTTTAGGTATTGTGATGCTTCTCTCAATATGTGCCTTTAAACATTATGCTAAGTTATGTTTATGCTATATACGGTAGCAAAAATTATGCGAAAACTGTTATGCGTTAGTTGTTATGGTATATTATCATTAGTCCTAAAAACTTTAGGCGTGTCTGGCGTCGTTGTTATTCCCCTTTTACTTTTACGCATCAAATCAAAAATTAAATCGGTAAATATTTAATTGTTGTAATTTAGTGTTAAAATCTGCTAATGCCACCTACGACGTAGTTTATGGTTGTGCAATGTTTTATGTAACTACTAAAGTCTATTAGTTCTAAATACGTACTAAATAGTTACGGCTGGTCTAGTCGGGAGAACGGCGGCGGCCGATCTGGAGCCCCGGTTTTAAATCCCACGTGCACCAGGCACCACTGTCTTTTCGGAGTAATGCGTAATACCGCTAACTTAAAACGGTGAAGAAAACATCGTGAAGAAATCGCCATGTACTTAGAATCTTTTGAGGTCATGTGTCATCCACCAACCCGCACTGGGCCAGCGTGGTGGATTATGGACTTGACTCTCTCCTTGCGAGAGAGGGCCCGAGTCCCAGTAGTAGGAATATTTAGTGGGCTGCTTATTGAATCTATTGACACAGCTAGATTTCTGATCGTCTCATCATCGTAGTCCTTAATGCTCCGTTTTATTCTACTTTAGTAGGTAGAATAAAGGGGACCTTTGGGGATGACCTATATCGTATCCTATCCCCCAGCTCAAATTCTACGCGCATCACTATTTTTTCGAAGGCATGTCCGTAATGCCTCCAATTTAAAACGGTAAAAGAAAACATCGTGAGGAAACCGAAATGGAATAAATTTAATGTAATACTGTGTAGAAAGTGCGAGAAAACTTGAACAATAACAGTAAAGGTAGAATAAACTTATACAAAAGTAGTTCTGAAAAGAACATTTTGATAGGAACATAAAAAAGTGTTACGAAAAATTGTTTAATATTTAATATCATTTGTGTCCACTACCTACGTAGCGAGGCGACCACGCGAATTAGTAGACGCGCGCGCGGCTACTCGTACTTACCTATTTCATAGCTGCGAACACCTCTCCCCCGTGCCTCGGTGTCCCCTCTATCGCTGTTGCGCCGCGCGGCGGGCGCCGCATTTTGATAGGATTGATATTTTTAATTTCGTTAAATCTTTTGAATGGAATGTCCGACTTCAATAATTCAAAAAGTAATCAATAGGTATTAAAAGAGTCTTGAATAAGAAATAATTTATTTGGATAAGAATTAATACAAATGTGTTGATAACATGGTCTGAATTTGATAGGCATTTTTACTTACTTTTAAAATGTAAAAAAGTAGTTGTTGCAAGGTAATTACTGTAGTTAGACATATGGTCGCGCGAGGTTTTTTGTAGATTTTAATACGCTCTATAATATTGTAGAACATTGTTTTGGTCTATCATTAGTACTTTCCGCAGCGTATGCGATGAAAGCCATTTATGACTGTTTTTATACCTTGCGTTGGTTTTAGTAAAAATTCCGTAGATATCTCATTTTTTCGTAATAAACATAGCCTATGTTACTTAGTGATAATGTAGCTTTCTATTGGCAAAAGAATTTTGAAATCGGTCCAGTAGTTTTTGAGTTTATTCGTGCCATACAAAAATACAAAAATACAAATCTTTCCTCTTTATAATATTAGTATAGATAAATAAATATTGGTAGACAATTCACACACAACACCATCTGACCCCAAACTAAGCAAAGCTTGTAATATTATAAAGCAACGTTATTAAAAAGTTTCAAATCTTACGTTATTTTATCATTAGTAAATTAAATAAAGCTTTTAATCTTGTCCCGTTTGGTTGACGGACAGCCGTAAACAGCACAACAACCCACCATGATGATATTTCGTTAGGAATTAGATGTTCGATACCAGCCCTTCGTTGAGTGCTCCTAGCGTATCCGAAACGGCCCGAAGGGTGAGGAAGCTTGAAATTGGCGGGGGGTGGGGAGTGTCCGTTCTATCTATATTATCTATTCTATGGCAAAGCCTTTATTAACAAAACTAAAATACAATGAGAACTACACTACACTACAAACCTACCTAACTACTAACACTAAGCACGCCTGAATTATCCATAGACCACTGTAGGTCTACAGATAATCAAGATGTTCAAGCTCACTACCAATCGGAAGCGTACCCAGCATGCTGGCGGCATTACCACGCTGAATGGCAATGGTTATGCGCTGGGCCAAGTAAACGCATTTTGTCACGCGTCGCGTCGACCAAGCGCTCGAATTCTATTCTATTCTATTTACTTATGATACCTGTTTATTCAAATTGCAGTTATTATTTGCTTCAATTTAAACTTAAACAAACTCATTTTAGAAATAAATTTCTATGATATCAAATATGTTGCCCGCATGATGTTAAACGACGATGTGAGCCTACTATAGAGAGTGTTTCTACTGAAATAGAAGTGAAAACATACAACTTAGAATTTTAGAACTGAGCACCGCTAACGTTGCGTTTTTAGCTATAAGTATAATCCTGCTGTTAGGAATGTCGTTAACGAAAATTAACATTTCATGTTAGTCTAAGATCCCGCTATACAACGACCTTCACCGAGCTGTTTATTGGATGAAAAGTGTTTTATATGTAATTTAATATGTCAACAAATATATTGCAAATAGGTTGCCTAAATATGCCAGTCCAGAATATGATTAATTAACAATATTTTTTTCTTTTAAATATTTCACTTAAATTAATTAAATTTTAGAACAAAAACTACATAACATACTTATTATTTTGGCTTTACTCAGTGCTTACGAAATCTCATGCAAATATTTTCAAACAATAAACAATTTCAAACAAACTTTCATCCCTTATTTCACCCCTTTGGAGGTTGAGTTTTGAAAAATACTGCAATACACAATTCATTATTTTGATCATGCTCAATTAGTGCGAAATTTTATGCGAAAACGTTAAGGAATAAAATGTTTCATACAAACTTCCATCCCGTTTTTACACCCTTAGGGGTTGAATTTCGTAATGAGATTTCGTAAGCATTGAGTAATAAAGCCAAAATAATAAGTTATGTAACACAGTTTTTTCTAAAATTTAATCAATTATACTGAAATATTTAAAAAAATTTTTTTTTAATTTTAGTAAATTATATTCTGGACTGGATAAACTAGATAGTTAACTATATTCTGAAATTTTTTAGGCAACCCATTAGTTATATATTTGTTGACATATTAAATTACTTATAAAATAGTTTTCATCCAATAAACAGCTCGGTGAAGGTCGTTGTATAGCGGGATCTCCTACTAGTCTAATGTGCATGCCGCACTCCACTCAGCTGCTCTACTATCACCGCCGCCGACTTTGCCGACTTATCGTTAGGAAGAGTGAGCTCACTCTTTCCATTTTAGTCGACTGTAGGAAGCGGTGAATGTAAAACGCTTACACCTTTTGCTACTCATTGTCAACAACTATAATAAGTAGTACCGCAACATACCTCGCCTCTAGCAATTCTAGGGGTCAAGTAGATTGGTAGTTGTAAGTCACTCACGCTACACATAGAGACACAATGCTCAGGGCACATCCGTTGATTTACATCGATGGGTATTTGTACCGCACTGCAGTTAAGTCATAAAGTAAGTATAACAGAATTAAACCGAAAGCTATTACTTTTTCTCTTTCCAGTGTAATCTCCCGCGGCATCAAACGGTTGACTCATCATTTTCAATACATCGCCTGAAACGTCTTGTCGCTGAGGAGAACAACACCAGAGAAATAGCTCATGAGTACTTAGTAGCCAACAAGTATGTTCTGCTGTGCAGCGTTGATTTTTTGAATTGGATATAGTGAAAAAACCTGCTAGAAAGTCACATTGCTTATGCAAATACAATTTTGGTTTTTGCTAAATTAATCCAACAACTTTAATGCCGAAAACCTGAGGATAAACAAATTTTGTGTATTTTTTGTTATCACAAATCTGCTCAAAATAAAATTTACGCTAATTCAGAAAAGCATCAGTAGGCTAACACGCGTAAGCATTAGTAATTCTTCTTAAAAATGAAAGAAACTTAACTTTTTGCGTGCACACAGTAGTACACACCAAAAATAAAGAGTTTTGATAATAAAAAGTAATTAAAGTTCACCTAAACATTTATTAGATATGCCTACAATATGTTTGAGCTACAATTATGTAATCTGTTAACATACGCTAAGAAACAACGATGAAATAATTTTTAGATACACTTGGCCATGCGCCTTTTGTGCCAGTTCAAAATTCAGTCCACTGAATTTTACATGTGAGTACAAGCGTTATTTGCAAAACAATTAAAGAGTAATTAATGCCAACACATCTGTGGCGCGTAGTATTTTAATTCTCCTGTGCTGTTTCTCTGCGTCCTCGCTGCTCGGGCTGGCTGGCTATAAAGCCGCTCGTACGGATCTCGCTGCGTCGAACGTAAAACTCTCGTATATTTAAACGCTCGCTATAACGCGCGCACTCCGCCGCACTCGTCAAATTACTCCGAGCCTGGCTGGTGTACGGGTGTACGGTGTACCCCACGAGGCATGTTGGTAAATAAACGAGCGCGGGTGTGATCTAAAGATGACGCCTACTACAATCATCTGAGTCTTTGACTAATCGTTTTCTACAAATGTATGTTATGTTTTGTAAGGCCTGGGCCGGTAAGTTCCATTTGTAATTACATAATAGGTGACTGGCCTTGTGGCTTAGTGGGTAGTAACTCTGCATGCAAAGCCGAAGGTCGTGGGTTCGATTTCCACCCAGTACAAATATTTGTGTGATGAATTCAAATATTTGTACTGTGTCTGTTCTATGTACAATACGAGTAAGTATGTATTTAAAACTATTTAAGTACTAGCGACCCGCCCCGGCTTCGCACGGGTGCAATGCTAATACTAAATAATTATAAGTACCTACTAATAAAATTCCGGTCCGGCGGCAAGACGTTTCGTATTTTGTAATGAATACTTTTTTGGCGCGACGGACGCACGCAATGTGTTGATTGATGGAACGAAACGTACTTCACACCAACACACACACGACAGCGGTTTGTTTGTCAGTGCCATCAGAATTTAACGAAATTCTCCATAATCCAAATTTTGTGGGCATATGTTGTCAACTCAAAATCAATACTTTTTTTTATGTTTTGTTATTCATATAAGGTTTCGATCAAGTCTACCGTACCCCTTGACGAAATTATTAATATTCGATTATATCAGCTATCTGGCTTCCATAGTACAAGCTTTGCTTAGTTCGAGGTCAGATGGTGTTGTGTGTGAATTGTTCACCAATATATTTGTCCTACATTTTTAACCGTCTACACAAAACGAGAAGATTCTCAGTTTGGTTGTATGTTTTTTTGTATGTATCTATTTTTGCAACTCTGTCAATTGTCAATCAATGTTCTTGATTCCTTTTTTCCGTAAATAATGAATACAACATCAGAAGTGGTTCCATATACATATTATCCAAAACGGTTTAGTGGTTTTTGAAATATCATTAGAAAACTAAAATTTGCTTACCTGGACGACGTATTTGTAGATTTCGTAAAATTTATGAAATTGAATTTCTAGTGCCTTAGTTTAATTTGATAGTGATTTCGGTTTTTCAGATACATTTAAATAATATGAGTTTACGCAACTTCTATTTACCTACCTCTAATTCATATTTTTATATACATTTCTGGTTGCTTCAGCTTAAATCTGTAGGAGACGAACGCAGTGTAACGATGGCAGCCCTCTTCATGTTCAAGTATCTCGCGGAGTAGTGTGGATATGGGCTGGTGTGATGTTTGCCATCAGGTGCCTTAATTATTCAATCAAGTGTATTATGGACTAAGGTATGTTATGGTACAAGTAAAGCCATAACCTACCAAGCCATAACGTACGTACGTACATACGTACGCTCATTTCGATTTAACTACCGTCAATTGTTCTTAAATGACGCCTTTCTGAGAAAACTGTCACTTTCCCAAAAAAGTTCGTCTTTACTTGAAGCTCTAGCTCAGTATGAACCGAAGAGCTTGACGTCACATGGCGCAAAATTTCGCAGCATTCCCAACCTGCTACCATTGCTTCAGGAATGGTGTGCTGTACGTTAACTCCGTTCAATTAAGTGTAAATTCTCGAGAGGAGGTGCGGGGCGAGCGGGGCGCGAGGCGCGGGTTTATGATCGCGGTTGGCAGCCGCAGAGTAATCTACATCCACCGAGCTCAACTAATCAGCGTTACCTAATCTTCGAACCGGAACCGGGCTGAATACATGTATTTGTGTTCTTAGTCACTGAGTTTACTGTCGAAACCAATGTTTGGAAGTCCAATACCACATACATAACTATGAGAAGAACAGCTGCTATGATTACGACTTGTACGCAGTATCCAGGCATTTCCTTAAGGTTAATATCAGCAGACTTTGATAGTACAGTATTTTTCATAAGAACCTGTCAAAGTTTTAAGTAGAATCGAATTATAATAACGACTCAATGCGGTCATAAAAGTTACGGTATTTTATAAAAATGTTTATTCATATTTAAGTGCGAAAAGATTGAATATATGTAGTACAAAATTAAGATACAATAAATAAGATTTCTGTATGTTTTATCACGTATTTTTAACATTTATGAATGCCTTTGATGATTCAACAATCCATCTCTAGCATCCAAAACAAAACTGCTGTCTTAATAACTGATGAATGTGCCGCGTCTCCCCATCCTCCCCCGCCGCGGGGGGAGGGCAGGGCTCATTAAAACAAAACTTTTGTTTGGGCGCACATCCCGCATGTGGGTCTAGATTACACTCTAGGTAAATTACGCAACAAACTATTATGTAGGAGGCTGGAAGTTATTCACCTTTGCACAAAAAAAAAATTACGAGAAATGATTCAGTAGTTTCTTAAATCAACAAAAGACGTGAAAGGTATGTTGCCCCGATCAGAACAAAGTTCATGCACGACTGTAATTACAGCAAGAAGTGTAGGAAAAATCTTTTTGATCTGGCTCTATTCAGAACGTTCAACGCGCGATAAGGATTAAAATCCCAAAGCACATAATATAATTAAGTATGTTTTCAACAAAATATTTACGTTTAAATAGCATGCAACTTGCTGATTTTCTTCCTTCAAGTAGGTAAGTAGGTGCAATCAAGTCTAGAGCTAGATATTTTGTAGTCTCCACCCAAAGAAGTTTCAGCATTTTCGAAGCAAATGGGCTCTGTGGCTTGGTCACCCGTGTGAAACTGAGGTGCGCCGCGATGTTGGGCGCCGGTGTTCGCGGCTGTACGGAGAGACTTACTAGGAAGTGGATGCCAGACCTTCATCGAGGACTGGTTGGTTCCGAGGTGGTTATAACGTAACTTGGGTTCAGGTGACGGGAGTGTGCTCCAGAGGAAGACCTGGAGAAGGTAAGCTGCGGCCAGTTCGTGGAAGAACGCAAGAGTGTCCCCGCATTCCTGCCGTAAGCGGCGAGAGTGGAACTACGTGAAGCTTTTAATCGGTAAGGGCACCACGTCCTTACATGGCGTTGAATCGGAGGTTACCTGACCGCCTCCAGAAAGTTACATTCGTTTTTATGATAGAAATAGAAACATATTGTGATTTTATTTTAGACTCTCCTGTTATTTAATTTTGCAGTTTTAGGTACATTTCAGTGCTTACACACTGTACAGTGATTCCAGTTGTGTAATGCCGACGTGAGAGGGCGCGGCGACCGCACGCTTCCGCCGGAAGTGCCCGCTCCCCGCTCCGCGCTCCCCGCACCCACCCCCGCGTCGTATTGTTTCGGCAGACGCGTGCTTTTTGTTTTGCGTCCGTATAATTACACATTGGTAATAATTACCATTTACAAACGGGAGACCTGATTAATAATTGTGAAAATATTGACAGAATTATGTTTCACTAGTAGCTTTTCGCGGTTCCACTTGTGTAGTTTTCGTTCCCGTGATTTGGCTGAGTTAAAAGTTACCTCTGTATTACTATGTGATTATTACACATACATAGTAGTGGTAGGACTCTTGGCAGAGTCCGCCTGGAGAAGTACCACACCTTTGCCAGTTATTCTACCGCCAAGCAGTAATGGGAAAACATTACTGTGTTCCGGTTTGAAGAGCAACGTATCAAGAGAAATTACAGGGCTTAGAGATATAATATCTTAGATCTCTTGGTGACAGGCGCAGTGCAGTGCTAGGTAATGATTTGGACTCTTCATGTTCCAATAGCTGCGTGTCACTGTGCTGTTATATGGCAGGCATGTTGCTTACCATCAGGCACATGTCCTGCTCGTCTCGTCACTTTTTATTTAAAACAAAAAAACATACAGACTTTCATTAGTAAACTAGCGATCCGCCTGGCTTCGCCTGTGGTACATAACATATATAGCTCATAGCACTCAGGAATCACGTAAATATCCCACGGAGCAAGTACGAGTATTTTTGAATTCGGTTCCGTAGGTCCTGAGATTAGCGAGTACAAACAAAAAATATCTGCAATTTTATAATACTAAGTTTAGATTTATCACATTACACGTAAAAATATAAAAGTTAGAGCATATATAAAAAGTATATAATTTTACTCAATAATACAAAGTTTATCTATTCAAATTGTATTTGTAAAAGACTAAGTGTGCTTGGTTACATTTAGACGACTGAATTCAGAGAAGTGCATTAGCATTCAGTAAGCTAGCATACTAAATTCAGAAAAGAGTAGTGCTTGCTTCCAAACTTACTTCTATCTGAATTCAGTTACTAAATTTAGCCAAGTGTAACAAGCCTTTAACACAATTGGAATATCCCCTTCAGCAGGCATTGTTTGAAAAATTAGCACACATCCATACAAACCAACATTTTCGAATTTATAACATTAGTAGGATCTATTCGTTTACATGATTACGCTTCCGTTGTCGATCAACAGGTGGCGGTGTGTCTTAGCAAATTGTAAATACATTTTTATACTTTTGAATTCTGTATAAATTAAATGTGTAAAAATGTATCATTGACCGTCTGAATTTCAGTGTAAAGTTGGAATTCCAAATCTTGGTGGTTCTCTAAATCAGATACAAAGTTTTTTATCTTAACTGGCTCTTACTTTTGACCATAAGATTGAATGTCGTGAGAAAATGTGTTTTCCAAGAATTTAAAGGAATTGTGTTCTTAACCAATCCGAACTGTTTTGTTTGAAAACTTGACTTTCTATTAATAAAAGAAGGTTCTAAGTCCCAGTGGGAACATATGTTTTAACCATTACAGATATGCATTTTACTCCTATCTACCATGTTACGAGTAAAGGATGATTCGGTCTACGATAAATATAGGTTGCTTATGTTATGTATATTTGATTATTAACTATGTCAGCATCTTTATATGTAAATTGCAAAATATTTGGAAACTACCGATTTTAGTAGAGGTGGGACTTCGTGGTGTTTTGTTTGAAGGGCAATGTCCCAGTGAAATTACAGCGTATCTTATATCTCTACGTAACAAGCGCAGTGCAGTGCTAGGTGATAACTTGGATTCTTCATGTTCCAATAGCTCCAGTCGCTGTGCTGTACAAGCAGGCATGTTGCTTACCATCAGGCACATGATCAGCTCATCTTGTCACTGTATCCAAAAAAGTTGTTGTGGTAGATTACATCACTGTTTAAGCATTAAATAAGATGGTGATTAAACAAACCTAAAGTAAACCTATCCGAGTTTCTTAAAAAAGAAAATACCACACTCCATTCTTAGTATGTTTATCATTTTATGAGTATCTCTCACGCGGCAGTCTTGTCTATAGACTGAAGAGAATGGGTAATCAAGATAATGGAGGCGGTACCACAGGTGCGGGCCGACTGCGGCCGACCCGGCTGCACACTACACGAACGAAAGACGACATGCTTCACTAGTCTCTACGAGCACGAATATATTACGATAAGCATGCTGCGCTAAAGTTTAAGATAAAACAAATTTTTCGAAAAAGACACAAATTCGATTTAAATTTAAAATTAAACACAGACATTCGCCTACATTTCTCAATGTTTGTGTAATCTTCGACTACGCTGTCTAGGTACAGGTAAGCAAATTTTAGATTTTTATTGATATTTAAAAAAAAACGATTTCGGTAAATTTTATATGCGACCACCTCTGAAGTACGAGTATTACCTACCTACCAAACGAATTATAATAAATGTGTAAATTAGCATATGCCTGGTATATTTATATACAATTGGAATTGTCGTAGAACTAAAAAAAAGGCATACCTGAGGAACTTATTATATTATATTTTTACGAAGTAAAGAATCAATAATTAAAAAAAACTATTTAAGTTCCAAGTTTGGACTCCTCCATCTCTTCGTTCGATCTGTTTAGCTGCTCCTGTGAACGTTTAGATGTTCGTTGCTCAAACACATTAAAAAGCAAAATCCATCGGTTTCCAAGTTTAGTTAGGTACAAAGTTAGATTAGTCGGGAATAGGAGACGGACTACTTTTCATTTCAAAACCATCCAAAGTTTCTGGGGATAACACAGTTTTATTAGCTTGGTATGTATGTAACAGAATACTTTGAATGTGATTTTCTCCACTGTCTAAATTACGAATTGATTTGAAACCTTGTACAATTATCAAGGACCAATGACAATGCAATAATTTGTACAGTTTGGCTTATTAACCGACTTCCAAAAAAGAGGAGGCTATCAATTTTTGTCTATGTTTTTTTATGTATTTTATCTGATTTCTCGAGAACCACAGCACCGATTTTAAAATTTCTTGTTGTGTTTGGATGGGTATGCTTTCCGAATGGTCCCATATAAATTGTATTGATATCGGTTGTGTGGTTTCCTCCCACCCCACCCCTCTAACTTATCAGAGAAAACTAAAAAAAAATATGATGTACATTACCATGTAAGCTTTCAACGAAAATTGGTTTGAATGAGATTTTGAGAGAGCTTACTAGATCTCATTCAAACCATTAAATAGTTTTTTTTAAATACGCCATAAACTCACTATAATTAATACACTGATTAAAAATACAACGAACAACAAGAACTTTTATAGTATGTTACTTGTTTCTAAGGAAGCCTTCATGGGTGAGTCTGACTCGCACTTGACCACTTTTATTTGATCTATAATATTACTGTAGATGTACCCTGCACGCGTCGCAACGCCTCTTGTTGAAAAGTTGTCGTAACTCAGAAACTTTCTTTGGTTCATGCACAACAACATTGCTGAAGAGACTCGCGGGATCAAACGCGTAGTTTCCGATTATGTATAGGACATACAGATAAACTTTTTTTATACATTTAGATAGACCGTTACCGTCATCTCACCTGATGTTAAGCGACGACGTGATCTACGATGGCGCGTGCTTACCTAGAAGACACCGACTCACTCTCGGTAGTAGGTTAATTGTCTAAATCCTCGACCTGCGCCTCCCGTCCAATATAACAAGAAGAGGACTGTTGTTCTGAACCGGGAAAATTATAGGGAGGGAAGAGATGCCTTAGCTCTGAAATGGAACATTATATGGGCTGAGATAATAATAAAAATAATTTGTATCATATAACGCCCTACCCGTCCATGTAATTCCCCACAGAGCTGTGCGCGGTCACTCAGTCATTCAGCCGGTGAACTTTAAGTTGCTCGACGGTTGAAGCTTGCACATTGTTACATACGAGTACATCCGTGCTTTGTGAGATTCCAACTCTGGAATGTCCCCTTCCCCGGCGCGTGACGTCACCACCCCCATGTGAGGTATGCCTTGTGAACAATACACGAGACAGGGTACGAATTTCATTGTCCTTTGTTTAATTTGATATTTTTGATTGTTACTTTGTATATAAATATTTACTTCGCTAACAATATATAATTTAGTGGTAAGTAAACACATTCTGCTAATATTATTAATGTGAAAGTTCAGATTTTTGTCGCTATTTTGTCGTCTTGTGGAAAGAACTGAACGCCTCGGGCTGAAGTTTGTAGCTCAGACAGTCTAAAATAGCTTAGACACATTTTATCTCTAAAAATGCAGAGTTCTTAAGACAGGAAAGCACAAACAACCTACATTTTGTTCCCGACACTGGGGCTGGAGGGCTTCTGTCGAAGGGAGGGAGTGGTAACGCATATCTTCGAAAAATATAATCGTAAATAAATGTATTTGGACACATGGAAAACTACACAAGAATCGGTATTCGTGTTTATCTTCACATATTAACGGTCGTTTACTGAGGTTACGTCATTTTTAGGTGTTTTGTTTCTTTGACATTTCATTCGGTTTGATAAAATTGATTGGACAGAATAACTCAATTAATACTCAAGCTAATAAATGCAATAAGAGTAGGTAGTTAAAACAATAGTTTTATCTTTGTTTTATTATTGCTATATCTCTACTCTGTATCTAATCCGAATAGTGACACTTTTGTGTTTGAATCATAAAACTTATTAGTGAATCTGATACACTTTTGTGTATCGTTTCATTACAAATAAAGGATATTGTTTCGACGAGAGAAACTTTCAATATTGTTCCAATAAGGTTCGAAAGGTCAAGCCACAGACCCGAAAACTTTGCCCGATGTACTCGAGGAGATACCTATATTTATGTAATAAGTATATAGATAATACTAGGTGTACCTACTTAGAATTGACACAGCAGGGGAATTTCGATTCAGAATAGGTCATTTTGACTTTATGCGGTTAACTACGCTACAGGAAGCTTACATTATATCTAAGAAATTTGATACTTGTATTTTTTAACCCCCGACAAAAAAAGGGGTGTTATAAGTTTGACGTCGATGTCTGTCTGTCTGTCTGTCTGTCGGTCTGTCTGTCTGTCTGTCTGTCTGTCTGTCTGTCTGTGTGTGTGTCTGTCTGTGGCACCGTAGAGCTCAAACGGATGGGCCGATTTCGATGCGTTTTTTTTTATTTGAAAGTTAATATCCGTGCGGGTGTTCTTAGCTATGTTTGGTTAATATCGATTCAAAATGGCCGCCTCCACAAAATGGCGGACAAAATATTTCTTCACAACCTACCTCAATATGGGTATCAAATGAAAGGGCTTGACTAGTAGAGTACTAAACGCTATAACAAATTTCAAATCCAAGATGGCCGCCACCACAAAATGGCGAATTATATAATATTTTTCACTACTGCCTCAATATGGGTATCAAATGAAAGGGCTTGATTAGTAGAATACTTTGCACTATGACAAATTTCAAATCCAAGATGGCCGCTACCACAAAATGGCGAATTACATTTCCTTTTTCACAATTCCCTTAATATGGGTATCAAATGAAAGGGCTTGACTAGTAGAATGTTCTACAGATAACAAATCTAAGGTAGTCGGGGGTTAATCAAAATTTTTAATTTTGTTCTTGTTTGAAAGTAAATGCGAGGTGTTAGTAGTGGTAGGTCTCTTGGCAGAGTCCGTTTGAGGAAGAACCACACCTTTGTCAGTTATTCTACATCCAAGCAGTAATGTACAAACATTACTGTGTTCCGTTTTGAAGGGCAATTTTTCCAGAGAAATTACAGGGCTTAGAGATATAACATCTTAGATCTTGTGTTACGAGCGCAGCACAGTGCTAGGTAATGATTTGGATTCTTCATGTTCCAATAGCTGCGTGTCACTGGCAGGCGTGTTGCTTACCGTCAGGCACATGTTCTTGGTATCGTCATACTTTATTTAAAAATACTAATTACTAATTGGGCATTGTGAGATTTCCCTAGACTTTGTGGTTCCAGAGGTCCAACAGTGGGAATATTTAGTAGGCTGCTTTTACTAAACCAATTATTCAAACCACTGGCGTTAAAGAATCGTTCATAGTGCACTAATGTACCTTAAATAAAACTTCCTCGACTTGAGTCTTCTTTAATTTCCTTCCAAGTTACTCAGCGATAACCCGCTCAGTTCGCGTCTAAGTTGGGATAAGTTGCGCGTATCGGCAGCCGCTTCTACGGAACTGTTCTATTTAGCATTTAAACATTTACCTTTGGAATATAAAGAATATTTAACTTCTGTTACGAAATAATACTTATAAAAGTTACGGCTGGTCTAGTCGGGAGAACGGCGCCTGTTAATCCGGAGACCCCGGGTTCAAACCCCACACGCACCACTGTCTTTTCGAAGTCATGTGCGACATGCTAACTTAAAACGGTGAAGGAAACACATCGTGAGGAAACCGACATGTACCTAGAATCTTTCGAAGTCATGTGTTATCCACCAACCTGTACTGGGCCAGCCTTTCCTTGCGAGAGAAAACCCGAGTCCCAGCATGGGACCATTTAGTGGGCTGTTGATGGTGATAAATTATGTACAAGTTTGTATCTTTATTTACAACTAACTAACGTCTGCGACGCTTCGTTGTGGATTTTTATGTTTCGATAGATGAGCAATGAGGAATACAATTATTATGCGTAAGTACTATTTAGTTTTTGTGGTATTCAGTGATGGTACGAGAAAAACATGTGCTTGATGATTGTCAATACACCTGCGCATAACAACACAGTGTCACGCAGCTATCGGAACATGAAAATGTCAAATCTTAACACTGCACTGCGCTCGTCACACAGAGATATAAGATGATTTATCTATTTGCCCTGCAATTTCTCTGAAAACATTACCCCACAAACAGGAATATCATGTCATGTTTGCACATTACTGTTTGTCGGTAGGAAAACTTTTACAAAAGTACTTCCCCAGACTAACTGCACAGATTCTGACTACTACAAAATACAATACGATTTTTCTTGTATATGTCTCTATGGTTATACGGAGTGCATGATCCATTCACGCACTCCATTTAATAGCATACATGTTTTTCGTACGGAAATAGTGTCAAACATTTTCATTCGCGCCTTTAGAACATCAACTATGAAACGATGTCACTTTTTCGAGCTACAATCAATTCTACAGAAACAAAGCCAAGGTGGTAATAGATAATATAAAGCTTAGTTTAACAAATAAATTGAAATGATTTAAAAGTCACCGTGATGTTGTTGCGAAAACTCTGTCGTTCGTAAAAGTTATTTAAGTCTCCTTAACAACATTTCAACCGAGAGAGTACAAACGGTAGAAAGGTTCGCTTTCTGGACTTTTCTCGTTTTAATTCCATTCTTTGGAGCCGGCAGCAAGCCAGGCTAGGTCACCGGAGTCCGGCCAACGCGGTCACTTGCCGGCCCTATTGTGCCCTCTTTGACTGCCGGCGAAGGTAATGCGAGTACTGGCCTGGCCGCGACACTTACACTAACAACGTGGTTTATGCAACTGTTAACCTGTTTAGTGTATGTATGTATTCTCATAAAGTTGTAAATACATAATATTTATGATACACTAGTATCGTTTCTTGGTTGTTCCCGTACAAGCATCGTTCCTGATGTTTTTCCGTGATAAAAAGTAAAGTAGAAGGACAATATAACACCTATAATTGGTATCTAGTTTTTTAAGTTTAATATTGCACGCACTATGGGTTCGGATCGTGATACCTCGCTTAAATTTGTTGTTTTATATATGTATCTGTAGCTAATAATGATATTCCAGGAATAAAAATAATTTGATTTATTTTGAATATTTTCATGTGAATCTGTTCAGTAGTGTAAGCATAAAAGCGTAACACACAGATAGTCAGAGTTACTTTCGCATTCATAACGTCACGTTAGTAAGTAAAAGATTCGGTCGGGTTCACTCAGAACCGGCGGTGTGCCCGAGCGAGAAAGATGAGAGGCTGCTGTCACTATCGTGGCACTGAGTTTGTTACACAAATATACTCAACTTATATTTCTTTCATTTTTTTAATAATAGTTATTTCGTGTCTTAGTTTTCAGTTCTACCATACTTACGCGTACATATTTTTTTAATTTTTGTCGTTCGCTCAAAAGCATCAAACTACCCAACATTAAAACATGAAGCACGCTACCAAAATTAATTTCTAAAACACACTTCAAAAACTTTACGTCCCACAAATATCGTGTTCCCCTCAAACTAGCTGTTGTTCCTAGGGTCCGACCTAAAGTTACACAGCCGTTGTAACGTTCCTCGCGGTGACGCCGCGGTCATAAATTTGAGATGAGTGGAGGAACCGGCGACACCCGCGCGGGCTCGCCGGCTATTACTAGTACAAGCTCCCGAGGAGCCCTGAGCCAGGACTACCGGTGAAGAGTGGTGATACTACAGAGGAATAATTCTAGTGTTTATGAGCTGTAAATATTACAATGTCCAATCCGTAGACGATATGCTACATTGAACAGATATTTTACCAAGAAATCCACTCAGATACGGGAGGTACGTCCAACACGCAAAAACGCAGATTTCTCTTAATTCACATACATGCCATTGAACGTGATTGTCCCTCACGATTAGTATACTTTACTACTGAATGCAGGTCGTCGTTCCACCTGACAACAGATCATACACCACGTTTACTCCGTATTAATAATTTATTTATTTATTTTTAATTTTTTTTAATTGATACTATCCTACTACTATGGGTTATATATTCTTAATTAATTACATTTTGTGTAATTCTTTTATATTGAATTTTGTGACGTGTAATATTTTTTTTATCAATAAATATGATTATGATTATGATTATGATTATTATGCTCCGTTGCCATAAGCCATGGCAACTGACTCGTTGTTTGGGTTAGTTTTAATAGGTATTTGATGTAATTTACAAGTTCTCCTAGTTTTAAGTTACGGGTGGGTGGTCTAGTCGGGAGAACGGCCACTGGTGATCTAGAGACCCGGGTTCAAACCGCACGCGCACCGCTGTCTTTTCGAAGTCAGGTGCGTAATGTTATGCCGCTGACTTAAAACGGTGTAGGAGACCATCGCGAAGAAACCGATATATTTCTTGTACCTTCAAGATCGAGTGTCGTCCCCCAACCTGCACTAGGCCAGCGTGGTGGATTTTTGGCCTAGACTCTCTCCGTGAGAGAGAAGGCTCGAGTCCCAGCAGTGGGAACATTTAGTGCATGGGAACAATATAAGCATTGTTAAATTATATTTTTATGTACAATAAAGTAGGTACGTCTATTTGTCTGTATGTTTGCCTTAATTCAATCTTCACTTCCGAGTCTGTTTACCCCAATGAATTTTGATTACTGATTGTATTGGCAGCGAATTTTTACTTTAGCTTTCTAATTCTGGATGCAACGTTGGTTAGTTTGATTCTATGTTGGTTTACTTCATTCTGTATTTAATCTAAAACGGACACTCTTGGCAAAATCCACGCCACTATGGCTCAAAATGTGGTCGTAACAAGAACAAAATTAAAAAATGTGATTTACCCCCGACTACCTTGGGTTTGTAATTTGTACAACAATCTACTAGTTAAGCCCTTGCATTTGATACCCATATTGAGGGAGTGGTGAAAAATGAAATGTATGTTAAGGTATGCCATCTTGTAGTAGCGGTCATTGTAACGTTACATATTGGCTTTAAACAATATGTAATATGTATGACACGATAGAACAGATATTAGTTGTATGAAAATTCACTATGTAAGTACCTAAGTTTCTACATAGTCTCCAATGAATGATGATTTTAGTAGGAAATGTACGCTTACATATTGTTTAAAGCCAATATGTAACGTTACACCATCTTGGAATTTGAAATTTCTCATAATCCTTAGTATTTTATTAATTTCATTTGATACCCATATTGAGCTAGGTTGTGAAGAACCATTTTGTCCGCTATTTTGTGGAGACGGCCATCTTAAATCGATGTTAACCAAACATAGCTAAACATATCCGGACGGAAATTAACCTTCAAATAAAAATCTGCATCGAAATCGGCCCATCCGTTTGAGCTCTACGGTGCCACAGACAGACACACACACAGACAGACAGACATCGACGTCAAACTTATAACACCCGTTTTTTTGGTTGGGGGTTAAAAACCAAGTCTCTAATAATAATACTCCTGAGCTATTCCACTTGTCATGTTATTAGACATTTAAATAAATAATGAAAATAATACGCAGGGTGTAATCGCAATCTAGATTATTACAGCTTATTAAATAACCTCAAACTGTGCTTCGGCAGCGTTACAACGTCCATGGTCACAAGGAAACAGACAGTCAATTAGATTTTCGTGACTATGTGTTCATTTTTGATACCTAGACCAAGATAGAAGTATGTATTTATCAAAGTCTTGTGACCCATATTGTTTTTCAGCTTTCACGATTTGAACACATAATGTCTCTAATGAGCACGGCGGTTGTAACGCCGCCGAAGCGTCGAGGTATTTAAACAATGAATTAAATCGTGATTAGGTCCTGTACATTATAAACATTCTTATGACCCAATTTTTGCATTTTGATATTTCTTGTAACATTTTATTTTGCAATACGTTAAATATAATTTTATAGCAGTTTTACCATCGAACTCTGAGAATAACCTCCTCTGTGAAACCGCCTCCGTTTGCAATGCTAATGCGGGCGACAACTCGCTTTGCGTCTCCTATCTCCGGGAGCCTACCAACCGGCGAACACAGCCTATCGCTTTGTGTGAGCCTCGCCAAGTATCTCAACTGACTAGAGCCTGCAGCTGAAAATTGCTTATTGTTGGTTAATATTCAAATTTGATTCAAATAAAGCCTGAACAATAACGCACCGGAGTACATTTCTGTATTTTTTCCTTTTGTTTAGAGTTGAAGCAGTGTAATCAAGTGTCAAGAGATTTTGATTATACAGTCAAATAAATTATTTTTTAAAGGAAGTATGTTTTAAAGAGAGTAAGTATTACAGAATCCTAAAAATGTAACTGGCCGTGGGCTGGTTGTATGCGTTGCAGTACCGACTACCATCGGAGTAGACGGAATATGGAGTAGCAATCACGAATCCGAACGTACCGTAAAACGCCCGGAGACTAGATAGAATGACGATTTACAAAAGCCCGCTGGTGGTAGTGGGACACAAAAAGCCGAAGATTTGGCTAAGTGACGTATTACGAGAGGCGTATCTAGAACAAAAAATATCGGCTCATTGAACAGAGTGTTCAATCAAGGCAAAATATACGGCCCAGGAACCAATTCGCAACAGTAAACGGTTATAAGCTAGGAAATATACTACTTTAATCTTCTTTTATTAGGCAATAGGTGACTTAAAGGCAAATTACAGCATTTGATCGCAGTAAGACGCTGGGAGTTACGCGTACTGGAGTGCCATAAAGGCGAGCGCAGTCTCGCGTAAAACCTCTCCTTTCATAAAGCGGCGTTATTACGCGCGCCGGAACGCAATATGTGTAGTCTGGCTTTAAAAAACAATTGCCGGCGAACAATACCGCCATTGTACCTGCGCCGGGATCATTTCGGTCTGAGATGCGGCATGATTGCGGGGCTGCTCCGCCCGGGCTCGCTCACGCAACGCAAGACATACGAGTACAATTTGCGTACTGTGTACGTACAGAATTAGGAAAATACAACGTTATTTATAATTTATTCTTAATTAGTATTATGAGATGCTACTAGTTGAAAATTAACTAACTGCTTTTGCTAACTTTGCTTCGAGCACCAAGATTGCAAATGTGCAAAAGCGGCAGAAACGACACTAAGAACGGTGTAAACGCTTTGACTCGTACAGCATTGGTAATATGGGATACCGATGGTATTTTGTTGATTTAATAGTTTTACTGTTGTTCTTGATTTGTGAATTAAATTTATAGTATTTATATTTAATTATCCATAGGCCTACAGTGGTATATGGATAATTCAGGTGTGCTTAGTGTAAGTAGTTAGTTAGGTAGTTTTGTAGTGTAGTTCTCATTGTATTTTAGTTTTGTTAAAAAGGCTCTGTCCGATAAAAGAAAGTTTTTATTGTTAGTGAGTAAAAAAATGATAAGACTGCCACTTCCTCGATAGTTTTTTCGAATAAACCAGAGCTGACAACCCTAACGTGATTACCAAGCGCATGTGCGAAAAGTAAGCAGCGCACATGAGCTTGATTTAGTTACACTGACAGTTGTGTGACTTTACGATAAATTATCAGGTTGAGTAATTTCCTCAAATGCGTTAAGTAGGTCGATGCTGGGAGAAACAGAGAAACAAATATCTCAGGATTATTTCATGTCATTAACCACAACTGGTCTGTAATCAGACAAACTGGAATTTATTTCAACTTGCATCAAAGCGCGCATCAATTATTTCTATTGTAACCGGGCGAGCTAATTAAAACTTTTAAGTCGAACCGGGAACTTCATCCGCCTTGCCGCTTTTATTGTTACGTGTTCAGCTGACAGAATTTAATTTACATCTCACTCTAATTTACAAGAATGTTCGATATCCCGTTGACATAATCAAATGATAATGGGAAGTAGGATAGGTAAGGCGTACTTAACTACACAATTAAAGCTACTTGTACTTACAAAAAATCTCATTTTACATTAAACTTCACCTTCTTCCTTATACATATCTATAATACAGGGTATATCCTGTCTCTCAAATGGCCAGTAGGCAAAATATGGCTACTAAATATTTAGGTGTGAGCGGCTAGAGGTCTAACTTCGTCCGCAAAGCGCCGGATCCATTCTTATTTCTATTATACTTTAATATATTCGTATCAAGCTTTTATAAAATAATAACATAGTGTCTTAGTAAGTTGCCTATTATGTTATTCCTTTAATTCTCCTAATTCAAGACATTTGTGAAAAAAAGATTTTAAATGATAAAGGTCACTGACCCCAAAGGTCTGTAGGGTGCTAATTTTTAATTAAAAAAAGGGTGGTACGTATAGCTGATGAATGGGACTTTTCATGAGTATCAATTCCATTTGACGAGCGTGTGGAGTACTAATAGAAATATTTAATTTAACTGGTGTTTGTCCTCTCCGCGCAAAAAGGTTGAAACGTTGATCCTGTGTACACAATCCATCAGCTCGGTGTAAGTGAGGTAACCCCATCGAAGTGCTGCCAGACGTGATAAAAAGCAGTTACCTCAAAAATTGGTAAATATGACGGGTCTCATTCCCGCCCCGGGCACCTGATGGAGGGTTACCGCTCGTATATAAAAGCGTAATAATATTATGACTCAAAATATGATCTGTAATCTAGATATAAAACTAGCGGTCCGTCCCGGCTTCGCTCGGATATCTTAAAATATTTAAATTACGCAACATGTTGTTTATCCGGGAATCTAATAGCATAAAAACAGAAAAAGGATATCTTGATGCAACCCTTGTACTCGGGTGTTCAGTGTGAAATTAAGAATACGCGACAATTCACTCTGTCAACAAAAACCCGTCCGCAAAGTTAAGTTTGTTGGTTTTCGCCATCAACCAAGCTTTTGGATACTATATTACATGCCAACGCATCAAGCGGTTAAACAAGATAATCTATGTACATACTAAGTGCCGCAAATTCATTAGCTTTTTCCCATCTCAAAAAATTCCCAACATAACTAAGCAACGAGTAAAGTTTCCGTGTTTCTGTCAAGTGACAACCCTGGGCGACGTCACTCGCATCGAGCCACGCTGGGTGACTCGGCGGAACTCAATTTGCAGTGTCCACATGACGTGCAGCGAACTGTTACAACCTTAAAACTGCTGATCCTGCAGGAAGTCAATTCCTCGATGTCGATATTGGCGATTCTGCAGTATTTTGCTATATAAAGTCGAATTGTCGAATAAATCTTCCAGTCAGTTCTCGAAAGGTTACTCTGCCTCTCAGCCTACGGACCTGGTTCATGCCCGCCGGACCTGAGACCTCAGATACCCCTAGAGAAGTGCCGCGCGCGTCTGTTTCTATTTCGGTTGGTCTAGGAAAGGCCCCTCACTAAATCCAAAAACTTGTGAAGTGTTTGTTTAAACTCAAATAAAAAGTGAATAAGTACAAATTGTTTTTTTTTTATAGAATCAGTGATTTCCAGTCTAACATTATTGGTGTCAGAAGTGGGATCTATTATCCCTGGTCGCCTATTCCTATCACGCAACGCGCCGCGCCACTTCGGGTCTCTCAGTGACTCAACTGTTGGCTTGCTCCGCTCTGAGCTAGAGCCAGCCGCCAACCAGCCACTACTGTCTCCATCGCCGTAGAAGTACCGAGCCGTCAGCCGCTGTGCCGTATGTACACCGCACCGCCCTTCTGTTGACCACAGCTCGCCTCAAGGTAGAGAACCTTTGTGCAGCTCCACTGTGCCCTGGAACCCAGTGCACCGAGCCGCCCTGAACTGACTCCGGCCAGCTCCAGCTCCGAAACGGGCTTTCTGTCCGCCTCTTCCCGAGCTGCCTCGCCGTAACCTCACCAGCTCCACCTGCGACGCGGGCTTTCTGTCCGTCTGTTGCCGAGCTACCCTTTCACCGATACCTGCTTAACTGCGCAACCTCACTTGCGTATTGCACAACACGACAGCTGCCCGACTACGGAGAACCGCAACCCGACACCGCGCCGAATTCCAATGACAAGTGTCTTAATAATCGCCGCTCTGTAAGTTATTTAATAATTTAATTTTGTTTCTCTGTTTTGCTTTTCTTGTATTTGAATTTTTATAACAAAAGAAAATGGCTAAAGATATTAAAACCGACAAAAAAACAACTTCCACTAGCTCTCTATTGACGGTAGAGGAAGTAAACTTTACTGTTCTCACGAAATTTATAAAACCATTCGATGGTGATAAAAATAAATTATCCTCATTTTGCGCAATTGCGAGAATGCGCTATCTTTAGCTACAAACAATCAACAAGACCTTTTGTTCAAATATATTTTATCACAACTAGAAGGCAAAGCTGATTCAGCATGCTCTCTAAAGGTATTTGATAACTGGCTAGAACTGAAACCGTTTTTAAGAGTTACCTTCGGGGAATCTAAGCACAGAGACCATCTATTTATAGATTTACAGCAGTGTAGGCAAAATATAACGAAAGCGTGACCCAATACAGTCTACGTTTGGAAACTTGCCTCACTCGCCTACAAACTGATATTACGCATTCTACTAAAGATCCTTCCGAATTAAAAGGTAGAATTGCCAACACGGAGGATCTCGCTCTCCATACATTTATATTAGGATTGCCAGGCCATATTTCCAATATTATAAGATGTCGGAATCCTTCCAATTTAAATGAAGCGGTCAACCTTGCTATACAAGAGGAAAAATTGTACAATTATGTTACACAAGCTAGAAAACATCCTGAGGAGAGACCAAAGTGTAAAACTGTGGCAAAATCGGTCACTCTGAACGTAACTGCTACAACCGTACCCCTCCTAACTACCGCGAGCGCTCAATAAATACAATAAACCCGTCACTATCTCCACCGCGACCCCCTACGGTATCTCAAAACATTATAAAGACCTGTCGCTATTGTAAAAATATAGGTCATGAAATTCACGAATGTCGTAAAAGACAATATAACAACTCTCGCCGCCAGCTTCCTAATTCTTCTAACCCTAAACAAATGCATCATCTTTCCCAAGATGAGGATGACAACACCATCCAGGAAGATGATTTTTATGATCAGTCGCATTTAAACTAAAATTGGTTCCGGTCCCGCGTCGTACGGAATCATCAACACAAACCGACGCCTTTGACATAAGTTTCTATTTCAATAACGACCTGCCGGTTAAGTCTAATAGGTCTCGTTCTAATCCGACCAATCGTCTCAATCGTCTCAATCGTCTCAATCGTCTCAATCGTCTCAATCGTCTCAATCGTCTCAATCGTCTCAATCGTCTCAATCGTCTCAATCGTCTCAATCGTCGTCAATCGTCTCAATCGTCTCAATCGTCTCAATCGTCTCAATCGTCTCAATCGTCTCAATCGTCTCAATCGTCTCAATCGTCTCAATCGTCTCAATCGTCTCAATCTCAATCGTCTCAATCGTCTCAATCGTCTCAATCGTCTCAATCGTCTCAATCGTCGTCTCAATCGTCTCAATCGTCTCAATCGTCTCAATCGTCTCAATCGTCTCAATCGTCTCAATCGTCTATCGTCTCAATCGTCTCAATCGTCTCAATCGTCTCAATCGTCTCAATCGTCTCAATCGTCTCAATCGTCTCAATCGTCTCAATCGTCTCAATCGTCTCAATCGTCTCAATCGTCTCAATCGTCTCAATCGTCTCAATCGTCAATCGTCTCAATCGCGACCCAATCGTCTCAATCGCCTCAATCGTCTCAATCTACCAAACCGACTCTCTCTACTAAGTCCAAACCTAATAAGAGTAAAATTGTTACATTTTCTAAATCTCTCAACTCTTCAGATCAATGCGAGGTAACTTATGAGATAAAAATAAATAATAAAACTCATCTGCCTCACATTTATGTTAAAAGCCAATACTCAGATAAAATTCTAGTATTTTTGGTCGACTCTGGCTCCTCTGTGTCTCTTATCAAAAATCATCTCTCCAAACGCTACCTCTCGTAGACCCTGAGGTAATTAAATTCAAGGGTATCGACAATGACTCTGAATATTCAACTAGCTTGGGATATTGTCAACTAGATCTCCAAATTTCCAAGAAAGAAACACTATATGCCAAATTTCATCTAATATCAGACTCAGTCTTCATTAAATTTGATGGCATAATAGGTAATGACTTATTGAAACTCTATAACTGCAACATAGACTATAGAAAAGATCTCCTCACAGTTGGTAACTACAACATCAAACTTAATTTTACTAAGCCTCAGTATACCATTCCTGCACGCTCAGAAATGATGATCGAATGCGGTATACTTAACCCTGAAATTTCATGCGGACTAATAGAAAACAGGAAGTCCAAAGAGGTGTTTTTTGTCCAACTGCCTAGTCGAAGTCAAACCTAATAAACATGCCAATGTCTCTATTCTTAATACTACTAATGAAGATGTTATCATTCAAGCTCTATCTGTAGAAATTCACCCTTGCTATACCCTACATGACCTCCAAAAAAATGTGCAACCGATTCACACTGTCTCTTCTAACCCTTCTATTTCCAATTCATCTGTCCCAAGGAATCGTATTGATGAGGTAAAAGGTCAAATTAGAACCTCACATCTCAACACTGAAGAGTCCTGTAAGCTTCTAGATCTATGCACCGAATACTCTGATCTGTTCCATCTCGAAGGTGACACTCTCACCTGTACTAACACCCTAAAACATGAAATAAAACTACTTCCTCGCAACCAATTCAAACTAAAACCTATCGATATCCTGAAATTCATAAATTAGAAGTCAACAAACAAATCCAGAAAATGCTAGATCAACAGATAATAAAGCCCTCTGATTCTCCATGGTCATCCCCTATATGGGTAGTCCCTAAAACAGGATGCATCAGGCCAGAAAAATGGCGCATCGTTGTAGACTATAGAAAGCTCAATGATGTTACGATTGGTGATGCTTATCCTATTCCAAACATTGCTGATATTCTAGACCAACTAGGTCATAGTAAATACTTCTCAACTCTTGACTTGGCGTCTGGTTTCCACCAAATAAAGATGTGTGAAGCAGACGGACCCAAGACAGCTTTCTCTGTCCCTAATGGACATTTTGAATACACAAGAATGCCATTCGGTCTTAAAATGCTCCTGCAACCTTTCAAAGATTAATGAACACTGTCCTTTCAGGCTTACAAGGCTTACACTGTTTTATCTATCTCGATGACGTCATCATATATTCCCATAATTTACCAGATCATATCCAAAAACTTAGTCTAGTATTCGATGCTCTCAGACGTCATAATCTTAAATTACAGCCTGATAAATGCGAGTTTTTAAAGAAAGAAGTCGCCTATCTTGGCCATGTCATCACTGACAAAGGCGTGTCTCCTAATCCCGAGAAGGTCAAAGCAGTACTTGCTTACCCTGCTCCTAAGAATCCAAAACAAATCAAGAGTTTTCTTGGTTTAGTTGGATACTACCGAAAGTTTATCAAAGATTTTGCCAAGGTTACCAAACCTCTAACTTCTCTTCTCAGAAAAGATGCTGATTTCATATGGGAGAATCACAAGAAAACTCATTCAACTCACTCAAAAGTTTGCTTACTAATTCACCGATCCTACAATATCCAGATTTCTCTAAAGAATTTACACTCACTACCGATGCCTCTAATTACGCTATAGGTGCTGTTCTTTCTCAAGGCGAACCAAACAAAGATCTACCTATTGCTTATGCCTCTAGAACGCTTAATAGCGCAGAAGGTAATTATAGTACCACAGAAAAAGAACTCTTAGCCATTATCTTTGGAACAAAAACTTTTAGGCCTTATTTGTATGGCAGAACATTTAAAATAGTCACTGACCATCGCCCCTTAACTTGGCTCTTCAACTGTAAAGATCCCAGTAGTAAACTAGTACGCTGGAGACTAAAACTTGAAGAGTATGATTACAAAATTGAGTACAAGCCCGGCAGAATAAATTCAAACGCCGACGGTTTGTCACGTCCTCCTATTCACAATATTACAGACAACATCGAAACCGACACACTCACATACCAACAATTTATGAAATCTCGCTCTAGCCCAATTTTGAATGATACAATTATTCTAGAACATAACAAAAGTCTCCTAGATTCACATTGTTCAATTATCGCATACCCTACTTCCATCGATTTAGATTCTTCTAACCCTTTTTCTGAAAACATTCTTAATCTTCTTCAAGATAAAATGAATTCGAAATGTCTGAAAAGGAACTCTATACCGTCAGAGCATCTCAAGTCAACAATAAAACATACTTCCACATGTTTACCAAAGTTCACCATTTTGAATCCGTCACATACCAAGAAATTTTCAAAGTCCTCAAAGATCTACGGAATAACCTTATTGTACTATATCCCGAAGTAAAATCGATTGCCATGTCTGACTTTACCAATCCCTTCGACAAACTCAATTTCATTCTAATCCATGAAATGCTTTCTTTTCTATTTCATAACACTGGCATTCAAATTCACATTCATCATAACTTAATGAAGTATCCAAAACCAAATGAAGTGCCAACTATACTTCTCGAAAACCACGACTGTCCCACAGGTGGTCATATTAGCGCATCCAAAATGTATAACAAACTTAAGGACATATACTATTGGAAAGGAATGAAAGGTGAAATTGAGAGATATGTCCAGAATTGTTCCTCTTGTCAAAAGAACAAAGCTCTACGAGGAATCAACAAAGCTCCTATGGAGATTACCACTACATCCTCTGAACCCTTTCAAAAATTTATACTGATATTGTTGGTCCTCTCCCAGACTCTGGTAGTGAAAATTTCAAATACATAGTCACATTCCAGGACGACTTAACGAAATATTCCATGGCTTATCCTATCACTGAATCTACAGCCGAAAAAACGACCCAATGTCTAATAAAATTTATAAGTCACTTTGGCATCCCAAAAGTATCCTATCAGACCAAGGAGTACATTTCATTGCCGATGTATATAAACAAGTTGCTCAACTTTTAAAATTAAACATCTTTTTCAACTCCTTATCACCCACAAACAAACGGTGCTCTAGAAAGGAGTCATGCCACTCTCAAAGAATATTTGAAATCCTATGTCAATGAGAATCAAGATAACTGGCATAAGTTCCTCCCCACTGCCATTATATCGTATAATTCTTGTGTACACTCTTCCACTAATTTTTCGCCACACGAACTTCTTTTTGGCTGCAAGCCTCATATACCTAGCTCTATTTATGATACTAACCCTACTGCAACTTATCCTGACTATATAAAACTCTCAAACAAAAGTTAATAAACACCAGAAATCTAGCTCGTGACAATATCCTCCGTAGCAAGGAAAGATCTAAAACCTATTATGACAAAAATACAAAGGACCAGTCTTATAATGTAGGAGATATGGTTTACCTTAAGCAACATCATAGATTGCGTAAGGCATTATCTTCAATATGGAAAGGTCCATATCGCGTCATCAAAGTTCATGGTAATAGCAATGTCACTCTTCAAGTTAATCGTAGATTTAAAAGGTACCATTTCAACGAAATCAAACATGCTCATGAACACCCTATTTCAGGGCCATCGCGCCAGGAGCCGTCTCAGCCTTCAACCTAACGACGCCGATTACTAATAGTCCCGGCGTTTACTACGATCCCTTAGGAACTCGTAAGAACATTCCCAATTCCGTAAATCTTAACAACATCCACACTCTACTGGATGTGTCAGATGTCTCATCGTTTATTTTAGATAACAAATTAGTATTTGTAGTAAAATTTCCATTAGCTATTCTGACAGAATACAATCTCTACCATATTTATGCTCTACCAACTCCTCATAATATCCAAGAGCCAAATTCTTTTGCCCTAATTAATCCATCTGCAAGATATCTAGCAATAACAGAGGACAAATTAACTTATTCCGTGATAAACGATTTAAGTGAGTGCAAATCGATATCTAGATACAACAAACTGTGTCAATTGAAAAGTGTTCAATCCAGTGTGTCAAACCCAATCTGTGAAGCGCAACTATTTCGCGAACACGTCACTAGTATTCCACAATCTTGTAATGTTAAAATAATGTTTGGTGATATTGACATTTGGCAGAAACTCACCAATAATAGATGGATCTATGTCCAATCAGATCTAACAAAAGTTTCTGTGAAATGTAGTGATAGTCATATGACCGATCATGATGTAGTCGGAACTGGTATGCTCTACCTTCCAAAAAAATTGTAAAGCCTATCACAAACTATTGCAATTTGTTCCACAGCACGAATACGATACAAATCTGTATATTCCGTCACCTAATTTTAATATTATTGACGATGACTGTTGTTCTAAATCTAAAATAAACAAAAGTATTCCATATTTAACGCCGATAAAGCTTTCTGACATTAACTTAGACTCACTGCAATATGCAACACATAAGTTAAATCAATTTAACGATGATCTTACAAAATCGAAAACCAGCCCTATCACATTAAGTATGGATACTACTTCAGCTTCTTGACGACCCTGTTATCACTCTCTGTATTTTCTTATATGTTTTACAAATTATATTCATGCCTATGTCCAAAACGTAAACTGACTAACTCTAACTGCTGTGTACAAATATTTAACAAATGTTACTCAAGGCCTAATACTAATATTCGATCTAGAACGGCTATCGAACTAAATGAACGAGATATCACTGAATCTTCCAATTCTGATGATACTTCTTTATCAAATATTTCTATGTCTAGCCCAAGAAGAAACATTCAAATTTAAAAAGCTCGACTTTGTTATTTTTACTCTTTGAATCTTTTTACATCATTTATTTTTCTAATATATTATTATCAAATTTTGCTTAATTATTGTTTACATAATTTAGTGCTAAGCCTTATTATCATGTCTAGTAATAACAATTTTACTGTGTTTTAGCCTTGTCCGTTCCAGTGTTACTAACTTAGTTTTCTATTTCCATTTTAAAATTTACTTGAGTATATTGTTTTGTGTAATCTTTCAATTAGTTTTATTTCCATTTCTAAACTTTAATTTAGTGCATTGTTTTGTGTAATTTTAACTATTTCCATTTTTAAACTTTAATTGAGTATATTGTTTTAATGTAATCTTTTAATTCGTTTTCTATTTTCATTTTAAAATTTTAATTGAATTTATTGTTTTGTGTAATCCTTAACTTAATTTTTCTAATTCTAAATCATGTGAACTTTGCTAGAACAAAATCCTACTCACATACTAACCGATTAGTATGTTCCGTCTTAAGGGGAGATGTTACAACCTTAAAACTGCTGATCCTGCAGGAAGTCAATTCCTCGATGTCGATATTGGCGATTCTGCAGTATTTTGCTATATAAAGTCGAATTGTCGAATAAATCTTCCAGTCAGTTCTCGAAAGGTTACTCTGCCTCTCAGCCTACGGACCTGGTTCATGCCCGCCGGACCTGAGACCTCAGATACCCCTAGAGAAGTGCCGCGCGCGTCTGTTTCTATTTCGGTTGGTCTAGGAAAGGCCCTCACTAAATCCAAAAACTTGTGAAGTGTTTGTTTAAACTCAAATAAAAAGTGAATAAGTACAAATTGTTTTTTTTTTATAGAATCAGTGATTTCCAGTCTAACAGAACGCATCATGTATCCGGACGATAGCCGGGTGCCGACATAGTTTCTTAATATTACTGTTGTTGGAATGTTTGAATTAATGTTGGAATGTTCAATTGAAATTATTTGAAAAATACCGTTAAAACAGAAAATGTTCTTGTGTAAGCCACAACGAAATATGTGGTATTTACAACAAGATTTGTATAATAAAAACTAGCTGCTACCCGCGGTGTAATCCGCGTCTTACCTGGTTTATTGAATTTTTTTTTTTTTAATAAAAGCTGCTTAAGCTACTCCATACAACAACAACAATATATCACTGAAAGTCCTGTTAAAATTGGTCTAGGTATTTCAGTGATTAGCCAAAACGAACAGACAGACAGAGAATTTTGTTTAGGAGTGAAAACCTCTTCTGCTCACCACCACGGACAGATTTTTCGTGGGATGTGAATGAATCTCATCGTCACGCTCGTAAATAAATAAATATTAAATATATTAATGGACAATTCACACACGACACCATCGGACCCCAAACCAAGCAAAGCTTGTAATATGGCTGCCAGATAGCACTTTCTCTCACAAGGAAAGAGTCAAAGCCCTAACCTACCCGTTAGCCAAGAGCGGGTTAACGAATGAACTATAACCAAAATCAAATATTAAAACAAATTAAAAGTACAACTCCCATTTCACTGCATTTATCACTTGAACTACCAACGTTCCGACTTGAATGTTTACACACGGCACATAGTTGCTACTACCATAAAACTTGGCAATTAACGACTTCTCGACTGTTGCAAGTGGTCGAGTTACATTGTGCGCCGGCCGCGTAACTGCAGCCAGCGGCCCCTAGCGGGCGCGCGGTGTTACTGCAACTATGTTAATTTTCCACTAACCTCGGGGCAATGTATAACTTTGTAGACAGGATCTCATAAATGGAAATGCGTGGTAGTTGGGCTACGTCACGAAAGTAACCGCCAAACTTCATGCATTTGATGAAAGCCTTAAACCAAATTGAAACCAAAAAAAATTTATTATAACGAAATTTTACGCAAACTTGGACTTCTTATGCTGCTGTTGCCATTTTTGTCATACTAATTGATCTGCATCGTCAAACACCACCTTATCCTTTTTGGTACCGGAATAATCGTAGCTCGAAAAAGCGACATCTTTTCATGTTGACTTTCCAGAGGTTTTACGCTACATTTGGGCCAAGAATATCTAGGCCGTGGAATGTGTTACTTGAGTAGATTTGTCTCCGATGGTTACAACTTTGGTGTCTTCAAATCGAGAGTGAATCGGTTCCTTCTGGGCTAGCACGCCCCGTCGTGGACCGCATTGTCGATTAACATCACGCGAGATGGCGGTCAAGTGTAAACGTATAGTAATGTAACAAGAACAAAATTAAACATTTAGATTAACCCCCAACTACCTCGGATTTATTAACTGTACAACATTCTACTAGTCAAGCCCTTTCATTTGATACCCATATTGAGGTAGTAGTGAAAAAAAAATATAATTCGCCATTTTGTGGTCGCGGCCATCTTGGATTTGAAATTTGTTTTTGTGTATTCTACTAGTCAAGTCCTTTCATTTGATACCCATATTAAGGTTGTGAAGAAATATTTTGTCTGCCATTTTGTGGAGGCAGCCATCTTGAATCGATATGAACCAAACATAGCTAAGAGCATCCGCACGAATGCTCCGCACCTTTCAATAAAAAATCGCGTTGAAATCGGCCCATCCGTTAGAGCTCTACCTCTTTTTTTGGTAGGGGGTTAAAAAAACATGACATTTATATTATGTATAGAGGTCATTAGTTTGAAATTTTCACCGTTCTTAAAATTATTACCAAAGGATGTTGTAATGTGTGGTTTATCAGCGTATTAGCTTAAAACACTTTCCCGATAAACTTTATTTACATATCCATAACGAGTTAGTCTGCGAACGATACCATAACCGGAGTAAGGTGAATAACCGACCAACTAAAGAAAACCCTCCGCGGAACGCGACCGATTCTGAGATCATTAGTTCTATTATAAGTTTAGGGGCTAATTAAACTCGGTCGAGTTGTACAAGTTCCTTCGTACCGAAATAATCGGGAAAAGGTGCCTGGGGGCGAGTTTTCAGAACTACTGGGTACAGACAGTCGATAACGAGAAACAACCCACTTAATATTCCCACTGCTGGGACTCATGTCTCCTTTAACAAAACAGACAGATAGAGAAACACTTCATTGTGCACACCAGGTATGAAATACAGAAAAATACTTACACATAGTGTCATAAATGGCGGCTGTAGCGCTGTTTCTTTTATTCTATTCGCTTTTTTCACATAGAGAGAGAGACACGTTAAACTCAATGCAAAAACGTGAATACCTCATCGGTTTTGCGTCGAAGGTCGGTAATTTGAAAGCTAAACAGAAACTGCATGGAACCGTGGAGCAGATTTATTATAAAAAATCTCGATCCTTAATCGTCAAAACTTGCAGCGCGGGTAGTGTTCACTACCCAGTGATGCTCTCGAGCGCAGCCTCGCGGCCGGTTCCCTCACTAGAACCCTCCAACCCCTCGAGAAAACCGTCACCCTCAGAACCACTCCGCGCGCCGCCACCGCACACGCGATTACCTGCCTGAGGCCTACAAAGCGGCATTGAAAAGTGGCGCAGTTTCACAGCTCTTGAGTGGAATTTATAAATATAATTCATTTTTATAGATCAAGGAGATATTATGTGTTTATACTACAATAGAAAAACATGGTACATTGTGCATTCCAACCCAAATACCTTAAAATATAATGTACTCGTACTATGTTACTAAAACTATACGTATTATTTTTTTTATTTTTAATTAGGCATTCATGCCGGTGCCGCGAAAGGTAAAACTTGTATTTTTTATTGTCAAGAAACATTTTATTATGCAAAACATTTTTAAAAGAAGTTGGAAACCGCTAGCTTTGTTCTCGTTTCCGTAATTAATGGGCGGGCCATGTGTTATTTTATATTGTACTCTATCTGTGTTCCAAATTTCAACACGATTTGTACACACGTTCCGACGTGCTTAAGCAACTTACATCCGAACACTCAAACTTTCGCATTCATATTTAATATCAGTATGATAGGCATGTATTCCTGGTCATTGGCTATGTAATGTTAGTATTAAAGTATTATATCAACTAATTGTTTCTCATAGTACAAGACGTGTTTAGTTTGAGGGTGCACAGTGATGTATGAGAAATGTCCGCCAATATTTATTAAGTTACAGAACGAGAAAAACATGCACCTGATGGTAAGTAACACACCTGCTTATGACATCACAACTATAAGCAACCATTTGAAGTCACGGCTGGTCTAGCCGGGAGAACGGCGCCTGCCGATCCGGAGACCCCGGGTTCAAAACCACGCGCACCACTGTCTTACCGAAGTCATGTGCGTAATGCCGAAGAGAAGTAAAGATTTTTGTATTTTTGTATTTGGCGCTAACTTGAAACGGTGAAGGAAAACACCGACATGTACCTAGAATCTTTCGATTCATGTGTCATCCACCAACTCGCACTCGGCCAGCGTGGTGGATTATGTCCTTGACTCTCTCCTTGCGAGAAAAAGCCCCAGCCATGGGAAGATTTACTGGGCTGTTTATGTAACCATTTGATCATGAAAACTCCACATCACTGCCCAGTACTGCATTACGCTCGTCCCCTAGCGACGTAAGATAGTTTACACTCCGCGGGGCATAAGCTGAGCTTTGCATTTGTGTGAGTGTACATGGATAGTGTAGGTGTGACAACCGGCCTTAGGCGCGGCGCCATTCTGTCTCGTCGCGCTCCTGCCTGATTGGTGATCACTCACACTAATGCAAAGCTCAGCCTATACCTCGCGGACACAATTTCAAGCTCCTGCCTGATTGGTGATCACTCACACTAATACAAAGCTCAGCTTATACCTCGCGGATTGTATCTCAATGCAATTTCTTAGGAAACATTTTTCTTTGAAGCGGAAGACAATAATGTTTGCACAAATATGCCTACCTTGCGGTAAAATAACTGACGTACTTCCCCAAACAAACAACACTAACACACAACACGTCTTATGAGAACAGTCGTGTAAAGATGCAGCATTAGACAACTTAAGTACCTTTTTATATAAAGAGTGACGAGACGAGCGCGACAAGTGCCTGATGGTAAGCAACATGCCTGCCACACAGCAGCATAGTGATACGGAGCTGAATAACTAGCAAATATGTGGTACTTCCCCAGGCGGACTCTGCCAAGAGTCCTATCACTACTAAACCCACTTACTTGCTTAAAGTTCCCATTGCTGGTACTGGCCCTTTCACAAAGAGAGACTGAAGTCGTTAATCCCCTCAGTAACCAAGTGCGGGTTGACAGACAACAGAAATGTCCACGAAGACTATTTTTCTTGGAACATGTCGTTTTCCTCACCATGTTTGGATTCACAGTATAAGCTAGTAGGTACATCTGTACATGAAAAACTACTCCCACTGAGTAGTATTCCATATCGATGATAAACTTGCACTTTGAAAACATATCCCGAGCAACAGATGGGATTCGAATTTGCGACCTTAAAATTGTTAAAGCGGATGTTATAACCTCCAGGAAACCTTTCCGCCTCACACCTTTGCCAGTTATTCTATCGCCAAGCAGTAATGTATAAAAACGTGTTTTCCGGTTTGAAGGGCAATGTTTCCAGTGAAATTACTGGGCATAGAGATAAACATATTATACCTTTAAGCGACGGGTGCAGTGCAGTGCTAGAATGATTTGGACTCTTTATGTTCCAATAGCTGCGTGTCACTGTGCCGTTATGAGCACTGCAGGCATGTTGCTTACTATCAAGCACATGTCCTGCTCGTCTCAACTTTTTTACTATAAAAGAAACCTCGATGTAAAGGCGTACTACAATGTATTTCACTAAACAAATACCGAACCAGCTTATAATGTAAATGAGAGTATAAATTGTTTGTTAGTCAGTAAGTTTGCGGCGGCGTGATAAGGGGCTTACAAGTTGGGACTCGGAGCTGAGCCGAGTCAACCCGAACTCGCCCGAATTAAGACGAACGGTTTTAATAATGCTCAGGCTGTGATGTATTTGAAGATCGCGTTTAATATAATTATTGTAATAAATGAGTGAATTAGAGTGAAGTAAAGTAAATAGGTGAGCTGAGCTGAGCTGTGGACGATGTTACGGCTAAATCCAAGATCCCAGGGCCGCCAGACGTCACGAATTTTCTGATGAACGAAATGTGGACGATTGAGTAGAGCTAGTACGTACTAAGAACACATGCTTACCCGCTAACTTGCTTAGACGATCAATTTTGAGATATTTATTATTTAAATAAAGAGTGACGAGACGAGCAGGACATGTGCTTGATGGTAAGCAACATGCCTGCCATATAACAGCACAGTGACACGCAGCTATTGGAACATGAAAAGTCCAAATCATTACCTAGCACTGCACTGCGCTCGTCACCCAGAGATCTAAGATGTTATGTCTCTAAGCCCTGTAATTTCTCTGATATGGGGTCCAGAGGACACATTACTTACTTCACGTATTTTCGAAAAACTGATTTTCACTTACTTTTTAGACAATAAATTTAAAAATAAGGCTCCAATACTCCCAGACACTTTCCGTCATCCGTTTTGCTTAACACACGCTTTAAACATCCAAAATAATGACTTAACTTCACTTAAATTGTTAAATTCTCAAACTCCATTTGTATACATGTTTATCAGAAAACTATTTTAAAGTCTTTTCCAAAAAGTCAGACCGATTAAGGATGACTGGCTAGTTATCCCCTAAACTCTAAATCTCGTACATAAATGCTTTTATGTACCTACTGGACCCCATATCTCAAAATTGGCCGTCTAAGTAAGTTAGCGGGTAAGCATGTGTTCTTAGTACATACTAGCTCTACTCAATCGTCCACATTTCGTTCATCAGAAAATACGTGACGTCTGGCGGCTCTGGGATCTTACTCTAGTGAAGAATGTATAGAAATACTAGAAACGCTTCGTTGTTTAAGTTCCCTGTCCTGTAATTTAACAGCAATGAAAAGCCTAAGTGTTATTCCAGGCTATAATCTGTGTTCCGAATTTCAACTCTGTCCGTTCAGATGATACAACGTGATTGAGCCACAAATAATATCCAAACTTTGATTTTTAACCCCCGACCAAAAAAAGGGGTGTTATAAGTTTGACGTCGATGTCTGTCTGTCTGTCTGTCTGTCTGTGGCACCGTAGAGCTCAAACGGATGGGCCGATTTCAATGCGTTTTTTTTATTTGAAAGTTAATATCCGTGCGGATGTTCTTAGCTATGTTTGGTTAATATCGATTCAAGATGGCCGCCTCCACAAAATGGTAGACAAAATATTTCTTCACAACCTACCTCAATATGGGTATCAAATGAAAGGGCTTGACTAGTAGAATACTATACATTATAACAAATATCAAATCCAAGATGGCCGCCATCACAAAATGGCGAATTATATAATTTTTTTCACTACTACCGCAATATGGGTATCAAACGAAAGGGCTTGACTAGTAGAATACTTTGCACTATAAAAAATTCAAATCCAAGATGGCCGCTACCACAAAATGGCAAGTTACATTTCTTTTTTCACAACTCCCTTAAAATGGGTATCAAATGAAAGGGCTTGACTAGTAGAATGTTGTACATATATCAAATCCAAGGTAGTCGGGGGTTAATCAAAATTTTTAATTATGTTCTTGTATATTTGTAACAAAAGGAAACTTAGCTCGAGCTTAAATTATTGAATATCAAATTAATTTGGCATGTGATTTTTATGTTTGTTACGGGATAGCGCCGCCAATTATTATGAATCGATTTTTAATGGCTTCGTTTTTCGTTTGGTAGATCATAGTTCCGAGGGGGTCTCATATACATTTTATTGAAATCGATGAGCGGTTTTGGAAGTATAGGTAAATACAAAACAGCATAAATTTACCTCGACGATAGTGATTGCTAACTTTTTAATATGGTGAAAAGCCTGAATTTAATTTCAAATGGAAGTTGTATTTTTGAAGAAAACACAATATTTTCTAAAATAAATGTAGCTCAAGTTGTAAAGTATAATAACAGCTATCGAATCCGGCTCTGAAAGTTTTAGAACCATTCGCTTGATTCTGTGGCTTTTTGCTCAAACGGAACGTTTACAAAATTTGCTCAATCTCTTATTTTGTTATTTAAACCACAATATGGTCAAATATTTGTAAAATGTTTTCGCATATTTTTAACCCCCGACAAAAAAAAGGGGTGTTATAAGTTTGACGTCGATGTCTGTCTGTCTGTCTGTCTGTCTGTCTGTGTGTGTGTCTGTCTGTGGCACCGTAGAGCTCAAACGGATGGGCCGATTTCAATGCGGTTTTTTTTATTCAAAGGTTGATATCCGTGCGGATGTTCTTAGCTATGTTTGGTTAATATCGATTCAAGATGGCCGCCTCCACAAAATGGCGGACAAAATATTTCTTCACAACCTACCTCAATATGGGTATCAAATGAAAAAACTTGACCAGTAAAATACAATACATAATAACAAATTTCAAATCCAAGATGGCCGCCACCACAAAATGGCGAATTTTTTTTTTTTCACTACTACTACAATATGGGTATCAAATGAAAGGGCTTGACTAATAGAATACTTTGCATTGACAAATTTCAAATCCAAGATGGCCGCTACCACAAAATGGCGAAATACATTTATATTTTCACAACTCCCTTAATATGGGTATCAAATGAAAGGGCTTGACTAGTAGAATGTTGTACAGATAACAAATCCGAGGTAGTCGGGGGTTAATCAAAATTTTTAATTTTGTTCTTGTTTTTAATTGTAAATTGTTATTAACTATCGGCGCTTCTCGGTTTTGCCCGCATAGTAACGTTTCCGTTATTTATAAAAGTAAAACAGTAGCCTTAGTTTTCTTTTAGACTATTGTACTCGTATAATTAAGTTCCAAATTTTAGCCCGATCCGTTCATACAAACAAACATCCAAACATTGACATTTCTATAATATTAGATAGGACTAATATGATATTTCAACAGAAAACAATGCAAACACTTTATTGACACCACAAAAAAGTTAAGTAATTTAGTCAATTTAGCATTAAACCACTTCTAAAACGTTAGTATGAGTATTATCATCGTAAGCACCAAGTAAGTCCTAACGATGTACGATGTACATAATGGCAACTTTAATAAACCCAGCACCTTTATGAAATGGCAACAAATTTGAAAGACGCTCGGGATATTTCGGCTGCGCTCGTGTAATAACGGCGTGTTCGTAGCGGGCGTCCGCGGGGCGTCAGCGGGGCGAGGCGGGGTGCGGATCATTATATTCATTAATTTATTCGCTGCTGTACAACCAAATATAAAAAATAATTTTCTGTACTCCATTGTGGTCTTTATTTTAAACCTTAAGCTTGTCGGGGGAATAAGATATTGAATTCAACGTTAATTAGTGAAGAAAATAAACAGTTTCAGTGTATTCGTTGCTCTCAACGCGATTCGATTACTTTATTACTACAGGTTATTAGAATATTTATGTTGTATTAGGTACGTAAAATGTATAATAATAAGAACAAATAATTGAGTAGGGGCTCCGATTCGGCAGTCGCGCTTCTCCCGACTAGACCAGCCGTAACCTCTTGACCGGCGACTAGGCACGACATAGCCATTGTTTAATATAATCAGTGAAGTGTTTAACAGAAAGACTGGAGTGGTATCGCAGACATTAAGCGATAGATAAGTTCGCTCTGTAAATCAGTGCGGCGTCGGCGTCGGTGCAGCCGGCCGAGGAGACGAGGCGCCGCCGGCCGCCGGCGGCGGGAGCTGTCTGCTACACTGCTGGCTCTGGCCGGCTCCAATCAGCCGCCACTGCCGGCTGCCGGCTGCCGCGCTGCTGCCGGCTGCCTGCTGCTGCGAAGCCGCACTGCTGTCTGGAATCCAATCAGCCGCGCCACTGCCGGCTGCCGGCTGCCGGCCGCCGGCGGGAGCTGCTACACTGCTGTCTGGAATCAATCAGCCGCGCGCCGCCAGCTGCCACTGCTGTCTGGAATCCAATCAGCCGCGCCACTGCCGGCTGCCGGCTGCCGGCCGCCGCGGGAGCTGCTACACTGCTGTCTGGAATCCAATCAGCCGCGCCGCCGCTGCCGGCTGCCACCGCCGGCGGAGCTGCTGCTACACTGCTGTCTGGAATCCAATCAGCCGCGCCACTGCCGGCTGCCGGCTGCCGCCGCCGGCGGGAGCTGCTACACTGCTGTCTGGAATCAATCAGCCGCGCCACTGCCGGCTGCCGGCTGCCGGCTGCCGGCGGGAGCTGCTACACTGCTGTCTGGAATCCAATCAGCCGCGCCACTGCCGGCTGCCGGCTGCCGGCCGCCGGCGGGAGCTGCTACACTGCTGTCTGGAATCCAATCAGCCGCGCCACTGCCGGCTGCCGGCTGCCGGCCGCCGGCGGAGCTGCTACACTGCTGTCTGGAATCCAATCAGCCGCGCCACTGCCGGCTGCCGGCTGCCGGCCGCCGGCGGAGCTGCTACACTGCTGTCTGGAATCCAATCAGCCGCGCCACTGCCGGCTGCCGGCTGCCGGCCGCCGGCGGAGCTGCTACACTGCTGTCTGAATCCAATCAGCCGCGCCACTGCCGGCTGCCGGCTGCCGGCCGCCGGCGGAGCTGCTACACTGCTGTCTGGAATCCAATCAGCCGCGCCACTGCCGGCTGCCGGCTGCCGCCGCCGGCGAGCTGCTACACTGCTGTCTGGAATCCAATCAGCCGCGCCACTGCCGGCTGCCGGCCGCCGGCCGCCGGCGGGAGCTGCTACACTGTCTGGAATCCAATCAGCCGCGCCACCGCCGGCCGCCGGCCGCCGGCCGCCGGCGCTACACTGCTCTGGAATCCAATCAGCCGCGCCACTGCCGGCCTGCCGGCCGCCGGCGGGCCGCTGCTGTCGCTGCTGGAATCATCAGCCGCGCCGCTGCCGGCTGCCGAGCATCGGCCGAGTTACTTGAATAAGATGTACGCGGATCATGCACCACATTCTGTGGCTAATTATTTATTACATTTTGTCAAATATAGTCGACTGAATTTAATGGCTACTAAATTCAGTGAAGTGTATTAGCATTCAGTAAGATATCATTACTACATTCAGAAGTGAGGATTTCTGGCTCTAAATTTAGCCAACTGTAATAAGGCTTCTCCCCACACAAGGCGGTCAGCCGACCAACCGACAGCACTCTTTTTGTAACATTGTAATTGGGATGACGAGTAGGATAAAACATACCATTCTAATTACTAATTACGTCATCAGGAAGATTATGGAAATGTATGGGACGTATGTTTTTTGTTTTATCAAATTATTAAAAATCATCAAAGATATAGAAGACGTCAATCTTAGTAAATATCACAATGACACTTCATACACGTCACACGATACTACTGAGCACTGGATCTTCGATGTGTTTTGTATGTGAAACAAAAGAAAAAAAAAGTGTACAATGTTTTTGACGTGACAACGTCTAATAAATCAATGAACACCGGCTGCATGCAGGAAAGTGTCCCGTTATGTCCCGTTACGCTCAGTGTACGCTTGCGCCGTATCTCTTAAAGTTTTTTTATGACGATGTCACGTTAAACTATCATCCGTAAACTAACCTAGTTAACAGACAACCAATTTTTTAAATAATTTAACTGAATGACTTATTTGTTTTTTAATCAACTTGCCTATTGTCAACGTTGTGAGTGAGTAACAATGTTTCGATCAACGGATGTTTTTTGATCTGTTACAGAAATGCATAATAGTCATTTTTTTGATTAGATTAGACATATTGACATTGCTCACATAGCTGAAGTGAAAAATCTACTACTGCAAGACCTTGGATTAAACTACATACTTATCAAACTCAAAAACAACATCCTGCTAAAACACAAGACGTTAGCGTTATTGTGCTCACCAAACATATCTCACATCAGTACATAGCACAACCAAACATAATCGAGAAATATACATAAATAACGCAACCGAATAAAAGCTAGAAATTAAAAGAAGAAGAAGACTTTAATCTTAACTTTTTTTAATCTACTAACTGTCATTTATTTAATTTTATATTATTTTGTATAAGACTAAAACAAATTGTTTTGCCAGACATATTACATGACTCTAGAAGAAGAGACCAGTTTGTATGGGTTAACTTTTAAATTTTTTGTATCATCTTATCTTACCTGCATACAGCAATAAATATTTTTGTATTTGTATTTGATAAAAACTGATACGTCATAAAATATGCGACGATCTTTAAAATTTTGAACAGTTTGGTCATGTTTACATATAAACCACTTTTTACCCAAACAAAGTACTAATCATATGGGATACATGCGGAAACGTGGACGACCGAGTAAATAAACATTTTATTAGATTTTATCAAGTCATACTTTATTTGCTGTTTTTATAACTTCAACAAGTTTATTGTAGCAGAGCTTGTGGACGTCCCGGGCCCAGCAGTAGTCGATATGGCTGAACCTGGGATACTCGTACTCTCCCATCACGTTCTGGACTCGAGACGTCAACCTCCGCACGTCCGTGACACTCGACAACAAGTCGTTGCGGCTGTAGAAGAAGAACATCTTGCAAGTTATTTTCTCAACCGGATAGTCTGGAGGATGTGGCGATCCATATTTTTCAATATTCTTCTGTATCCCGTGGTCGTATTCTCTAAAACCTCCTTCATCAGTCAGCTGCAAGTAATGATATGCTTGATGTACGGAACTCCCCGCACTAAAGTGCCCCACTTGAGTTTGTATGTTCCTATAATCAATTTGCTTCAAATCGAGGCCCCAAATCACCAACATAACAAAACAGTCAAAACTAGCTGACAAGAAAGGAGATGACCCTATAATGTCTTTAAAAATTATTCTCGTCAAAGCATTATCTGGGAAAAGTTCGTTTATTCCTAATGCCGCGGCCGCTGCTTGTAATGGTCTCCGGAATCTGGCCAATAGCTGACCTGCCGGGCTGTGCATGTCCGACACCCAGGCTATAGGAGCGAGTGAGATCATCACACTTAACTTGTCATTATACGTAGTATTTTTCGACAGCATGACATAGGCCGCTGTAGTCCCTTGAGAGTGTCCAACATACGTCAGCTTCTTTTTATTTGTTTTACTTTGTATAAAATCGATCGTAGCAGGTAAGTCCTCTATGCCTATTTCATGAAAACTGAACTTCCAGAACGATGGATCTTCTGGGGATAGATACACGTGTCTCCTGGAGTAAAGGTTGCCTCTGGCGTTGAAGAGCCAAACGTCATATTGCTCATCGGCTAGGACGAAAGCGAGTGAACTCCTCCCCGTGTTCAAGTAGGTGTCGGAACTGGAGACGATGCCGTGCACGAGCAGCACTGGCGGCCCGCGCCCGGGGATCCGCAGCAGGTCCAGCAAGTACCCGGAGCCCGATGTCACCGTGTACTCTTCCACATCGTAGCCGTACTTTTTGATAATCTCCCTGCTGTTTAAATACCTTTCTTCACTATTTGGGAATATGTCAATATTCAAGATGTCTAGATTTTGAAACAGCTCTTTCCTATCTGCTAGTTTCGTTATGTCGCTCGTCACGCTAGCTATGATGTTGCTGTAGTTTGCAGCGACGCTCAAAATGTTGAAGACTTTTGAGCCGAGGAACGCAGCCATCGCTGTAGCGGTGCACTGAACGATGTGTCGGAAATACAAATATAAAATGTGACGAAGGCCTGCACTGTCAATTATTAAGTAAATTGAGGTTATTACACTTATCTGCCAAATTATTCCACAGTGATAACAACCTATCACGTACCATATTTCAAATAATTAAAAAAGAAACGGTGAATCGGTTTAGTATACATATTTAATGCCTAAATAACAAGATAACTGATAGTGCTTCACTTCAATTCAGTACTCACTTCACTTTTGCTTGTTGCCATTGAAGTACTATCCTAGAGACAAGTGAAGCTATGCATATGCCGCTAATAATTGCAGCTAGTGAGACCAAGTGATTACTTTAAGAGATTTTTTAACTATAATAGGTTCGCACTTGACCGCCATCTCGCCTGATGTTAAGCGACGATGCGGTCTACGATGCAGCGTGCTTACCTACAAGTAGAAGGAATCAATTCATTCTCGATTTGAAGACACCAAGATTACATCACATTAGAAACCTTTAATATCATCAGTGTTTCGCTACTATTGTATGAAATTATCTTATCTTACACCTTTAAACGAGCAATTCTTGTAGGTATATATATATAGAATCTGAATCTCGGAAACGGCTGGAACGATTTTCATGAAATTATGTATACAGGGGGTTTCGGAGACGATAAATCGGTCTAGATAGGTTTCATTTTTTTAAAACATCATTTTATTCGCGTTTTTAGACAATGTAAAACTCCTACAATGTCATTAGAATACGATAACTTATTTCGCCACTGTTCTTTACGTCTAAATGGCTCAGACGGAATATGCTCGCCCTCGGAGTCAACAGGTCCCGGTTCGAACCCTGATGGTTAGCGATAGGAGACCGAGACACGTGTCGCGAGACACTGCGCGCGAACTGGCGCCCATAAAATTCTATAGTGTCAAGTGCCTATCACGGTCTCCGGTCGTGGTCTCGTGTCGCGGTCTCCGGGCGAACTTGTACCTTTACACCTGAATATAAACGTATCATTGATGAGCATCTATACAAATATTATAAAGAGGTTATTTGTTTGAACGCGCTAATCTCGGGAACTACTGGACCGAATGAAAATTTTTTTCACCGTTCTTTCATATGCATAAGTACGTAATCCCTGTATAATATATGTACCACGGGCGAAGCCGGGGCGGGCCGCTAGTTGTACTATCAGATAGACAGCAGGAAGTTACATTGACCTACAAATGTTGATACATTTTTTTAGTAGATAGAGTTATTCAAGAGGACGGTTTATGATGTTTAAAATAATAGAAAAACATTGATAATTTTAAAGGTTTCCAATGTGATGTCATCAATTTACATATTTTGCGCTTAAACCTTCTACACACGAGCGCTAAAATCAGAGGAAATGACTACTTTTAATACTACTTTTATGTCATTTCCTCTGATTTTAGGACTCGTATGTGGAACGTTTTATTACAATGCAAACGTTGGCCGAACCCTACGAGATAAATCAAAATAACGTACTTCAGTATTGTACCCCTCAAAAAGTCTACAAAAAAGTACTTTTTTGTAAGAGATTAGATAGATACTATCTATCTCTTAGGGATAACCCACAATAACCATTTTTATTCATAGGTTTAATACATTTACTTTAAATCTAAAAGGGTGGGGTGTACAAAAAAAAAATAGACCGATACACCTCCTGGCAACATTCAGAACTATAATGTGAATGCTTTTCTGAGTCCAAAACCGTACAACAAGTCCGGTCCTCATATTGCGCACACTCAACTCCACTCAGCTCCCGCTCTAACAATTAAAGCCCAATAGTCTATGATAAATAATGAATAGTATAGGACATTTATTCTAGGTGGTATTGTGAGTACTACGTTTTACTTAGCCCTTACAGAGATACGTAGGAAAAAACTTACACTTTATTTTAAATAAAGACGAGCAGGACATGTGCTTGATGGTAAATAACAGCACAATCACACATCGCAGCTATTGGACCATGAAAAGTCCAAGTCACCTAGCACTGCACTGTGCTCGTCACCCAGAGTTCTAGGATGTTATATCTCTAAGCCCTGTAATTTCTCTGGAAACATTGCCCTTCAAACCGGAGCACAGTAATGCTTGCACATTAATTCTAGGCGGTAGAATAACTGGCAAACATGTGGTACTTCCCCAGGCGGACCCTGCCAAAAGTCTTTCCACTGAAATTAACACACTTACAATCCCATCAACAAAAATATAATCTTTCACATACAAATACAAATACAAAAATCTTTATTGCCATTTACAGGTAAGATAAAGTAATGCAAAATATTTTAAAAGTTGACCCAAACAAACTGGCCTCTAAAAGAAGAGGCTGCAATAACTGCATTTATAATTGGTATTAGTAGAAATGTCTTTGGTTCGTACAGTTTTGTCTGATATTAACGAAAACACTACTATTCCGTTTACTAAATAAAATTGACTAATATTACGAAAACACTACGGTTACGAAATAAAATTGACTAATAATTTTAATTAAACAGTTGAGACACACGGTCACTCGGTACTGAAGACCGGGCGACTAAATTATATTAGAAAAACTGCACAAATTACATTATCTGTTTATCGAAAACTAGCAGCGCCCCGCGGTTTTACCCGCGTAGCTCCCGTGCCTGTTATTTTCCTGAGATAAAAGTTCTCAGGAAACTACGAGTATAATCTTTGTTTCAAGTTTGAACCCGTTCCGTTCAAACGTGATTGAACACCACATAACCAAACATCCAAGCATTGAAACTTATAATATTACTAGGATACTATTAATTCCACCAGTCATTCCCAGATAACGAAACTGTCCACAATGTGCCAGAAAACTTATCGAACCAAGATATTCAATATCGTTTGATTTCAGTATCTGATGCTTGGTGCGGACACAGCCGCCGCATTCAAATGAAATCCCCCCATCGCAGTTATCGAGCTTTATTTATTCTTATGTACATAGCAAGAAGATGTAGAAATATTTTCAAAATTATTTCTTAGGCTCATATAGTACAGATTTCAATGTTTGTATATACAAATATATATATAATGCCAACAAATGACGGGCAAAGAAATTGAGAACAGAGTGATATCTCTGCCAAAGGCGGCAAAGTTTTGCTATGTCCATTAAAAATATTTTCACTCTTTGGGCCCCTGGTCCTTATATTCAAGCAAATACCATACAAACTATATACAATAATGATGTTAATTATAAAGTTTTCTCGTTGATACTTTTTGTTGAATGAACTATAAGTTTTGTTAATAAAAACGCACAAAATCATATAAAAACATATCGGCAGTCCTGGGAACTGCCGATAGAATTGAAAATGTATAACTCAGAATTGTATAGCTCACTTTAGAAACTACGCGGGTGAAACAGGAAGGCGTGGCCATGAACACGGCCATCTAGAAATGCGTCAGCATTGCCAATGTTAGTGGTTCCGAGTTCACCCGAAGATTTCTTATCATTCTCGAGCCTGGCGTTAGAATTCAATTCATAGCCCACGAAAAATCTGTCTGCCATACGCCAAAAGAAGTTTTCAGTTAAAAAATTAAGCAGCCCACTCAATGGTCTCCCGATCTTGTCGGAGTCCAGCGTCCAGCCAGTCATAGGTTTCGGGCCAAAACGCCAAGCTTAAGTTGCGATAGAGTGATTCATATTGTAATTTATTCTGTAGATCGAATTACGTCAATTATTCTGGAATACAGCAAACTGTTTGCGTCTCGCGCCCAACAAAAGTCGAGATGATTGAACCCCGCCACCTCGTACTCTCCGATCAGGTTCCGCAGCCGACTCTTCAGTCTCTGGATGTCGATGGAGCTAATGAACCAGTCGTTGTTGCCGTAAAACAAGAACATTTTGGAAGTTATATTTTCCAAAGGATACGACGGAGGCCTCGGAGATCCATATCTTTCAATATTCTTGGCTTCACCAAAATCATATTCTTTAAAGTCGTCAACATACAGACTTTGCGCAAAATGGAACAACTGGTATTTAGAGGCGCCATCCGGATTGTGGCTGATCTGGTTTTGGACGTGTTCTACGTCTATCTGCGAGATATGAATACCCCAAAATAGGGACAAGATAACGTCAAGAATTATTGCAGTGATCAAAGTAGATCCAAAGATATCTCTCGTTATTGCCCTGACGATGAAATCACCTGAGAGGATTTCATAGATGCGTAATTCGTGGAACACGATTTGAATAACATTTATATAGGCAGCGATTGCACGTAGAGTAGGACTGAACATGTGCGCCAAGTAAGCCGCGGGAGCCATCGATATCATGACGCTGACCTTGTCGTTGTAGGTAACGTTCAACGACAGCATTATGTAGGCCACCGCGCACCCCTGGGAATGTCCGACATACGCCAGCTTCTCTCGATTCGTCTCTTTCAGTATGTAGTCAACCGTTGCCGGAATGTCTTCGGTTCCTATTTCATGGAAGCTGAATTTCCAGAAAGCCGGGTCTTCTGAGGAGAGATAAACATGTCTTTTGGAGTAGGTGTTTCCTCTACAGTTAACAAGCCAGACGTCGTAGCCAGCATCGGCGAGGAGGAATGGGAGGATTTTGTCCCAGAAACTAAAAGCTGTCTGAGCTGAGAGTGAACCCGTGCACGAGCAGCACGGGTGCGCCGGCGCCGCGCACGCGCGCTGCCGACAGCAGGTAGCCCGAGCCTGACGTCACCACGTGCTCCTCCGCCCGGTAGCCGTACCTTGCTATTAACTCGCTGCTGTTCATATACCTCTCTTCCTGGTCAGATGTTACACCAATTATCGCTTCAGCTAAACTTTGCTGAACATCTATTATTTCACCTAACCCCGACACGTTATCTATAGCATTAGATACGATATTTGTGTAATTTGTGGCAACACTTAGTAAGCTTAGAATATTTGATCGGAAGATTGCAGCCATCGTTGTGGAGGTGCGTTAGCAATAACGTTAATAAAACTTCCAGTGAATTAATAAAGACGAATATGAGTTGAAAACGGTTGGCACAACATTTGTCAGTCATTAAAATATAATTGATAATAAAAACGATAATTTTAATTAGTTTCTTGACACCATATACTTTGCTAGCAGCGTCCCGCGGTTTACCCGTGTAGTTACCGTTCCTGTTCATTTTTCGGGTGGGTTCCCAACGAGTCACACCAAACGAGCCACACTGTGGCACGTTGAGTTGTTTTTCCAAGGAGTCACACTAGCATAATAGTGTGACACGATGGGAATATCATCTAGTAAAGAAAGTTGCAACAAGTAACAGTGTGACTAGTTAGGAAAATGTCCCATCGAGTGACATTGTGTGTAGTTGAGACTATCTACCTCGCAGAGTGGGAGAAGTAATCATATTATTGATATTGGTAAAATAAATGAAAAATGAGCAATGAATAATCACAGGTCTTCTTTTATACTAATGAAACTAAACAAATTATTTGTATGCAATAAAAATTCACCAAAGTCTTGCACGGTGTACTTACTTATCATAACAAATCCGGGAATACATAATAAATGTATAGACAAAGAAGCGTTAACATTTGTTAATTTTTAAATTTTTTAGCTATAGTTATAAGTTTTTTTAAGCTTGCATACATGCACGTATTTTTGCGCCTAGTTTTTTCGTAAGAGACAGTGGTCTGTCTCTTCAGAGTCATGTGTGTAAAGCCACTAATTAAAACGGTGCAGGAAAGCATCGTGAGAAAATCGACATGTACCTAGAATCTTTCTAAGTCATGTGTCATCCATCAACCGACACTGGACCAGCATAGTGGATTATGGCCTTGACTCTCTCCTCGCGAGAGAAAAAACTAGGGTTCAAAACCACGCACACCAGTGCGTGGTTTTGAACCCGGGGTCTCCGGATGGGCAGTCGCCGTTCTCTCGAGTAGATCAGCTGTAACTACCTAGGGCTAGACCATCCGTAACTTATTACAAAAACCGCCGCTTTAATAAAACAACAAATACTAAAACTAAAATAAATATTTAAGGGGGGCTTATTTCCATACAACAAACTTGTTTTTTTTTTACCGTTTCTTGCTCGATACTAATAACGTACCTGTCAAAGGTAGACGCTTTAACTATTCACATAATATTTAGTTTTATATTCTCTTTAAATGTAATTTATTAAAATAAATTATTAAGAGGGCTCCCATACAACATAAATCGTTTATTTGCTAATAGTTCGGAACCCTTCGCGCGCGAGTCCCACTTGCATTTGACCGGTTTCATTTTTTCTAAAATTTTGTAAAATCCTATTCTTTCCTAAAATTATATAAATTTGTAAATCGGTTAATTTTAGCTGCTCAATTATGTTGGAACGGCTGAATGTATCGAGTTAAAATTTGAAACACATTCTTGGCTTAGCTTAAGTAACACAATGGCAATTTTAAGCGTATGTGTTCTTCCAGACTATAATCTAATTGTGTTTCAAATTTTAACCTGATCGCTTGATACGTTCCTTCATGATTGAGTAACAAACATCCAAATATTGACATTCATAATATTTACTGGACAACGTTGGAACAGCTGAATATAATATTTGGAATTTGAAACACACATAGTTTGTACTTAGAAATAGCAAATCAGTTACATATCGGTTACTGTGACATCGGAAAGACTAAACCAAATTTGGTAGAAAATTGAAACGCAAATAATTTACAGTCTGCAATACGACATAATATTTATCTCCAGTGCTTAAATATTACAATGATATAGTGGGGAGCCAGAAGTACTGTGTTCGTGTGTATGTCGGCATGGTGTTCGCGATATGAGTGAAGACACAGTGAGCTCAGTGTACTGCAATGTTCCCGACTCGCAGCTCACCAGTGATGAAGAGTTCGAGTGTAAACCTGCGCAACCCTCTCGCACCCCCTCGCCTGCACCCCCGCAACAGCCGTTGAGCTTGCGTGCGCGCCGTGCGGCAGCCCGCAGTGCCAAACGGGCAGCCGTCGCGCGCGTGCACTCTCCTGGAAAAAGGCCGCCGGACGCGGCCGAAACTCGAGTCGGATTGCCCGACCGTATATACGTGAGTGTCCCGTTATCCAATTAAATATGTGTAACAACCACGTTAATTTTAATACTAAAATTTATATTCTCATTAAATACTACTGTTTGTTTAAATCTCAACGCACTAACGGCTATTTAAATTAATATTTTGCTACAGTGGTATGTATGTTTTCTTTCATCACTAGATGGCTTTACTCTAATTCTGAATTGTCTAAATGAGTTTTTTGCAGCTAAAAGAAGTTTGGTGCCAAATTTCGATTCTTTTGCTCTTTTTCTGTGTTACAATTAAATTCACACATAATACGTTAACATTTTACTTAGACTTGGCTTTGATTGACGGGTTCATCTTTGCTTAGATAACATTAAAATTTAACATTTTACGCGGGACAAGGGATCATGCAGATCAGCTTCAGACTTTTCATAATGTATCCTATAAAAATCATACAAACTTAACACTTGCGGCTATGTTCGATACTACTAACTCTTACTAAGTATGCTTGATTTTGATAAAAAGAATAAAAATAAAGATGCTAAAATTAAATATAATATTTTGTGTGGAAAAAGAAATTCACTCGTTTTTTTCAAAGACTACCTATGCAAATATTTTGCCGTCCTTACAATTAATGTATAAGCCCGAAACATCTACTTACGCAAATGAAGTAACGGTTTCAGCTAGTTCTAAACATTTTTATAAGTGCAGATGTGTTGTCTAAAATTAGATTTATTATGAATACATATTTTTTAAATATCAACTAGGCCTAAGTTGTGTAACAAAATGGTAATGGTAATGTATTTTAAGTACTTCTGGCTCCCCACTATATCATTGTAATATTTAAGCACTGCTGGAGATAAATATTAACTATGCAAATTAACACGTTCATTGCATTATGAGGTCGAACAAACCACATGCGTGGCTTCTCGCAGGTGCGGCAGTCAAAATTGCGTTCTCTCACTCTATGCGGGAGGCGACCATTTTAAGATTTCTATGAGTATAACAGAGATAAATATATAAAATTGCTTCTCTTACAAAGCCTAGCCTAATAGCTATGTTAAAGTAACATGAGGTCAAAGAAGCCTCAACCGCACTGAGTATTTGTTAGTTACGTACAGTGCGGAGTGAGGTCTATCTGTCTCAAAAATTGTAGGCCTCATAGCCGCACGGAGTGAGGCGCGGGCGGTGGGCGCCCGCGCATCCTAGCTTAGTGACGTGATAAGTATCGATACGGAAGCACGCTGCTGGCGCTAAAATATTAGAAGGAAAAGGTAAGAAAACGTCAAATCATCATAACCACCAATGTCACCAATGAAACCACCAAAATCACCAATGAAACAAGAACAAAATACAAAATTTTGATTTACCCCTCGACTATCTCGGATTTGTTATTTGTACAACATTCTACTAATCAAGCCCTTTTTGTATTGTGGAATGTTTAGGTATTGAATATAAGTATATCATATACCCATATTGAGGAATGACATCATACCTCAATATGGGTATCACATTTGATACTCATATTGAGGGAGTAGTGAAAAAATAAATGCAATTCGCCATTTTGTGGTGGCGGCCATCTTGGATTTGAAATTTGTTATACTGTATAGTATTTTATTAGTCATGCCCTTTCATTTGTTCCGGTTTGAAGGGCAAAGGGTTTCCAGAGAAATTACAGGGCTTAGAGATATAACATCTTAGATCTCTGGGTGATGAGCGCAGTGCAGTGCTAGGTAATGATTTGGACTCTTCATATTCCAATAGCTGCGTGTCACTGTGCTGTTATGTGGCATGCATGTTGCTTACCATCAGGCATATGTCCTGCTCGTCTCGTCACTCCTTATTTAAAAAAATTTGATACCCATATTGAGGTAGGTTGTGCAGAAATATTTTGTCCGCCATTTTGTGGTGGCGACCATCTTGAATCGATATTAACCAAACAAAGCTAAGAACATCCGCACGGATAGTAACCCTCAAATAAAAAACCGCATCGAAATCTGCCCATCCGTTTGAGCTCTACGGTGCCACAGACAGACACACACAGACAGACAGACAGACATCGGCGTCAAATTTATAACACCTCTTTTTTTGATCGGGGTTAAAAAAGTGGTCAACGAAAGCGGTGCATAGGTTGCTGCGACAAATTAAGACTGACGTTAAATAGCTCCCAGGCTGCAAAACAAAAACTAAAAAAGCTACTTTTTGTGTCCGGTGTAATAAATCCTTCTGCTTGCCCTGTATCAAAAACATTTTGAGTAAATAAATTGTAATTGAATATCGTAACTGCAATTCTCTTTTATTCACAACACTAGTCGCGACGCTCATAGAACTGTCTTTCAGTGCGATGTGAGGCAGAACAGATGTCATTTATATTTTTTTAATTTATTCGTTATCTAAATGTCATAACTGTGGGCGAAGCAGGATTCAATTTTGATTAATCTTTAAGTTATTAATGGTAAATTTTCAAGCAATTATTTTCACAATTATGTGTAAATATTGAAAGTGTTTTAGGAAACAATTTTGTGAGGCTTAAAAGGTCCCAAACGCACTGGATAGTTGGTCAACTTTGCCTCGAAAAGACCTCATACGCACTAGCTGAAAGCCTACGAAAAATGGCCTCGCAGTGACCGTGTTAATTTATCCATATATGATATGTTTTTGGATAAATCGTGTATTGATGTGTAAAAATAAGTTTCATACCCGAGGCACATAAATTCATTTGTGATTGTTAATGTTGATATTACATCTTGATTTTCACATTTTTGCAGACTCGGCGATAAAACGTAGGTAACGAAGTAAGCCCCAGTTCAAAATGTCCCCAATAATGATTTTTCAGACATTTAGCAGAGCAGACTTGGAACAACAACATTGGAACTTGGAACATGTTTCCCAACGAGTCACACTAGCGTAACAGTGTGACACGATGGGAATATAACCTAGTAAAGAAAGTTGCAACAAGGCACAATGTGATTAGTTTGGATTGACTCGTTGGGAACTCACCTTTTTCGGGATAAAAAGTAGCCTATGTGTTTTTTCAGACAAATTTAGGTGTGTCCCAAATGTACACCTGTTCCGTTCCTACGCAACATCGTGATTTAGCAACACACATCCAAACATCCAAATATCCAAACATCCATACATTAACTTCGACTTGGAGAATCAACTTATCTTTATAACTGACTTCCAAAAGGAGAAGTTATCAATTCGATCCTTATATATTTTATTTATGTATGTTACCTAATTTCTCGAGAACCCCCGCACCTATTTAAAATTTCTTTTTTTTGTGTTCGGGTGGGTTTGCTTTCCAAATAGTCTCATATAAATCTTATCGAAATCGGTCTAGTGATTTTGAAATATGAACCGAAAACTAAAATTTGCATACAATTTTCTGGATGATGTAATTGTAGATTTCACAAAAGCTATGAAACTCGAACCTGTCACTACGAAATTGGGTACATGCGTTAATAAAACTTGTTTTGTACAAAAAAGGGTAAAATAAACTTCAAAAAACCGACTTCAACACCACAAATAAGAACTTAAAGGCGAAAAAAAAATTAATATCATTATTACAAGTGCTACTCACTCGTCTATTTGAAGTCGGTGCTAGCCAAGTCTAACAGGTAGTGCATACGCCTACCTACCACGTGCCTACATAGTAATTTTGGCCTGTATGGCACCGACTTCAAATAGGTGAGTAAGTAGCACTTGTAACAATGATATTAATTTATTGGAACGAAGTTCCTTATCGCGCGTTGTGAAAGGGGGCTAGACGGAAAAAAATCTTACGAAAAATTGTCACGACACTTTTTGCTATTGTAAGCTGTGCGGCGTCGCATGTTTCTCTGTCTGTCTCTCGCTCTCTTATAGAAAGCAAGCCAGATATTTTCATTTCTATTTCGCATTGAACAGTGTGGTGTCGCGACGATTATTTTTGTTGAGTGTATACAGGTTTTTTGTAAATAATAAAAAATAATAATAATAATAATTCCACCCATAAACGGAATTTGGCTTTGATGGGAGCCCTGAATACTTTGCTAGTACCCTACCTGGTAGCTAGCAAAGATTTGACTGATACCCATTCTATTCTATACTGTGGTGCTATCGCGGCGTGTCGCGTTGCACGTGTCAAGTTCCCAGACACTGACCGTACAACGCGAACCGCTGGGAATGTACCCGAATGGCAAGTACGAATAGAACGGCGTATCAGCAAATTCAGGACTCTTATTGCAAAGCTAATCTGCTTCAGTCAGGGGAACAGTCGTCCCCGAGTCATGCGTTTCGTAGCACAGGCGTTCGCTGGGACTGGTATCCATCCCCAGCACTATCTTGCCAATGCTACGGAACGTATTGACTACCTGAAGCAGAAAGTTTATGCGTGGGCAAACCGTATTCGCCGCTACAGAGAGCGTGTGGATCGATATCGACAAAATCGCGACTTTCAGAGTGATCAAAGGAAGGTGTACCGAAACTGGGAAGGAACTAGTCAACGTGTGAACGAAGGGCAGCTACCAGATCCTAGCGCTATGAAAACTTCTGGCGCAGCATCTGGTCGGTGCCTGTCGAGCATACGGAGGAGCTTGGATGCGTGTTATCGAACGTGCATGTGAGTCTATCGAACCCATGGAGTCTATAACAATAGACTCCGTAGACGTTAGTTGTGCTATCCGGACGACTCAGAACTGGAAAAGTCCTGGGCCGGACGGATTGCACAACTTCTGGATAAAGTGGTTTCGATGCTCACATGAACGTTTGGCAACACAATTTCAAGAAGCCCTCGAGACGGGTTCTCTTCCAGTTTCATGACCACCGAGTCACCTTCCTACTCCATAAGTCTGGTAGTACCACGGAACCGAAGAACTACAGACCCATTACGTGCTTAGCTACCATCTATAGCTGCTTACATCCATTTTGAGAGCAAAATTAACGCGCACATAGTTGCAAATAATGTTTTGGCCTCCTCTCAGAATGGATGTAAGATTGGGTCCCGTGGTACTAAGGAGCTGCTCTTCATTGACACGACCATTTGCCAGCAAGTCAAACGAAACAAATGAGCTCTCTCCACTGCTTGGATTGACTACAAGAAGGCCTATGATGCGGTGCCCATTCATGGCTGGAAAGGATTTTAGAGTTATACAAAATAAATCCAACTCTAAAATCGTTTCTAAGCAAATGCATGGGACAGTGGGTCACAGTCCTTCGTCAACCAGGTAGTGTAGACAGCTCATTTGATTCGGAGGACTTGATAAAGATTGAAAGAGGCATTTTCAGGGTGACAGTCTAAGTTCCTGGGTTCTGCCTAAGTCTGAATCCTCTCAGCACTCTGTTGAAGGATTCAGAGTTAGGTTATCGTCTTCGTAGAGGAGGTGAGGTTATATCTCATTTGCTGTACATGGACGACCTCAAACTTTTGCACCGAAACGCCAAGACTTGTTGGAGCTATTAAAACCACGGAGGTTTTAGTAACGCCATCAAGATGGAGTTCGGTGTGACAAGTGTGCGGTCATGCATGTACAGCGAGGGAAAGTAGTAAATTCAGAGAATTTACAACTTTCCGAGACTATAACTCTCAGATCTCTCCGAAGACGAGACCTAAAATATCTCGGTATGTCACAGTCATTGGGTATATCAGCAGATGACATTAAGAAATCGGTGAAGGAGCGCTTTTGCCGGCTGACAAAAGTACTTAAAAGTCTTCTGTCAGGCGGTAACAAAGCGCGAGCCTTCAACGGTTGGGTAATGCCTCTGCTGATATACCCTTTGGCATACTGAGGTGGACTCAGACTGAGCTCGACGCCCTGGACAGGAAGGTCCGTCAACTGCTCACAACTCATCGCATGCTACACCCGCGCTCGTCTGTTATGAGACTGTATATTCCGCGGAAGTGGGAGGTCGAGGCTTTTAAATGCCAAGAACCTACACAACCGCGAAGTATGCAGTCTCAGGGATTATTTCCGCAACAGCGAGTCCGGGATGCATCGCGATGTTGTGGCAGTTGACAGAAGCTTCACGCCTCTTTCACTGGCAAACGAGAACTGGCGTAAACCATCGGTGCTCAGCACTGATGATCGCAAGGAAGTGTGGAAGAGCAAGGAGCTGCACGGGCGATTCTATCGGGCCCTAACGGGACCCGATGTGAATCTGCTCGCGTCGGTGAACTGGCTACGCTTCGGGGACCTCTTCGAGAAAACCGAAGGTTTTGTCTGTGCAATTGCAGACGAGGTTATCAAGACGAACAATTACCGGAAATACATAATGAAGGACGGTACGGTCGACATTTGTCGGGCATGCCGCCGTCCAGGCGAATCTCTTCGTCATGTTATTTCCGGTTGTTCGCATCTTGCTAACGGCGAGTACTTGCACAGACATAACCTAGTAGCCAGGATCATCCACCAGCAACTTGCTCTTCGACACGGCCTTTTGTCGAGTCCGAGGTGCCGTACTATAAGTACGCACCTCTGCCAGTTCTCGAGAATGGTCGTGCGTTGCTCTACTGGGACCGCTCTATCATCACGGACAGGACTATTGTCGCCAATAAGCCTGATATCGTGATGGTAGACCGGTCCGAGCGCCGGGCTGTGATCGTCGATATCACCGTACCACATGACGAGAACCTCGTGAAAGCCGAGAAGGACAAGCTTAGCAAGTACCTTGACTTAGCTCATGAGGTTACCGCCATGTGGGAAGTTGATTCGACGATCATAGTCCCAATAGTCGTCGGCAAACGGCCTTATAGCGAAAAGTCTCGACCAACATCTCAAGAGACTTTCGCTAGACGGTTGGGTTAAGAGCCAGATCCAGAAGGCAGTCATCCTTGACACAGCACGCATCGTCAGGAGGTTCCTCTCTGCAGCCCTAACCACCGTTAGCTTGGGTCCTGCCCCGCTGCTGGCGGCACCCTAGTTTTTAAGTTTTTTATAATGTTTATATTTTTATACCTATTGTAAAAAACTTAGAAATTAAGAAGAATGAATAAATAACTGAATAATAATTCCTTCACTAATTAATCGAAAGGAACTTCGTTCCATCCGGGTGTCCCTTGACACCTCTCAAGTTTTTTAATTAAAGTCTAAAAGTATAATTTGGTGTTGTTGTTGGCTTTTGTGATGAACGAGTAAGGGATTCCGTCTAAGCCCGGGGAAGAGTCGGTTAACCCATCTAGAGCCAAGTGCAGTTCTTCAATTGAAAAAGGAGAGTCGAAGTGAGAAGATGAATGGGAGTGTAAAGGGATAGGTATGTTAGGATTCTGATGCACAAAAGGAGGAGCCAGCTTGTCCGCAAATGCTTCTAACCAAGAACCGGGATCGTTGGAAGTGGGGTTATTGTCGCTATAAGATCCTCTGTACCTGCGGATTTGTTTCCACACTATAGTTGAAGGAGTTGTTGGAGACAGGCTTTGGCAGAAGTTTATCCAACCCTGTTTTTTTTTTCTTGAGAGTAGTCCTCTGCATTTCGCAGCTATTCTTTTGTAAGAGAGGTAGTTTGAAGAGGTCATATGTTTATTTTTTTTCGTCTTTGAGTGCCCATTTTTGGTTTTAAAGTCGGTTTAATTTTTTGTACGAAAATAGTTTATCGAATTGCCCATTTGCGACGTAGCGATATAACAATGACCGGGTAATGTGATAAATAAAGAAGTTTTAATAGTAATTAATCGCATTGCCCGACAGAGCTAGACGTTACGAATGGTGAATATATTATGGACAATGTGATTAATAATGCCTGCATTAATCACACTGTCCGTATCATATTCAACCAAAGGCCACACAAAATATAAATAAAAAAAAATATTTAAAAACTCAAAAACCCGACTGCATAAAAAGTTAACCACGTACTTCCATACTATAAAAACGGAAAAGAATAAAACAAGCACTTAAATTTCTGGTGGTCTAGAATTCTATAACATGTTATTGAATTAATACTATTGCAGAAAATAAAAAATATATTCTAGTAAAGGAACATAACAACGGAACAGTCGGGATCCATTGAACAACTAGATTGGCTGTAGAATAATAATGGATTCCGACTGTTCAGTTGTTATGTTCCTTTACTAGAATATATATTTTATTTTCTGCAAAAGTTTTAATTCAATAACATATTATAGAATTCTAAACCAGAAATCTAAGTGCTTGATTTTTTTTTCCTTTTTTATAGTATGTAATTAAGTACGTAGTTTGGTTCACTTTATATCCAGTCGGGTTTTGTGAGTTTTCAAGTTATATTTTATACTAGATGCCCGCCCCGGCTTCGCCCGTGGTATATTATATAGCACTCATCGGGATCCCGTACATATCCAACGGTGAAAGAATGACTGAAATCGGTTCACTCATTCCTGAGAATATCGATTTCAAACAAAAAACCTCTTCAGCAACCTGCTACGCCACCTGTCGGAAATTGGTCGTACCAACTCAGATTTAGAAAAAAAAAATAGCAAAGGTTTATATTCGAGGCACAGATTACTGAAATTCAATGACGCAATCTTTGACACATGCTGTCATGTGTCATGTCAAAGCACGAAACGTACGAAAACTCTCAAAAGAGGAATATTTTTTCCCGATTTTGTTACATTCTTGTTTCATGCTCCGCTTCAATTAATAGTAGAGTTATTTTCTATAGCCTAAAGCCTTCCTCGATAAATGGACTATCCAATAGAAAAAGAATCTTTCAATTCGGACCAGTACTTCCCGAGATCCTAGCGTTCAAGCAAACAAACAAACAAACTCTTCAGCTTTATAATATTAGTATAGATATCATATACTTTTTAGTTATGAACTATGTCATGACTATATAATAACTGAAAAGGGGAATGAGATAATTAGAAAAGATGCAACAACCAATGAAGAGGAAATACCAGAAATACTAAAAGAAGAAACTATAAAAGCTATAAGTACACAAAAAAACGACAAAGCTCCGGGGTCAGATCTTATTACAAATGAACTACTAAAAACAACAATACCAGTGATTGCTCCAAAACTAACAGAGATATTTAACGAAATTATTAAAACAGAAAAGATACCTGAAGATTGGACTAAATCAACTATCATATTGCTGCACAAAAAAGGTGATAAAGGAGATATAGCTAATTATAGGCCCATTAGTTTAATGTCTAATGTTTATAAGGTATTTTCAAAATTATATTATCAAGAATATACAACACCCTTGAAGAAAATCAGCCCAAAGAACAAGCCGGATTTCGTCGAAATTTTTCGACTATAGACCATATCCACGCCCTTAGACAAATATTACAAAAATATAAAGAATATAACAAGACTTACTACCTAGGGTTTGTAGATTTTAACAAAGCATTCGACACACTAGAGCACGGTTTTATCTGGAATGCACTAAGCTTCCAGGGCGTACAAACAAAATATATTCGAATACTCCAAAATGTATACACTAAGAGCACAGCGCAAGTAAAGTTGGAGACACTTGGCGGGGAATTTCCTATAATGAGAGGCGTACGCCAAGGAGACCCTATCTCACCTAAATTATTTTCAGCCGTTTTAGAAATGATTTTCAGGAACTTAGATTGGACGAATAAAGGACTAAATATAAACGGCGAAAGCCTGAGCCACCTACGATTCGCAGACGACATAATTGTATTTTCTGAGTGCCCAAAAACACTAGAAACAATGCTACAACAGCTAGCCGACGAAAGCGCCAAGGCGGGACTAGCCATGAATCTAACGAAAACAAAAATTATATCAAATTCTTCGCAAAAAGATTCCATAAAAGTTAATGGTGCACAGGTGGAATACGTACATGAGTATATTTACTTGGGACAGTTAATATCTACCGAAAACTGCATGAAAAAGGAAGTAGAAAGAAGAATAGCTAACACGTGGAAACGATATTGGTCACTTAGTGAAGTAATGAAAAACAAGGAAATGCCAATGAAAGAAAAAAGGAAGGTGTATAATATGTGTATTCTACCATGCTTGCTGTACGGGTGCCAAACTTGGGCATTGACGGAACAACTCGGAAACAAAATAAAAGTTTGTCAAAATGGAATGGAGCGAAGTACAATAGGAGTTAAAAGAAAAGACCGAGAAAGATTAAAAGACATAAGAAGTAAAACAAAATTTAAGAATGCATACTTGACATACAAACAATTGAAATGGAGGTGGACAGGGCATATGGCAAGAGAAAATAAAGAAAAGTGGACTAGACTAGTAACAGAATGGTATCCACTAGACAGCAGAAGAAGTAGAGGTAGACAGACTAAGAGATGGGAGGATGACATTAGAAAAATAGCGGGTCCAACATGGACACGAACAGCAAGGAATAGAACAGAATGGAGATCTTTAGAGGAGGCCTTTGTCGAAAGACAAGTTGAAGAGTAAATGATACCGTTTGCCGATGTATAAAGTTAGTTATTATTAGATATATAGTATAATGGTTAATAGGATAAATAGTTGATAGTAAAATAGTATAACAGTAAATAAGAGAGGTAACTTTGTAATCCAAACTAAATTCAACAATAAAGGCTTTTTATTTTATTTTATTTTATTTTTATTTTTATTTTATTTATTTTATGTCATGACTGTTATTCTGCTCAAAAAAAATGTGCATATTTTGGTTACTGATGATAACGTGACATGTAGGTTTTTCTACTGCTAGTTATTTTTTTTATTTTTGTGTAAGCACCTATATAATCATAGATTTTCGACTGATATTGAGTTAAATCGTTTTAAGTCGGAGGTGGGGGACCGAGGTGGAGTAATCGGCGATTCCGTGTTCCCACCACCAGCGGCAGAGTTGAAACCCCATGGAGTTTTTAGTAGATAGAGGCACCATATACATACATGGTACAGAGTGCAACATAACCCGGCTGTGTTCCTCGGGCGGCAGGGTATGCGTAAATACATTTCAATATACTAAACACTTTTGTACATATTATGTCCATCGACATTCACACGTGCAGCATATTTTTTTTGAAGAGTGACGAGACAAGCAGGACATGTGCCTGATGGTAAGCAACATACCTGCCACATAACACCACAGTGACGCGCAGCTATTGGAACATACAGAGTCAAAATCATTACCTAGCACTGTACTGCGCGCGCCACCCAGAGATCTAAGATATTTTATATTTATATTTTAGATATTTTATCTCTACGCCCTGTAATCTATCGGGAAACATTGCCCTTCAAACCGGAACACAGTAATGTTTGCACATTACTGCTTAGCAGTAGAATACCTGGCAAAGTTGTGGTACTTCCCCAAGCGGACTCTGCCAAATTCCTATCCCTACAATTATACGAAGTTTTCTTCTACCTAAAACCCTATAAATGTGAGAATGGTTGTTACGCAACTTTAAATGGTCAGTCAAATCAAAAAACGTTAAAAGAAAGTTAAAATTTATTTTTAAATACCTATTCAACGATACCCCTCATGACATAGTTTGTTGACTTTCATTTTTTTATTTGGAGAATATGGCGTCCGTTAGCCGCCATATTGAATTAATACTAGTTTAATGTCTTTAGTGTCACTTGCGAGACTAAGAGGAATTGACCGTGTGAATCATAAAAATCGGCCCAGGCGTTTGGTCTGTATAGTGCTTCAAAGAATCATACATACATACATAGACTGATAAACACATTACCATTCCTTTGCGTCGCACAGTCGGGTAAAAATAGCGATGATAGTTATAAAGATTTCCCTTTTTTTTAATAAACTATAAGTTGTGCAAATAAAAAAACAAAATACAAAGCACAAACTTGTATTACAAAAAAAATTATGCTGACCGCTAAAAGTTCCCACTGCTGAGATTTGAGGCCTTCTCTCGGAAGGAGGGAATCAAGATAGCAGAGGCCTCCCAAAATGGTCTCTTGACTTTGCCGGTGTCCAGAGTCCAGCGAGTTTAGCGTGTTGGACCAAAACGCCAAGTCAAAATTGCAATAAGGTGATTAACTGATTAATGTTTTAATTTATTCTGTGGATCGAATCACTTCAATTATTCTGGAATATAGCAAATTGTTTGCGTCTCGCGCCCAACAAAAGTCGAGATGATTGAACCCCGCCACCTCGTGTTCTCCGATCAGGTTCCGCAGCCGACTCTTCAGCCTCTGGATGTCGATGGAGCTAACGAACCAGTCGTTGCTGCTGTAAAACACGTACATTTTGGAAGTTATATTTTCCAAAGGATACGACGGAGGCCTCGGAGATCCATATCTTTCAATATTCTTGGCTTCACCAAAATCGTATTCTTTAAAGTCGTCAACATACAGACTTTGCGCAAAATGGAACAACTGGTATTTAGAAGCGCCATCCGGATTGTGGCTGATCTGGTTTTGGACGTGTTCTACGTCTATCTGCGAGATATGAATACCCCAAAATAAGGACAAGATCACGTCAAGAATTATTGCAGTGATCAGAGTAGATCCAAAGATATCTCTCGTTATTGCCCTGACGATGAAATCACCTGAGAGGATTTCATAGATGTGTAATTCGTGGAACACGATTTGAATAACATTTATATAGGCAGCGATTGCACGTAGAGTAGGACTGAACATGTGCGCCAAGTAAGCCGCGGGAGCCATCGATATCATGACGCTGAGCTTGTCGTTGTAGGTAACGTTCAACGACAGCATTATGTAGGCCACCGCGCACCCCTGGGAGTGTCCGACATACGCCAGCTTCTCTCGATCGGTCTCTTTCAGTATGTAGTCAACCGTTGCCGGAATGTCTTCAGTTCCTATTTCATGGAAGCTGAATTTCCAGAAAGCCGGGTCTTCTGGGGGAGAGATAAACATGTCTTTTGGAGTAGGTGTTTCCTCTACAGTTAACAAGCCAGACGTCGTAGCCTGCATCGGCGAGGAGGAATGGGAGGGATTTTGTCCCAGAAACTAAAAAGCTGTCTGAGCTGAGAGTGAACCCGTGCACGAGCAGCACGGGTGCGCCGGCGCCGCGCACGCGCGCTGCCGACAGCAGGTAGCCCGAGCCTGACGTCACCACGTGCTCCTCCGCCCGGTAGCCGTACCTTGCTATTAACTCGCTGCTGTTCATATACCTCTCTTCCTGGTCAGATGTTACACCAATTATCGCTTCAGCTAAACTTTGCTGAACATCTATTATTTCACCTAACGCCGACACGTTATCTATAGCATTAGATACGATATTTGTGTAATTTGTGGCAACACTTAGTAAGCTTAGAATATTTGATCGGAAGATTGCAGCCATCGTTGTGGAGGTGCGTTAGCAATAACGTTAATAAAACTTCCAGTGAATTAATAAAGAGGAATATGAGTTGAAAACGGTTGGCACAACATTTGTCAGTCATTAAAATATAATTGATAATAAAATCGATAATTTTAATTAGTTTCATGACACCATATACTTTGCTAGCACCGTCCCGCGGTTTACCCGTGTAGTTACCGTTCCTGTTCATTTTTCGGGTGGGTTCCCAACGAGTCACACCAAACGAGTTACACTGTGGCTCGTTGAGTTTTTTTTTTCCAACGAGTCACACTAGCGTAATAGTGTGACACGATGGGAATATCATCTAGTAAAGAAAGTTGCAACAAGTAACAGTGTGACTAGTTAGGAAAATGTCCCATCGAGTGACATTGTGTGTAGTTGAGACTATCTACCTCGCAGAGTGGGAGAAGTAATCATATTATTGATATTGGTAAAATAAATGAAAAATGAGCTATGAATAATCAAAGGTCTTCTTGTATAATAATGAAACTAAACAAATTATTTGTATGCAATAAAAAATCACCAAAGTCTTGCACGGTGTACTTACTTATCATAACAAATCCGGGAATACATAATAAATGTATAGACAAAGAAGCGTTAACATTCGTTAATTTTTAATTTTTTTAGCTATAGTTATAAGTTTTTTTAAGCTTGCATATATGGACGCATTTTTTTAATAATAATAATAATCATTCATTCCTTCAAGATATTACACTGTTTCTTAATTTACAATGAGAGTTTATATTAATAATTTATTTTTCAATGGCAAAGTTTACATTGAGCCCCAAACTAGGCTGAGCCTGTATCTTGGGCGCTCTGGTCCAATTATCTGTTTTAGTAGCACATATCGCGTTAACTCATAAGTATAATATTTATTATTTTTAATAGTATACTGTAGAATCTAGAATTAAATTGACTAGAATACATGTCTTATACCTATAGTTAATACTGCTCACAAATTTTCAACAGTTGTATTACTTAAAATTACATATTGTTACATTGAAACAAAAACAAATTCATATTACACATAGGAATTGGAATTTCTACTTTGGTCTTAAATAAACTGACTAATACCAATTTCTTTTAGATATAGCAAGTAAATTTCGAATAAGTAATTTTACCAATTAATACATTCCATTCATACGAACAAGCAAATTGCCCATTTACGTGTATGAGGTGGTGCATGGGGTTGCATGTGTGAAAGTAAGTGATACTGTGAAAGAGAACAGTTGTGTGTGTGTGTGTGTGTGTGTGTGTGTGTGTGTGTGTGTGTGTGTGTGTGTGTGTGTGTGTGTGTGTGTAGTGTGGGAGTAGGCCCTGGTAAGGCAAGGGTTTGGTGTGCTGTGCATGAGCGAGAGGTTTGTATATGTGTATATTCATTAGGATTGTTTATGAGCAGTGATAGCTTGTGTTTGGCTATTTATTGTGGGATATACATTACTAATCTTCATTTCACTGTGTTTAATTAGGTTTTCCGTCTGGGCGTAGGACAGAGAAAGTAGCCATTTTTGTACTTTAGGCTTACATTCTATAAAATTGTCATCAACTATGTCAATGTGTCTACAGACAGCATTATATGTAAAAATGTGCGCGTACCTTGGCAAGCGAGAAGCAAAAACGGAGTTTATTCTAGGTAGTGGAAGGTCGCGGGGCAATTGCGCTTTGTCTTGTCTCGTCCAGCCGATAAGTGATGACTCTTTGCAATAGTCCGGAAAACGTAGATTTTCGCGCCTAGTTTTTTCTCTCGCAAGGATAGAGTCAAGGCCGTAATCCACTATGCTGGTCCAGTGTCGGTTGATGGATGACACATGACTTAGAAAGATTCTAGGTACATGTCGATTTTCTCACGATGCTTTCCTGCACCGTTTTAATTAGTGGCTTTACACACATGACTCTGAAGAGACAGTGGTGTGCGTGGTTTTGAACCCGGGGTCTCCGGATGGGCAGTCGCCGTTCTCTCGAGTAGATCAGCTGTAACTACCTAGGGCTAGACCATCCGTAACTTATTAGAACCGCCGCTTTTAATAAAACAACAAATACTATAAACAATTTTCGTACAAAAAATTAAACCGACTTCAAAACCACAAATAGGCACTCAAAAGCGAAAAATAAACTAAAATCATTATTATAAGCGCTACTCACTCATCTATTTGAAGTCGGTGCCAGCTAAATCTAACAGGTATAGGATAGATACTACTTACCTGTGCCTACATAGCATCAATCTACTAACTTTTGACCTGACTGGCACCGACTTCAAATAGATGAGTGAGTAGCGCTTATAATAATGATTTTAGTTTATTTTTCGCTTTTGAGTGCCTATTTGTGGTTTTGAAGTCGGTTTAATTTTGTACGAAAATTGTTTATTTTACTCTTTTTAGTGTACAAGAACAAAATTAAAATTTTGATTAAACCCCGACTACCTTGGATTTGTTATCTGTACAACATTCTACTAGTCAAGCCCTTTCATTTGATACCCATATAAAGGGAGTTGTGAAAAAGAAATGTATTTCGGCATTTTGTGGAAGCAGCCATCTTGGATTTGAATTTTTCATAGTGAAAAGTATTCTACTAGTCAAGCTCTTACGTTTGATACCCAAATTGAGGTAGTAATGAAAATATAATATAATTCGCCATTTTGTCGTGGTGGCCATTTTGGATTTGAAATTTGTTATGGTACATAGTAGGTACTCTACTAGTCAAGCCCTTTCATTTGATACCCAAATTGAGGTAGGTTGTGAAAATATTTTGTCCGCCATTTTGTGGAGGCGGCCATCTTGAATCGACATTAACCAGATATAGCTAAGAACATCTGCTATGGTATTAACCTTGAAATAAAAGAAACCGCATCGAAATCGGCCCATCTGTTTGAGTTCTACTACGGTGCCACAGCAGATAGACAGACACACAGACAGACATCGACGTCACTTATAACACCCCTTTTTGGTCGGGGTTAAAACAAGTTTTTATTAAAGCATTTACACAATTTTGTATTGACAGGGTCGAGATTCATAACTTTTGTGAAATCTACAACGTCATCCAGATACGCAATTTTTCAGTTTTTGGTTCATATTTCAAAACTACTTGACCGATTTCAAAAGATTTATATGGGACCATTCGGGTAGCATACCCATCCGAACACAAAAAAGAAATTTTAAAATCGGTTCAGAGGTTCTCGAGAAATCAGGTAACATATAAAAAAAAAAAAAAAAAAAAAACATAGGGGTCGAATTGATAACCTCCTCCTTTTTTTGGAAGTCGGTTAAAAACTAAAATAAATATTTAAGAGGGGCTTATTTCCATACAACAAACTTGTTTTTTTTTACCGTTTCTTGCTCGATACTAATAACGTACCTGTCAAAGGTAGACGCTTTAACTATTCACATAATATTTAGTTTTATATTCTGTTTAAATGTAATTTATTAAAATAAATTATTAAGAGGGCTCCCATGCAACATAAGTCGTTTATTTGCTAATAGTTCGGAACCCTTCGCGCGCGAAGGGTTCCGAACTTCCGACCCTTGTCCCACTTGCATTTGACCGGTTTAATTTTTTCTAAAATTTTGTAAAATCCTATCCTTTCCTAATATTATATAAATTTGTAAATCGGTTAATTTTAGCTGCTCAATTACGTTGGAACGGCTGAATATATCGAGTTAAAATTCGAAACACATTCTTGGCTTAGCTTAAGTAACACAATGGCAATTTTTTGCGTATGTGTTCTTCCAGACTTTAATCTAATTGTGTTTCAAATTTTAACCTGATCGCTTGATACGTTCCTTCATGATTGAGTAACAAACATCCAAATATTGACATTCATAATATTTACTGGACAACGTTGGAACAGCTGAATATAATATTTGGAATTTGAAACACACATAGTTTGTACTTAGAAATAGCAAATCAGTTACATATCGGTTACTGTGACATCGAAAAGACTAAACCAAATTTGGTAGAAAATTGAAACGCAAATAATTTACAGTCTGCAATACGACATAATATTTATCTCCAGTGCTTAAATATTACAATGATATAGTGGGGAGCCAGAAGTACTGTGTTCGTGTGTATGTCGGCATGGTGTTCGCGATATGAGTGAAGACACAGTGAGCTCAGTGTACTGCAATGTTCCCGACTCGCAGCTCACCAGTGATGAAGAGTTCGAGTGTAAACCTGCGCAGCCCTCTCGCACCCCCTCACCTGTACCCCCGCAACATCCGTTGAGCTAGCGTGCGCGCCGTGCGGCAGCCCGCAGTGCCAAACGGGCAGCCGTCGCGCGCGTGCACTCTCCTTGAAAAAGGCCGCCAGACGCGGCCGAAACTCGAGTCGGATTGACCGACCGTATATACGTGAGTGTCCCGTTATCCAATTAAATATGTGTAACAACCACGTTAATTTTAATACTAAAATTTATATTCTCATTAAATACTACTGTTTGTTTAAATCTCAACGCACTAACGGCTATTTAAATTAATATTTTGCTACAGTGGTATGTATGTTTTCTTTCATCACTAGATGGCTTTACTCTAATTCTGAATTGTCTAAATGAGTTTTTTGCAGCTAAAAGAAGTTTGGTGCCAAATTTCGATTCTTTTGCTCTTTTTCTGTGTTACAATTAAATTCACACATAATACGTTAACATTTTACTTAGACTTGGCTTTGATTGACGGGTTCATCTTTGCTTAGATAACATTAAAATTTAACATTTTACGCGGGACAAGGGATCATGCAGATCAGCTTCAGACTTTTCATAATGTATCCTATAAAATCATACAAACTTAACACTTGCGGCTATGTTCGATACTACTAACTCTTACTAAGTATGCTTGATTTTGATAAAAAGAATAAAAATAAAGATGCTAAAATTAAATATAATATTTTGTGTGGAAAAAGAAATTCACTCGTTTTTTTCAAAGACTACCTATGCAAATATTTTGCCGTCCTTACAATTAATGTATAAGCCCGAAACATCTACTTACGCAAATGAAGTAACGGTTTCAGCTAGTTCTAAACATTTTTATAAGTGCAGATGTATTGTCTAAAATTAGATTTATTATGAATACATATTTTTTAAATATCAACTAGGCCTAAGTTGTGTAACAAAATGGTAATGGTAATGTATTTTAAGTACTTCTGGCTCCCCACTATATCATTGTAATATTTAAGCACTGGAGATAAATATTAACTATGCGAATTAATTTATCCAAAAACATAATTATAATATATCATATGATATGTTTTTGGATAAATCGTGTATTGATGTGTAAAAATAAGTTTCATACCCGAGGCACATAAATTCATTTGTGATTGTTAATGTTGATATTACATCTTGATTTTCACATTTTTGCAGACTCGGCGATAAAACGTAGGTAACGAAGTAAGCCCCAGTTCAAAATGTCCCCAATAATGATTTTTCAGACATTTAGCAGAGCAGACTTGGAACAACAACATTGGAACTTGGAACATGTTTTCCAACGAGTCACACTAGCGTAACAGTGGGACACGATGGGAATATAACCTAGTAAAGAAAGTTGCAACAAGGCACAATGTGATTAGTTTGGATTGACTCGTTGGGAACTCACCTTTTTCGGGATAAAAAGTAGCCTATGTGTTTTTTCAGACAAATTTAGGTGTGTCCCAAATGTACACCTGTTCCGTTCCTACGCAACATCGTGATTTAGCAACACACATCCAAACATCCAAATATCCAAACATCCATACATTAACTTCGACTTGGAGAATCAACTTATCTTTATAACTGACTTCCAAAAAGGAGAAGTTATCAATTCGATCCTTATATATTTTATTTATGTATGTTACCTAATTTCTCGAGAACCCCCGCACCTATTTAAAATTTCTTTTTTTTGTGTTCGGGTGGGTTTGCTTTCCAAATAGTCTCATATAAATCTTATCGAAATCGGTCTAGTGATTTTTGAAATATGAACCGAAAACTAAAATTTGCATACAATTTTCTGGATGATGTAATTGTAGATTTCACAAAAGCTATGAAACTCGAACCTGTCACTACGAAATTGGGTACATGCGTTAATAAAACTTGTTTTGTACAAAAAAGGGTAAAATAAACTTCAAAAAACCGACTTCAACACCACAAATAAGAACTTAAAGGCGAAAAAAAAATTAATATCATTATTACAAGTGCTACTCACTCGTCTATTTGAAGTCGGTGCTAGCCAAGTCTAACAGGTAGTGCATACGCCTACCTACCACGTGCCTACATAGTAATTTTGGCCTGTATGGCACCGACTTCAAATAGGTGAGTAAGTAGCACTTGTAACAATGATATTAATTTATTGGAACGAAGTTCCTTATCGCGCGTTGTGAAAGGGGGCTAGACGGAAAAAATCTTACGAAAAATTGTCACGACACTTTTTGCTATTGTAAGCTGTGCGGCGTCGCATGTTTCTCTGTCTGTCTCTCGCTCTCTTATAGAAAGCAAGCCAGATATTTTCATTTCTATTTTGCATTGAACAGTGTGGTGTCGCGACGATTATTTTTGTTGAGTGTATACAGGTTTTTTGTAAATAATAAAAAATAATAATAATAATAATTCCTTCACTAGTTAATCGAAAGGAACTTCGTTCCATCCGGGTGTCCTTTGACACCTCTCAAGTTTTTTAATTAAAGTCTAAAAGTATAATTTGGTGTTGTTGTTGGCTTTTGTGATGAACGAGTAAGGGATTCCGTCTAAGCCCGGGGAAGAGTCGGTTAACCCATCTAGAGCCAAGTGCAGTTCTTCAATTGAAAAGGAGAGTCGAAGTGAGAAGATGAATGGGAGTGTAAAGGATAGGTATGTTAGGATTCTGATGCACAAAAGGAGGAGCCAGCTTGTCCGCAAATGCTTCTAACCAAGAACCGGGATCGTTGGAAGTGGGGTTATTGTCGCTATAAGATCCTCTGTACCTGCGGATTTGTTTCCACACTATAGTTGAAGGAGTTGTTGGAGACAGGCTTTGGCAGAAGTTTATCCAACCCTGTTTTTTTTTTTCTTGAGAGTAGTCCTCTGCATTTCGCAGCTATTCTTTTGTAAGAGAGGTAGTTTGAAGAGGTCATATGTTTATTTTTTTTCGTCTTTGAGTGCCCATTTTTGGTTTTAAAGTCGGTTTAATTTTTTGTACGAAAATAGTTTTCCGAATTGCCCATTTGCGACGTAGCGATATAACAATGACCGGGTAATGTGATAAATAAAGAAGTTTTAATAGTAATTAATCGCATTGCCCGACAGAGCTAGACGTTACGAATGGTGAATATATTATGGACAATGTGATTAATAATGCCTGCATTAATCACACTGTCCGTAACATATTCAACCAAAGGCCACACAAAATATAAATAAAAAAAAATAATTAAAAACTCAAAAACCCGACTGCATAAAAAGTGAACCATACAACGTACATACTATAAAAACGGAAAATAATAAAACAAGCACTTAAATTTCTGGTGGTCTAGAATTCTATAACATGTTATTGAATTAATACTATTGCAGAAAATAAAATATATATTCTAGTAAAGGAACATAACAACGGAACAGTCGGGATCCATTGAACAACTAGATGGGCTGTAGAATAATAATGGATCCCGACTGTTCCGTTGTTATGTTCCTTTACTAGAATATATATTTTATTTTCTGCAAAAGTTTTAATTCAATAACATATTATAGAATTTTAGACCAGAAATCTATGTGCTTGATTTATTTTTTCCGTTTTTATAGTATGTAACTAAGTACGTAGTTTGGTTCACTTTATATCCAGTCGGGTTTTTTGAGTTTTCAAATTATATTTTATATATTATATAATTTTTAGTTATGAACTATGTTATGACTGTTATTCTGCTCAAAAAATGTGCATATTTTGGTTACTGATGATAACGTGACATGTAGATTTTTCTACTGCTTGTTATTTTTTTATTTTTGTGTAAGCACCTATATTATAATCATAGATTTTCGACTGATATTGAGTACTAAATCGTTTTAAGTCGGAGATGGGAGACCGAGGTGGAGTAATCGGCGATTCCGTGTTCCCACCACCAGCGGCAGAGTTGAAATCCTATGGAGTTTTTAGTAGATAGAGGCACCATATCCATACATGGTATGGAGTGCAACATAACCCTGCCGTGTTCCTCGGGCGGCAAGGTATGCGTAAATGCATTTCAATATACTAAATACTTTTGTACATATGTCCATCGACATTCACACGTGCAGCATTTTTTTTTTGAAGAGTGACGAGACAAGCAGGACATGTGCCTGATGGTAAGCAACATACCTGCCACATAACACCACAGTGACGCGCAGCTATTGGAACATACAGAATCAAAATCATTACCTAGCACTGCACTGCGCGCGCCACCCAGAGATCTAAGATGTTTTATCTCTACGCCCTGTAATCTATCGGGAAACATTGCCCTTCAAACCGGAACACAGTAATGTTTGCACATTACTGCTTGGCAGTAGAATACCTGGCAAAGTTGTGGTACTTCCCCAAGCGTACTCTGCTAAATTCCTATCCCTACAATTATACGAAGTTTTCTGCTACCTAAAACCCTATAAATGTGAGAATGGATGTTATGCAACTTTAAACGGTCAGTCAAATCAAAAAACGTTAAAAGAAAATTAAAATTTATTTTTAAATACCTATTCAACGATACCCCTCATGACACAGTTTGTTGGCTTTCATTTTTTTATTTGTTGGCGTCCGTTGGCCGCCATATTGAATTAACACTAATGTCATGTCTTCAGTGTCACTTGCGAGACTAAGAAGAATTAATCGTGTGAATCGTAAAAATCGGCCCAGGCGTTTGGTCTGTATAGTGCTTCAAAGAATCATACATACATACATAGACTGATAAACACTTTACCATTCCTTTGCGTCGCACAGTCGGGTAAAAATAGCGTTGACAGTTATAAAGATTTCCCTTTTTTTTAATAAACTATAAGTTGTGCAAATAAAAAAACAAAATACAAAGCACAAACTTGTATTACAAAAAAAAATATGCTGACCGCTAAAAGTTCCCACTGCTGAGATTTGAGGCCTTTTCTCGGAAGGAGGGAATCAAGATAGCAGAGGTGTCCCAAAATGGTCTCTAGACTTTGCCGGTGTCCAGAGTCCAGCGAGTTTAGCGTGTTGGACCAAAACGCCAAGTCAAAATTGCAATAAGGTAATTAACTGATTAATGTTTTAATTTATTCTGTGGATCGAATCACTTCAATTATTCTGAATACAGCAAATTGTTTGCATCTCGCGCCCAACAAAAGTCGAGATGATTGAGCCCCGCCACCTCGTGTTCTCCGATCAGGTTTCGAAGCCGACTCTTCAGCCTCTGGATATCGATGGAGCTAACGAACCAGTCGTTGTTGCTGTAAAATACGTACATTTTGGAAGTTATATTTTCCAAAGGATACGACGGAGGCCTCGGAGATCCATATCTTTCAATATTCTTGGCTTCACCAAAATCATATTCTTTGAAGTCGTCAGTATTTATGTTTTGCGAAAATGAAACAACTGGTATTTAGAGGCGCCATCCGGATTGTGGCTGATCTGGTTTTGGACGTGTTCCACGTCTATCTGCGAGAAATTTATACCCCATAGCAGGAACAAGATAACGTCAAGGATTATCGCGGTGATCAGAGAAGAGCCAAAGATATCTCTCGCTATGAACTTGATGATCGAATCGCCTGGGAGGATTTGATTGATACCCAATATGTGGAACACGATTTCAACAGCGTTTTCATTCGCAGCAATTGCACGTAGAACAGGACTGAACATGTGCCCCAAGTAAGCCCCGGGAGCCATCGATATCATGACGCTGACCTTGTCGTTGTAGGTAACGTTCAACGACAGCATTATGTAGGCCACCGCGCATCCCTGGGAGTGTCCGACATACGCAAGCTTCTCTCGATTCGTCTCTTTCAGTATGTAGTCAACCGTTGCCGGAATGTCTTCGGTTCCTATTTCATGGAAGCTGAATTTCCAGAAAAGCCGGGTCTTCTGAGGAGAGATAAACATGTCTTTGGAGTAGGTGTTTCCTCTACAGTTAACAAGCCAGACGTCGTAGCCGGCATCGGCGAGGAGGAATGGGAGGATTTTGTCCCAGAAACTAAAAAGCTGTCTGAGCTGAGAGTGAACCCGTGCACGAGCAGCACGGGTGCCTCGGCGCCGCGCACGCGCGCTGCCGACAGCAGGTAGCCCGAGCCTGACGTCACCACGTGCTCCTCCGCCCGGTAGCCGTACCTTGCTATTAACTCGCTGCTGTTCATATACCTCTCTTCCTGGTCAGATGTTACACCAATTATCGCTTCAGCTAAACTTTGCTGAACATCTATTATTTCCTAACTCCGACACGTTATCTATAGCATTAGATACGATATTTGTGTAATTTGTGGCAACACTCAGTAAGCTTAGAATATTTGATCGGAAGATTGCAGCCATCGTTGTGGAGGTGCGTTAGTTATAACGATAATAAAACTTCCAGTGAATTAATAACAACGAAGATTAATTGAAAACGGTTTTCACAATACTTGAAGTCATTGAGGTATAATTGATAATACAAATGATAATTTTAATTTTGTTTCAAATATCCATATATGTTCACGTATCCATATAATTGACTAGCAGCGCCCCGTGCCTTTACCCGCGTAGTTATTTTTCCGGTATAAAAGCTTTTGTGTATTCCCATTGCGTACCTATTCCCAAGAGTTGTCACTTTTACTTCGAATTCTGCCACATTAAGGCGATTTCGAGCAATATCAGTCGGCGCACGGACAAACGAATACTAATTGTGACCAAAATGTTGACCTGTGGGCATTCGATCTGTTTTTAAATGGTTAAAGATTATTTCTCACGGTCGTCGATAAAAATATGATATTGTTCTATAAAATGACGTGGGAACAACAGCAAAACTTCCAATTATCATAAAATTGATATCACTTTTTACTCATACGTAAGAATAATATGATTGTTTAGTTTGATTGTTTAATTGATTGTCCTTAATAGGGGTCATTACTCACGGCGTCATGACAGATTACTTGAAATCATACGTGAAGCCATGAGCCTTTCAGTAGCTAGAGCCCAAAAGGGATTGACGACAAACAAAAAACAAATTTACTTTGTAAAAGAAGACTCAACTTCAAACTCCAGGAACAAGCCTTACTCAATCCTGGGTACAGCACCTGATTGGACTATTTTAATGGACACGTATGAAAATCACTGCAAAATCCCAGAGGATGTGGGTGTTTCGTCCTCCAGACCGGACATTTTCCTTTTTTCTAGAGCTACGAAACGCATAGTTCTTGTAGAACTTACCGTACCATGGGAAACTAATATACCTAAAGACCACGCGATGAAACAAAATAAGTATTACGACCTCCTAAACGAATTAACAAAAAACGGCTATATAGTTAGTTTATACGCTGTAGAAATGGGAGCGAGAGGTATACCAGCAAAATCTCTCTATAACCTACTGAAAGACCTTGGCTTATTCAGAAGTGCAGTAAGTTCTATACTGGAACGAGTATCTAAAGCTGCACTAGTAGGCTCATATCAGATTTGGCTGGGCAGGGAGAGAAAAACGAGTAGTGAAGGTGAGTGTTGATGTACGTCAGAAAGGGCCCCTGAAACCTACGCCCGAGTCACAAGTCTCGGGAACTACTCGAGTTTTTCTCTCTCTGCCACACGATGGACCCGGCACCCGCACGGTGAATCCATGGAATGCTAAGAAGATCGTCTCTCTGTTCGTTTCATGGAATTGCCAAAATCCTATCCCAAAGACGTCAGTTACGCTGACCGGTCTGTTGGCCGGCTGATAGCTGCATCTCATTCACACTCGCGAACTTGACGTCATTTTTCCTTGTCTTTACCATAACCTGGGGTTGGTTGACTGGACAAAGTTTACGTCACGCGCGTAAAAACCAATCAAAGCGAGTAAGACAGCTCGGAGCTTGGGCAGGATTGAAACCGAACAATCAAAGACAAACAGTTTCTGCCTTTTGAAACTCTATGGTTCTTCTAGACTATAATCTAGCTATGTTCCAAATTTCAGCCTTATCCGTTTATACGATACAACACGATTGAGCAACACACATCCAAACCTCCAAACATTAACATCTATTTATGAAATATATGAAAGCGAAAGGTCATCACGCAATCTCAGAAACTAGATGAAAGTTTTATGTGAATGTTCGTATTGTTGAAGTTAATACCATGAAATTTTGTACCCAGACACTTGACGCGAAGTAAATAAATGTTTGTTCTAGCAATTTTGTAATTTCGAACTGTAGGGGAATGAAATAGGGGTTTGAATGGGGATGGAAGTTTAATATGGAAGTTCGTCAATGTTGAAAATAAAACCGTTAAATTTTGCCAAAAAAACTAGAAATCTTTATTTCATTCTTTATCTTTATTTCATCTTTATCAATCTGTTGTATTATTATACCTGTGAAAGTAACTCTGTCTGTTACGCTTTAACGTTTAAACAACTGAACTGATTTTGATGAAATGTTGTAGCAAGTATAAGCTGTTTGCAGTAAACGTAAATTTGTATGGGTGTACAACATTACTGAGTTCCGGTTTGAAGGGCAATGTTTCCAGCGAAATTACAGGGCATAGAGATCTTATATCTCTGAGTGACGAGCGCAATCCAGTGCTAGGTAATGATTTGGACTCTTCATGTTCCAATAGCTGCGTGTCACTGCGCTGTTATGTGGCAGGCATGCTGCTTACCATCAGGTACATGTCCTCGTGTCGTCACTCTATAGGTACTATTAAAAAAAACCTGCCTCAGTTATCTTAATACGAGTATTTGTTTTGTGAGTAAAAGCTAGTTTATAAATTTAGTAAGATGTAGTATATATGTATATTTTAATATAACTTTGTTCCGTATTTAATGAATTTTATGTACTTTTTGTATTTATTTAGTTGACTATACTAATTGTATAATTGAATATTTTTAATTTGTATTACTTTCTTTGACATTGATATTTATTTGATTACCTATATAGTTGGACATTCATGATAAACCTTAACGAACTACACTAATGACATTCTTTATATTTGTTGACGATATATACCTACACAATTACAGATGTATAATTATAATTTTATGACATGTAACAACACCGTTATGAATAAAGAACTATGAACTATGATACAGCGGTGTTGATAAAAATACAACTGACGTATTAATTACTTTTCAAATAGGTTACTTATTAATGATATAGTTTGTTCTTTTCTTTTATCTATGCTTATTTTACCACTCTCGTATCTAGTCTTATAGTTGTTTAGACTACGAACCGGAAGACGCGGTGTTGGACAGCCTTCCACTAGATGGACAGATAACCTCATAAAGGTCGCTGGAAACCGCTGGTTGCAGGTTGCGCAGGACCGTTCGTTGTGGAAATCTAGGGGGAGGCCTATGTTCAGCAGTGGACGTCTTGCGGCTGATGATGATGATGATAGTTATTTTGAATTCAGAAAATCAAGTTCTGCATTTTTAGGAGGAAGGAAAAAATATCTTACAAAAAAATGAAAGTATAATTCATGGTTCAAGATAATTATAAATATTTTCGTAACCTGTGATCGATGAACGTAATTAGGTTAATTTGAACGCAGCAAATTTTAGCTTTAAATTTTTGTGTTAAATTTGCATTATTCTTCTCAGTAGGAAAATAAAAGTAGGGCAGAGAATTAAGTTCGTTAATAATTTTAATCGTGTCGATGGTTTGTTAACAGTTCATAAGTTTTTGTCGTAGATAGATAGATATAGACTGCAGGCCCATGAACTAAATGTATGGGTCAAATGAACCACCAGGAGACCGATGTAGGATGATAGAAGGGCATAAAGTAATAAGATTGAGCACTATGCCGTCACTTGTAAGCTGTCCAACTGAGTGCAGTTGAAGAGGGGGGTCCTAACCCGACTCGGCTTTACTCGGCTAACGCGACTCGCGACCGACACGCGCGGCGGCTGCCCGTTTGGCACGCGCGTGTGCACTCGCCTTGAAAAAGGCCGCCGGACGCGGCCGAATCTCGAATCGGATTGACCGACCGTATATACGTGAGTGTCCCGATGTGTAACAACCACGTTAATTTTAATACTAAAATCGTTAGGATCGTTTTCCAACTTTCTTTAGATGAATAAATTTAAATGGGTCCAGCTTAGGACTCATTCCATCAGCTGAATCCTTAACAACGCACTTACTTAAGCTAACAGCCGTTTTCCCGCCAATTTTGCAAACAGGCGCGTGCACCAGGTTAAGTTGTCGCGGCACGGTAAGGTTAGTGGTGTGCCGTATATATTATAGAGGTATAGTAAGGCTGTCATTTTTTTTGGAAAGTCCCACAATTCCATTTGATTTCCCACCCCGGAGTTGGGTATAATTCTCATAAACAATTTTCTCTGAGCAAAAACCCAAGTTCTGCTACGATTTAAATTAGTTTTCCGAAAAATGCCCGACATGCCTAAATAACTTTTAAATTTGTGAATAAGTATATGTTTCTCAACCAGATTACAAAGGCAGAGAGGGAAACATTACGTCTCCGGCGCGGGCTCGCTCGCCACTCCACTCCCGCGAGAGTATTGCGCGCTGGAGTGGCTCTAATTGCTTCGCGAGTGCACTCGCGTCCCTCCCCCCGCACCCCCAGGAGCCGAGGGAAGGGGAGGTCTTTAACGCGCGCCTCTACAAGTCGGGATTGTTCCAGTTTCGCGGTCAAGTTGAGATCATTGCGGACGGAAGCAGCTTTGTTTTTAGAAATTGAACCCACGCAACAACACTCTAACTGTGAGGTTTCTACTGATTCAACAGGTATAATAATAAGAGTATCAAATAGTATTAAAATATAAAATGATTGTATTGTATAAATTGTCTAAAAGCCAACGTTTTAATTACTTTATAGTCACGTAATTATGTTAGGTAATAACTGTGAAGCTTTTCTAACAGAATGAAACATTGACGCTATCTTTGGTGACGTTAGGAACTACTTTTTACAGATATGTTTGCGTCTTACAAACGTATTATAATTTTCACATTTTCACTTGTGCTTTATTTGACTTGCTATCGACAGTACATTTTGCCTAATCTTTCAAAAATCATAAAAGTAAACACTGTCGGTCATAGGAATGTGATCCGCGACACGAAAAAGTGAAAAATCAACCGATTTAAAAAAGAAGGAGGTTCTCAATTCGGTATTAGGTACTATCTATGTTTTTTTACATTTATGTAGATGTACGTAAAATAATGGAAGCTGCATAATTTTCCTTTCAGAATGTGAAATGACATATTAAATTGAAACAAAAAATAAAACTGCTTATTTAAAACTTCAAAATCATGAGTTTAACATACTATTTATGTTTCAAAATTTTAAATCAATTTAAAACCTTCTCCACACGAGCCCTAAAATCAGAGGAAATTACTTAAAACAACTGGGGAGGACCCTATGGTCCTCCATAGGGTCCATCGCCAATCATGTGGTGCGATGTAGGCTCCTCCCCACTACTTTTAATTTTTACTTATCAATTAAAAACTATAAATAAATTAAAAAAAACTGTGTTTCAATCAAATAATTATTTTGATGTAAATACTCGTAATGACGATAATTTTTCAGAAACAGAAGATTTAAAACGCGAGATACGTTAACGTTAATCGTTTTATCACGTTGAACACTCCTTTTCTATCGAACCAGGATGTGGAATGATGTTCTTAGGGAAATCCTTGAGTAATTATTTCAAACGGCGACGTTAAAGATGATTTACGGAACGAGTTTTAATGTAAGATGCATAACGCGGCGGGACCGGGCCGGGGCCGGGCCGGGGCCGGGCCGAGCCGGCGCGGGACCGGGCCGGGAAGGAACCAGTGTGACCCGGGCCAAATCCTTATCACCAGAGTAATTAACATTGTCAAAAAAACAAGCAAATGCTAAGTGGTCGATTCCTTAAAAATCTTAATATTATCCCTTTAAGAAAATATTAAGATAAGATTACGCTGTTATCAATAGGGTCGCATTTCATGCTCGTAATTTCTTAATATTTAGGTGTTTTTCTGTCAAGTTTGTTTTATGCTGACAACAAAATGTAATTTGTATAGCCCATCATTATCTTCAGCCTAGCCGTATCCACTGTACGTGTACGTATGCATTTTCCGTGTTCTTAACTCTTCCTTCCTTTGCTTTTCTTGATTCCTTGGCTTTTAAACTATAGTTTTTACCAGCTGCCTTACATAACCTATCTCCACTCCGTCCAGTTTCAACCCATACGCCGAACGTAGTAGGTTTGGAATATTGTTACATAACTAATTTGTTTCTGTCGATCCGTCATTTTTAGTTGAGAGTTCTCTTTTATGTTACTACATGTCCGCCCCGGTTTCGCTCGTGGTACATTATATAGCATTCATCGGAATCCCGTACATTTCCAACGGTGGAAGAATGACTGAAATCGGTTCAGTCATTCCTGAGAATATCGCTTTCAAACAAAAAACATCTACCAACTACGCCACCTGTCGGAAACTGGTCGTACCAACTCAGATTTAGAAACAAATTTGATTTGATTTGAAACAAAGGTTTATATTCAATGACGCCATCTTAGACACATGCTGTCATGTCAAAGCACAGGACGAACACTCTGATTTTTTTTCGTTTTTGTTACATTCTTGATTCATGCTCCGCTTCTATTGATAGTAGCTTTATCTTCTATAGCCTTTCTTGATAAATGGACTATCCAATAGAAAAAGAATCATTCAATTCGAATCAGTACTTCCCGAGATCCTAGCGTTCAAACAAACAAACTCTTCAGCTTTATAATTTTAGTATAGATTTTGTAAAAAAACTTGTAGAATCCTAAATTCGTTATGGTCCTGTGACAAAAAAATAGTCTATGTATAATTTCAGACTATCATTTTTGTATCTATACAATCAAATATCACGGGTAACTCAATTGAATTTAAAAAATAATAAATATAAACTTGAAAAAGGCCGTCGGACGCGGCTGAAAAACAAGTCGGACTGGACCGACCACATCGCACGGGAGTACTCGTGAAGTAATTAAAAATGCCTTACAATTACGTTAGTTTTCGTACCAAAATACGAGAATAACTTTACATTCTCATACATTAATATAATGGAGCAGATGGAGCACTCTTATTAAAATAGTTAAATCAGCCCCGAGTTTTGGCAGCTTCAAAAACCGATTCAGAACCTGGCTTGTTGATCAAACTTTTTATAGTTACAACGAGTTTTGAAAGAGCAAAACTCAAATGGTAAACAATGGTAAACTCACGATAAAGTGCTATAAAAATTAGATTGTTCATTACTACTGTAATAAATACATACTCGTATATTTTAATGTTTGGTGAATATAATAGACTAGATGCCCGCCCCGGCTTCGCCCGTGGTATATTTTATAGCACTCATCGGGATCCCGTACATATCCAACGGTGAAAGAATGACTGAAATCGGTTCACTCATTCCTGAGAATATCGATTTCAAACAAAAAACCTCTTCAGCTACCTGCTACGCCACCTGTCGGAAATTGGTCGTACCAACTCAGATTTAGAAAAAAAAATTTTGCAAAGGTTTATATTCAATGCACAGATTACTGAAATTTAATGACGCAATCTTTGACACATGCTGTCATGTGTCATGTCAAAGCACGAAACGTACGAAAACTCTCAAAAGGAGAATATTTTTTCCCGATTTTGTTACATTCTTGTTTCATGCTCCGCTTCAATTAATAGTAGAGTTATTTTCTATAGCTTAAAGCCTTCCTCGATAAATGGACTATCCAATAGAAAAAGAACCTTTCATTCGGACCAGCACTTCCCGAGATCCTAGCGTTCAAACAAACAAACTCTTCAGCTTTATAATATTAGTATAGATGATAGAATGTCCAATTTAAACTTTGAAAATTTTGCTCTTAACACACATAAATATGTAATAGAAACAATATTGATAAATAATATAATTCCAAATAATTCCATTCATTTTGAACACAAAAACCCATTATCTCTTTCGTTCGATAAACTGATACATTGTTTTTTAAAATTAATTTTATTTCGTATTAAATTGGGTCTTATTAGCATAACAAAAACGATAACAAGACATTCTAATTAATTGAATGAAATTGTATGTAACTAGCTGTGCCCGCGGTTTCTCCTGCGTTTTTCCGTTTTTTTAGTTTCTTTACAGAACTTCTATTATATTCCTCTAGTAAGAGTAGTAAACTGTCCCTCAGAACATCAGCTATCTTGTAGTTAACGTGTCATTGTTAATAGGTTCAACTGTTGTTGAGATTACCAGAAACAATAAACAAAGTACATATTCTACCGGCCAAACCCGATTTCAGGACAAACTAGTTTTGCCTAGGCTTAACTAGTTCTTCCTTTACGCGATAGGATTAACTAGTATGGCCTAGTTCAAACTAAATATTCTTAACCCCGTTAGAATTAACCAGTTTAGCTTAGGGCAAACTAGTTAGGTTAGGTTTTTATTTTTATCCTGTCCGGGCGCAGAGGCCCGTCCCGCGTCCCTAGGTCAGGTCCCTACCATGGGTTAACATGATCGGGTTAGTTTAGGTTTTTGGACTAGGCTATACTAGTTAATCCTATCGCGTATATGAACAACTAGATTAGACGAGGCAAAACTAGCTTGTCCTGAAATCGGGTTTGTACGGTAACACCTACATACTGTTAAAATACTAAGTAAAAAGATGTAAATTTGAAATTACATGGGTACAGACACTCTAATTGTATTTATTTGTATAGCTCTGATAACGATATGAGTTTTTTTTATATAAAGGGCCTTATTGGAAAACAGCAGTTTTCGTCTAACTTATTTTTGTCGAGGAATTTATAGACGAAGTCGCCAGATGCCTTATTTGACTGACTGGCGAGTTGACAACTTCTTTTTTTCTTTTCGCCAACAATAAGTCAGCTGACAGTAGCAGCTAGTGCAGCTAATAGCGTAGAGTAGGCTGAGGGTCGTCTACTCGCCGGCGAGGTGGTCGGGGCCGCCGGCGCCGGCGGTACCTAGCCCCGTGCTGGGTGGCCTCAGGCCTGTACTACCTACCGAACTTTGGGCTGCCTCAGAAGGTGCAGGGCTCTACTAACTTTTTTTTGCCGCTCCACAGAATCCGCGGGACCCGAGACATTTGTCATTACAATTATCTTTTTTTTTTACATATTTCTTGGATTAGGAGAAGAAAAGGAAAATAGAGGCGGGGGAAGGGGGGTACTAATCAGACTGAATTCGTCTGTTGAGCCGATCACTACCGGTTGGGATTCCGATAGTAATCGACTCGACATCGTCTTTTGCTTAAGCCGCCTCCTCCCGGCGCAGAGCCTCCACTACGGCCGCGTTTCTGTCCTTTATGACCATCTGTAGGTTGAACTCTCGGATGGTATTCGTTGATGCAGCTAACGGTCGCCGCACGAGCCGATGGCGTCGTCAGTATCGTCAGTTCTACTAACTTAAACTTAGTAACTATTCTTGGTTGGCCTCGTAGCTTAGTGGGTACTCTGCCTACCTGACTCTGTCTCATGGGTTCGATTCTCACCCAGTACTAACGATAAAAGTATTGTACCCACTATCTGGCCGCCATAGTACAAGCTTTGCTTAGTTTGGGATCAGATGTTGTGTGTAAATTGTCCACCAATATGTATTTATTTATTTTTATTTATACTGACGCTAATACGTACAGCATGACTACACACTAAATACATACGTGAGTCGCAGTCCAAGCATACCTGAAAGCATTCCATAGGTATCATTGCCATCCCCAAAACAAAGATCCATGTTCAACCCAGTGTAGCACTCCCTACTACTGCAAAAAGAATCGTTTGAACATTTTATAAATGATGACAAAATAAATAACTGTAATCACTTCCACCTATACTGTATTCTGGACCACTCAGATTTGGTTTTCCTCGAAATGTATTAATAGAAGCAAGATTCGCAACAAGTTTGAATGAGCCCGGTGACCGGTGCCCGTCGCCGGCGCGGGGCGGCGCCGGCGGAGTGAAAACCCAAACGAAATACAATCCTAAGAAGCAATAAAAACGCAATTTAAGCGCGGAACCAATTACCCGCTGTATTGAGGTAAGAAAATTCGGATCTTTATTATTTATGGAATTTGAGCATTTCCAATAATTGTTGTCAACTCACGAGCCCCGAGCCTCGAGCCAGATTAAATTCCTGCGAGGCCCGCGATTTGTATCGCGCGTACATTGTCGACATTCCCGATATTTTCTCAAATACCGAGTCGCGAGGAATCTTCGATATTTCGGTACAGAGACCCAATAATGTTCTCAACCTTTCAAATAACCAATAAAAATTATTATATTAGAATTTAATTTAATTTTTTATAATCGGTAATTGTGCGGCCAAACCTATTATTTTGGTCATTATTATTTCTTATTTTGATATGAAGTTACCTAAACTACGTATATCTATGAGTAGTATTGTTCGTCTGTAGATTGTTTTACTTTTAAAGTTTTAGAAGGTTTTGGCTCCACAGAGAGGCTAGATGATTCTCCTCGCTAGAGCCATAATAGGGGTATCTGTCTGTTCTGGAATTCCAAGTAATTTCTTGTTCTTCCCTACCAGCAGCAGCCTACGCCGACGTCGTATTGTTTGAGATGCTCTTGCGCTAGTCATCGTTCGAGATGTATTTATAAGTAAATATAAGTATTGCTGGACATTTCACACACAACACCAACTGACTCCAAACTAAGCAAGACTTCTACTATGGAAGCCAGATAGCTGATACAATACTTATATAATTGTGCCCCTGCGCTTTCTACGCTAGCTCTAAGTTCGGTAGACTGTTCAGACTCCTTGAAGCAAACAGCCATAGCTCATAAGCCAAAAAAAAATCACTGCTTCCAGTCGAGCTCCCAAATATTTACTCGAAGCGAATTAAAATCCTCCAGGCCACATGCCCGAATCTGTTGGGTATGGAGTTTTTAGACGTTTATGACGAAGACTGCCTTAAACTGTATTGAGCTTGTTGTGTAGTATACGTAGTGTTTTATGCGTGGGTAAGTGTGGAGAGCTTCTGGACCGTGGACTAACAACTTGGACACCTTTGGAAATTCATTTACTCCGGGCCGGCACGCGGGCGCGGCTGCGGGGCGCGGGGCAGGGGTTCTCTAGTACACTCGTAAATTAAACGATTAAGACTACATTATTTGAGCCGGTTACACCTGTACTACAATTCGTAATTGCTACAATAAAGTTTTATGTTATTTTCAGTCTGAATTATTTTAAGAACAAAGTAGGGAAAATGTTAGTGAGGCTTCTTCACACAACCAATCCAGTCCCCAAGCCAAGTGTGAAGTTGAACGCTGCGTGACGAACTATCCTACAAATATTATAAATTCAGAATCTTAGATATTTGTTGCTCTATCACGTCGAATTGTCTGAACGAACCGGGTTCACACTTAGAATACAGTTAGATTATAGTTTGAAATAACGCATAAGCGACTTATCATCCATATTTCGATAGTTATGCTTCATCACCATTTATCATCATATAAACTTAGACTACGAACAAATTATATCGGTAAACTTAACATTGTATGCCTCTCGAAGAAGCTTGTTTGCATGGGTCAACTTTTACAATATTCTGGATCGTATTGACATATGTCATATTAACATACTATATATATATTATATATATAACTATATTTCTATATGATGTATTAAATGTATATTACCAATGTATATAATTATATGTAATAATATGTATGTCTACAATTATATATGCAGGCATTACTTACTTGCTTTACTTTTAGAATTAGACCGTCATAGTTATTATAATAGAATAAATGTTTTTGTTTTTCATAAGTTTAAAAAAAATTGTGTATGTAAACGTTATGCCTGGTGCCCACGACACAGGTTGCCCTAGTGTGGGTACCAGTGAACTTGTGTTTCAATATATTTGTTTTTTGACTTAAGTAGATATTACTAACCTGTTTTTTAAGAATTTGTGTTCTTGAACCAAATAAATTTCATTTCATCATATTATATTACAAAGACATTAGGCCCATAGTTTCATATATTTCATCCCACTGCTGGGGCTCGTCGTGTTCCCAACGCTGTTTGTAGTGGGCTATCACGTTCGCGGTTACATTATGCTTTTGCTGTAAATTATACCTACTTTTAACGCCAATAAATAGATTAACGTCAAATAGTGGAACAGTGTTGGTAAAATACGGAATACTTTGTATACTAAAGTCATCTATTCTTATTATTTATATCACACAAGTCATAGGTAATTTTCTGAGAGGCAGTAACTAATGTGATGTTTGACGTATCTACTAAATAAATATTATTTTACTTCGTTGTTGAAAGCGGTTAGAATTTCTATAATTCCAGTTATTCCAGAAATTCCTGGAAACATCTTACAATGTGAGTTTAATTCTCATCGAGACAGGACGGGCCCTTGTTTCCGAGAAGCTAATTGCGATGTTTACTGAACGCTTTGAATCGTTTCCCAACGTTATTTTACACCGTTACTAACCCCGATGGCAAAACAACTGGTGTTGTCTGGGAGAAGTGAAGGTGTCTGTGCGTGTGTTTCTTAGATAAAGTGTCCTGTTTGGTGTGTATCCTGTGGCATCGTAGCATTCGAACGGATGAATTGATTTTGATTTAATGTGACAATGATCTGTTAGCTTAGTTGGTGTTAAGTCTGCCTGCGAAGCCATAGGTACATTCCCCACCCAGTGCAATCTATACAATATTATAAAGCTGAAGAGTTTGTTTGTTTGAACGCTAGGATCTCGGGAAGTACTGGTCCGAATTGAAATATTGTCTTTGTATTGGATAGTCCATTTATCGAGGAAGGCTATAGGCTATAGAACATAACGATATTATTAATAGAAGCGGAGCATGAAACAACAATGTAACGAAATCGGGAAAAAATATTCCTTTTTGAGAGTTTTATTACGTTTCGTGCTTTGACATGGCACATGACAGCATGTGTCAACATTGTGTCATTGAATATAAACCTTTGCCACAGATTACATACCTCGCCTTTGCTAATCAAATTTGTTTCTAAATCTGAGTTGGTACGACCAATTTCCGACAGGTGGCGTAGCAGGTAGAGATGGCTGCTGATGGCTGCAGAAGCTGAAGAGGTGTTTTGTTCGAAAGCGATATTCTCAGGAATGACTGAACCGATTTCAGTCATTCTTTCACCGTTGTATATGTACGGGATCCTGATGAGTGCTATATAATGTACCACGGGCGAAGCCGGGGCGGACATCTAGTTTATATAATAAATACAAATATTTGTACTATTACTAGAAGTTTTCTTTGTATAATAAGTATGTATTTAAAAATATATAAGTAATAAATCAGCTATCGGGCTCCATTAGTACAAGCTTTATGTCAGATGTACGCTGCTACAAAATGGCGGATCATATATCAAGTTTTTCAAAATGTGTGTCAGATGAAAGGGCTGTACTAGTAGCATACTATTCTCACTGAGCCAGCTAGTGAGGACGACAAGCTTGTACATGCACTGGGAAAACGACTCACAGATGCCGGCGGGATTCAAACCTACAACCACACGATTTTGAAGGGCACTTTCTAACCACTAGGCCATCACGTACACGTGGCTTAGTAACGTTTTTTACCAAACAAACGCGCTATTTTTCTCATTCGGGCTGAAGTAACAGAAAATAAGCCTTCCTGTCAGAACTTTGAAATACAAAGAGTAATAAAGGCTCTTAATCCAAGCAATCGCGATATCACAGCTAATATTAAACGCAATCCATCATAGAGCCTCAACCGTCGACTGCTCGGCACTTCTTTAACCTTGGCTCATTCTCACACAATCGACTTTCATTTCTGCACGTCTTACTTTCCTGACTTCAAAGCGAGAGAGAGAGCGCAGATATAGTTTTGATTGTTGCAGAATTGTGTTTTAGCGTACATTGGGCTCCAACGTTGGTTCTAATTAATATTATAAACACTCCCAGATTTGATAAGGTTTGAATTCGTTAATACAGAGGGCGAGGTCGCGGATCGGCTGATCAAAGATTAAGTGGAGTTTTGTCTCGAGTTTCGTTTTAGACGTTTGTTTGTTTAACTTCGGGAATAAAGTTTTGGGTACATAATGAAGAAAAATGATGACAGAGTAAATTAGCTGTATTAGTAAGCTACAAATCTTGGGGCGTTGAATCAAATTTGCGTATGTCAGAACTTTCTTTGTAAGCGAGCTACCGAGAAGCTGTCATTGGGCGTATTTATTGAAAGACTCTTGGGATTGGTTATAAAGATCGAATAGTGTGTTGAATTTGGGTGTCGGTGTCGCGCGTCATAAAAATTCACTCTGAACAGACAGTTGTCAGCCACTTTTCAGATCGGTTTTTGGCTGTCGGTGTGCGCGCGATAGACTCAGAAAATAATGATTACTAGTGCCTGCAGTACCGGGTGAAATCAGAAAATACAGCTAGTCTGCTACATATAGATACGTATTATTATTTATATCTAAAATCAGTGTCAGTTTTAGCTAGGTACTTACTCGATGCGAACAACTCTTCACAAAGAAACGTACGTACTATTAACGTAGTCTTTCAAACGCCTTCCCTAAATAGTTAATTCAATTCTCAGAATTGTTATTCGAAATTTGCGTTCAGACACAAATATGAAACCGAACAAGAGCTTCAGGCGTTTCATTAGTTACTTTTTTTGTAGTAAAGAGTGATGAGACGAGCAGGACATGTGTCTGATGGTAAACAACACGACAAGGCTGAACAGCACAGTGCACAATAGCTATTTAATTATAAATGGTCCAAATCATTACGTAGCACTGAACTGCGCTCGTCACCTAGAGATGTAAGATCTCCCCTGTTATTTACCTGGACACGTTGCCCTTCACACTGGAACACAGTGATGTTTGCACATTACAACTTAGCGATAGAATAACTGACAAAAATATGGTATTTCTCCAGACAGACTCTGAGGGTAGGATTTCATGGAGCGGTTTCAAACCGCGCCCGCGCGCGGGCGCGGGCCCGCGTCTTCTGTAGGATGCAGATTTGTATGTAAAAATTGAATTCAAAACTCACGAGGCGGTTTACGCCCGCGCTACCACGCGGGTGCCGCGCGGCGCCCGCGTGGCGACCGCGCCGCTGCGCGCGCAACCGCGCGGTCGCTACGCGGGCGCCGCGCGGCACCCGCGTAGCGACCGCGCGGTTGCGCGCGCAGCGGCGCGGTAGCCATCTGCAGCCAATGATTTCAAAAGGAAGGATGCGCCCTACTTATATTTTTTTTAGAAAACTTCTTAATACAAGCAAAAACAGTAAGATCTGTAAATCATACGAACTACGTGAGTGCCGCGTTGACGACAAAAGACGGCATAACATTGTACAAAAAAAAAACGTAATTTCATACATATTTTTTTAAATTTGCAATTGGAATAATATATGAGAATAAAATTTTTACTATACGTGTGCACACCAACAGCCAAAAAGCATAATGTAGCTGTTAAATGTCTTTCAAGTTTCTGTGAAAACTCTAAACGAACTACATATGTATAGGTATTCAAAATAGTTTCTCAAATATTTAAATACAATAATAAACATAGTAAAAAGTATTTTTATTAATGTACGAGTATCATTCATTTTTTTTCAAATCGGTTCATTAGTTTCGAATCCTATTCAATGCAAACACAAAATTCGAAAGTATTTACAAATATTTTCTTTGTAATGTACTCAAACCTAAGTGTAGATTCCTATTCAGTCTTATTCCAAAAACTAAGATACTCAGTACAGATTTAAACCAGGACTAACTAATCCAGGTTTGATACGGTGTTAAACTTAGGACCAGGTTTAAAATGTATTCTATTACAAAACTCAGACTATCCAAAGACTACTTAGTCCAAGGTTAAGCCTGAGATAGCCCAACGTTATACAACAATATTAACAATTTTGGAACTGCTTTTATTTTCGAAGATTGACCCTTGTTTACCGTAAAAAATACATTTCATTTCAAAATATTAGTATTTTCGATGAGTAAATATACTAATATACAATATTAGACTAATTTTGAAACACTAACGACTGACATGACGTCACTAGTAGCAAAATACTGGTCGCGATTCATGACTGTATGTTCAGGTTATGTGTTTTCTTATCATTACTTGAATACAAATAATCAAAATCGTTGTCGCTAAAATCGCAAACTATAAAAAAAAAGCAGAAATGTAAACAGTTTAATCAGTTTTGACAGTTTGTTTTGCGACTAGTGACGTAATAATTCATATCGGAGTAGCCAGTCACGTGACAACAGATTAAAAATATAGGATTTAAAATCATTTATAATAAATTTACTACGTAATATTAAATTAAAATAATGTGATTTTCGATATTCTATTAATGCAAACTATCATAAAATTAACATTAATGTGTAACATCCCTATTGCGAGAGTTCAAATTGTTAAATATGGAAGAAACAAGTGTTGTCCTTACCTTAAAATGACAGATCCGAAGTAAGTCCATAGTTAAACTAGGGGTTCGATAGTTAATCTTTAGGATCATAGAGTACGCGGCTTAGAGAAAAACTTCGTTTTGTAATAACGCTTAGACTTAGACTTGGTTTAAACCTGGCTTAATTCCAGTACTATAATTAGTCCGTGTTTTGAAATAAGACGGATTACGTTTTGTTTTATTATTAAATACCAAAATTCAAAATCACTTGCACTAAATTCGATAACAATAAAACAACAACAAAAATTAAGTTTGTACAAGGCTACTTCGTCCACTTCCTTCACGCGTTCAATGGCGGCTATTTTGTGTAAATCCGTAGAAAAAATAATATCACTTTAAAAATGTATGCCTATTAATCTAACAGCAACAAAAGGAAATTATGATTAAATACTTACTGATGATATCATATCCCATCTTTTTTTTTTTTAGTTTTTGCAACCTTTTAGCACACAATTATGCATTTTAATACCACCAAACACTCGTTCACTTCCGCGTACTGAACGTTGTGAACTGAGTCACACTGGCCCTAAAAATGTTTTTAGGGCCAATGCGGTGTTTTTTTTCGTACGGTTGGTCTGGTCCTTACTTATATAAGTCAATGTTCTGGCAGTCGATTGAGGGCGGGAGAAACAAAAATAGTGCTGCTCTTATTAGTTTACTTTTCGCTTTTCAATGACTTTTTTTGGTTTTGAAGTCGGTTCTTTTAAACGTAACTTTTCATGTTTTTTTATTTTATGTTTTGTACTTTTTAGTGTTTGTAGGCTATTCTGTAAAATAGGATAGGGTTTTCTACCTCTCGAATACATCAAATATTTGCTTGTTTAGAATCTATATCTGCAATAAAATATAAGTTTATTGCAGATTAGATAGATTACATATTGGCTACTTTTCATCACATGAAAATAACGGGAACTAGTTATAATAAATAATGTAATATAATAATGAGGCTAAATGAATTTGACTAGTCACTAGATCTAGTGAGTTTTTAATACCTGGCGGAACATTTTTGTATGATTTAAGGTTAAGGTAAAAAACCTGTGTTTATTTTAGCGACTTTTTCATTGCCAACGCATCAGTTATGTCAAGTTTTACTGAAACATGCTAAATTTATGGTTTACCTCGAGGACATAGTCAACTTTCGCTTGTTTTAATACGTTGAGCTATGTCAATAACTTTGGTCCACTGACGGATGACTTCGTTTCGTATACGATTATCTATACGATACGATTCGTATACGATACTCAGAAAAACACCAACCATTCTTCGTTTCACAGCACGCTTTTCAACTGGCGCACGGTTTTATATAGGTTCGTTTGGAGACCGATGCGCTGGGAGGCGTAAACAAGGCCCATCAGTATCTCTTGTAGATCCCCCAGCATTTCGGCCATTACGACGATATCGTTTGGTGAGATACGCCTGTTGCCGTAATTATAAATGTCACGTCCAGTCTAATCCAGGAGTTTCGAACTTGAACAGTCATAGTTGCGGCGATATACAAATATCTCATCACCTCGATATCTCGGCTTCTCGGCAGTCAATTTGGCATTGCCGTAGGGATTCCATGACCAACCAGACTTTCACCGAGTTATCCGTCATGCTTTCTCATAGCCCACAAACGCTATGTCAAGGGGCTGATTGTACTCATTGGTCTTCTATACAGTTTGCCACACAGCTTAAATAGATTCTTCTTCTTCCATCATTTCCAGAGTCTGTTTCGAACGCTTCGACTTTAATCTTGCTCTTACGCCTCATCGCAAAACATTTCGTGGCCTCTTCCCGCAAGACTCTACGAGTAGAGATTCACTCTGATAAGTTCTTGGTCAATATCGTCAGAGTAAAAAAAAATTTTAAGAAATCGTCATAGAATAAGAAATTAAAACAATTTGTGGAATAATTTTTAAATTTCTTTATTTCCACGATTCTTCCAAACACCTGGATTTTTATAACTAAGATATTCTTAGATTAGTGTCAATCGCCTAAGTATCATCACATAGTACATAATGTTTTTTATGTGTTGATTTTTTGCAGTCGGGTTTTTTAAATTAAAGGTTTTCTATCGTGTTTCTCGAAAAAATCAACATCGTTAATTATTGATTAAAGAATCTAACAAAGAGTTTTATCTCCACCTTTGTAATAAGAAAGACTACTTAGGCTGTGAAACGCATTGCCAGATTGAGTTTTTCGTGATGGTTCGAACCTTGGGATTTTCGAGTCGAGAGTGAATTTGTTTCAGTTAGAGAAGTAAGCGCCGTCGTAGACCATATCATATTCATCCACCATCATCGGCATTAACGCAACCGTATCGTTACTTAAGTTTCTGCACAATTATTTTTTTTTTGACAAATCTACGAAGTATAAGGCAACATTTTAAATAATGAATGGAATTGGTAATGCCGGTCTCAACTTAAAGCGTCAAAAAAGAAAAGGTTAATTTTAGTGTACCTACGAGTGTAGAGAAATATTTCCTGGTTTATAAAGAAACAAAACTCTTATCACAATTGTAAACAAATCTTGAACTAAAACTAAGTTTAAACTAGTACTTAGTTCAATTTATTCCATATTTTAGTGTTATTTCTGCACTGTGGCACAGATTCCGCACAAAGTAGGGCATCAGAGCGCGCGAGGCAGCGTAAATGCCTACCTTGGCAGAAAAACCTGACCATAAATATATTATTATTTAATCTAAAATTTGCCACCCCCTAAAAAGTGCCGCCCCGAGCGGGCCGCTCCTACCGCCCTCCCTACGCTATGCTACTGACTTCCAACCGCACGTCCGCGCGGTTTTCGCCCGCGAACGTTGCGGGTTTCAAACCGCGCCCGCGCGCGGGCGCGAACCGCTACAACGAGCGGTCTCGTGAGTTTTGAAAAAAAATCGTCGCCCGTCGCGGTTCGCGCCCGCGCGCGGGCGCGGTTTGAAACCGCTCCATGAAATCCTACCCTGACAGAATCCAACCAATACAAGAACATCATTGGTAGATGTTACCTAGACAACTAATCAGTTCCTATCGAATAACATTCGAACTAACATAAGAAGACAAACAATACAAAAAGCTGTTTTCGCGTCACACGAAATAACGTACAACTAACTCCATTGAAACATTCTGAAGCCATAATTTCCGTTTTCGTGAAAGCAACTGAGAGACATTCATCGAATCGCTCCAAATTACTGGAAATCCAACCAACAGACCTACATTATATTATTGTAATTATGTCTTGGAAGTCTTTCATTGTCAGAAATCTGTTTTGTAGTGGGGAGTGATGTCGTCGACACCTTACCACAGCATTCAGAGTGGGAGAATGTTACGAGCGATATCACACATCTTATACCTTTAAACGAGCAATTCTTGTAGGTATATATATATGTAATCTGAATCTCGGAAACGGCTCTAACGATTTTCATGAAATTATGTATACAGGGGATTTCTGAGACGATAAATCTAGCTAGGTTTTATTTTTTTTAAATATCTTTTTATGCTCGTTTTTAGACAATGAAAAACTCTTACAATGTCATTAGAATACGATAACTTATTTCGCCACTGTTCTTTTAGTCTAAATGGCTCAGAAGGAATATGCTCGCCCTCGGAGTCAACAGGCCCTGGTTCGAATCCTGATGGTTGTTACACTGGGGACACACTGGTTTTCTTTTTGTTCTTTTTTTTCTGATTAAAATGAAAAATCTTATACTTAGCCTTTTATAAACGCATTTAATTCGTATCTAAGTAGGTCTAAGTAAGTCATCACTACGTAATTCGTACCTGCCTAAATATTATTTAAAAAAAACGAGCAAAGCTCGGTCAACCAGGTGCTATGTTTTAAAATTAATTAGTGGCAATTTTATTTGTGTGAAAAATAAATACTCTTCTGATTAATAATAGTTTTAACACTTGACTATACCTAATCTCATCAGATGTTAAACGACTATGCGGATTACAATTGAGCATGTTTAGCTAAAGAAAACACTGCATTTTTTTTAAATTTAACACTACGTAAAGATGTTAATTATTTTGAAAATAAGATAATTCGAAATGCAGCAATGGTCAAACATTCTTCAAATTTAAACAAAGTTAAATGGCATGTCATAGCGAGTGCACGAGACCGTACACTGAATCCTGCGGACGTGGACGTCGGACGTAATAAGAACATGTAACACGGGGCGGGCCGGGATCCCGCGACGTTGGACGTTGGCCGTCGGACGTCGCACCGGGTAAGTCGCGACGAAGACTAATGGCCGGGAGAACACGCCGGCCGCCGCGGTGCGCGGCTAACGACCAGGGGCTTTAGTTTTCAAAACCACTCGCTAATATAATTGTATACTATTTTATATATCATAGAATATAATGAGAAGGCGAGCATGACATGTCCCTCATGGTAAGCAACAAGACTGCTCATAACAGCATGATACTGTTATAAGGGAACATGATGAGTCCGAATCAATACCTAGCATCCGGAGCTAGTTACCCGGAGATTTAAGGTGTTTTATCTCTGGATTAATTTGTCTGGAATCATTGCCCTCTAAACCGGAACACAGTAATGATTGCACAGTACTTTGTTGGTGCCAAAATAACTGGTAAAAGTGAAAAACCACTACTAAATACGCTTATGATTACTTGAAGGTGTAAATCTAATAAAATATTCAGTTTTATATGTCGTACTGTTCGCACCTTTGCGCTGAGTGGGCTAAGCAGCAGCTGCAAGCTTTGGAATCTGTCTAGAGACGTGCCAAGAGTCTAACAGGCAACAAAACTCGTGTTCGAAAAAGACTTCACAGTCGCTGTAAAGACTCAAGCTTATCGATTCTAAATCAGCAGCATTTCGGAGTGTGGAACGGATCTGCATGATCTAATACGTATCACATTTTTTTTCTTTTAAACTGCTTGTTATTCGATCATCAGATCTGCTGCACACTACTTGCCTAAAACCACTCGATAAAATACCGTTAAACTAGCAATATATGCTAAGATGGTGTATTTTGGGCTGGATATGGAAGCATCTTGAATTAACTTTGCTTATGCTTGCTTTGCGAGTGTTTTCAAAAATAGTCTCGTTTTATTCGGGATAGTTGGCACCTGGGCACCTGTCTGCTACTGAGAATCCGCGTCAGCGAATACTCGGGGAACATGACAGTTTGAAATCAGTAGAAGCAAGGGGGCGTGTCCCCGACTTAGGACGTATGAAGGAAATATCTATATATATAAAACTCAAAGGTGACTGACTCACTGACTGACTGACTGACTGACATAGAAATCCATCAACGCACAGCCCAAACCACTGGAGGGATCGGGCTGAAATTTGGCACACAAGTAGATGTTATGACGTAGGCATCCGCTAAGAAAGGATTTTGATAAATTCTACCCCCAAGGGATGAAATAAGGAATGAAAGTTTGTATAGAAACTTTTTATCCCTTGGAAATATTTACATCGAATTTCTTAGGTACTTAGTACGGCCAAAATAATGAGCTATGTAGTACTTTTTTTTTCAAAATTCCTTGATGATTGTCGGATGAACGATTGCCTGAAACTATTTATTCCTTGGACATATTTGCATGAAATCCTACTACAATATTATAAATCTCAATGTATAGATGTTTGGATGTTTGGTGTTCAATCACGCCCAAACGGCTCAACGGATCGAGCTCAAATTTAGTACACAGATAACTAAACTTATAGTCTGGAATAACACATAGGCTACATTTTTTCGCGAAACCATCCACAGTTCCTTAGGGATCAAGTATCACCATCGGTACTAGAGTTTGTTGAAATTTACGTTACGTTTGCGTTACGTTTCGGTTACGTTTGCGTTACGTTTACGTTACGTTTACGTTACGTAAACGTAACGGCATACAGCTGACTAAAACTCTGCAGACGTTACTAATTTGACAAAATTATTGTTTTTGTAAGAATTCACATAACCTATGTTTGTATTCCCTGGTAACGAGTTATATACCTATACAAACACCCCGTAGTTACTTTAAGAACTATTATAATAAACAAAGTATGTAAGACAACAACTCTACATTTTTACTATTTTTAAAAAGCAGTGAATTGACACACAAAACAAATCAAAATTCTACGCGGACGAAGTCGCGGGTAACAGCTAGTCAATGTATAAAATTGGATCGCAATCCTCGCAAATTAAATAAAATAGTAGGTATAATTGACTTCTGATTTTATTAATATCATTGTATAGTGTATTTGTTTTGTGCTTAATGTGTAAGTGCTTACATGTTTGCATACAGTGAGTTAACCCAGCCAAATGCATACATGGAGAGCTCTTCGTACACAAAATAGTAAGTTCTAAACCCTTGCACGATGACAACTGTTTTATTTAGATTGAAAAGAAAAAGTAAAGAGAAAAGAAGGATTGTAGGGGAACCTAGTTTTATGAAATTATAGCGGTGACACACAACTTGCATGTTCTACTCAGCATAAGTAGCTACTCGATATTCCCACAGCTGGGACTCGGGGCTTCTCTCAGAAGGAGAGAGTCAATTATTATGTAATCTACTAGTCTGGTCAACTGCGGGTTCTCCAAAGATGTAGTTTTACGTCAGTCTCTTCATAATTTTCCTTCACTGTTAATGGTCGCAATGATTATTGTTTTTAAGCTTTCGCGATTTGTACACATAATGTTAAAATGTACAGGACTTAATCACGATTTAATGATGTCGCAATGATGTCAAACAAAGGTGCTCGCGGGATTTTAACCTACAACCTCATTATTGTGAAATTCGATATTCAAGTCACTAGAGCAACACTGCTTTAAGTCACTTTATGTCTTACTTGTAGTGGTAAGGTTCATTGCAGACTCCGCCAGGGGAAGTACCATAACACCTTTTTCAGCTATTCTGCCACTAAGTAGTAGTGAAAAAACAATACTGTGTTCCGGTTTGAAGGGAAATGTTGTCAGCTAAATTACTGGGTTAAGATAAAACATCTTAGATCTCCGGGTGACGAGCGCAGTGTGGTGCTAGGTAGTTGTTTGACTCTTTGTGTTCCAGTAGTTGTGTGTAATCCTGCTGTTATGGGCCTATGTATGCATATGTTGCGTACCATCAAGCATATGACCTGCTCGTATTGTTACCCTATCCTATAAAAAAACTATGCGATTCTTGAAGTGATATTATTTTCGAAGTACCTGGGTGACATAGCTTTGCTCGGTTACTTAGATAAATACTGATTTTCTAAAAAAAAATGAACTTGATAAAAGAACGCGGCTGGTTGGATTCGAACCCGGACCTACCATATTTCAACCACCCACATTCCCGACTGAGCTAAAATACTGTCGCGCGGTATCGCGAAATTTGCCATCGCATTCTAATCTTTAAATAACAGTTTTTGTTGTCTAAAAACACGCCTAAAACGGCGTTTTTTTTAAATAAAACCTGGCTAAATCGATTTATCGTCCCCAAAACCCCGTGTATACATAATTTCATGAAAATCGTTCGAGCCGTTTCCGAGATTCAGATTCTATATTTATATATACCTACAAGAATTGCTCGTTTAAAGGTATAAGATAAATGAATGATGCATCAATGAACCGTCGCGCCGCGCCGGCGCAGTCGCCGCGACATTGTTGCGTATGAAGTGTGCGCGAGTGTGACACGCTGCCATCTTCATATTCATGCGTCTCTCATACATATGGATGCCACGCGGCTCGCGGCTCGCGGCTCGCGGCGCGGCGCTCACAGCGGACACACCGCGGCTTCACTTCGAGCGTCGTGTACCTACCTGCTCTCTACCTCTGCTTGCCTGGTATAACTCTCCTGTCATATTCATGTTTACTAACAACACCCAGTAATCTTACTTCCTTCGTTCCTATTTCCGTTATTTTCTTGTGATAAAAAGTAGACCATGTTTTCTTCAAGACTAATAATTTAAACATTCTAATGTTACGACGTGATTGAGCTACAAACATGCCAGTTGGAAGGTTAACCAACAATAAATGTTTAGCTAAATTTTCAAAGCTCAATTTATTACGGAATACTTACCGCGATCAAATAGTGAAATAATACTTACTAGTGAATACGTACTACTAATTAGAAAGTATGTAGTAAAACTGAGTATGTAAGAGCTTAAAACAATTATTAACACGAACCACAAATAAAATAATAATATTACAACTATATTAGATAAAGCAATATGGTATTTACAATAGCAATATTGTATATTGCATATATAACCTTGTATCTCACGTTATATGAAAACTTGTATCGTAAAATCGAATCCAATATAACTAACTAGATTTGAAATTATACTAGTAACCGTCAGAATATAAGCGTGTCGACTCATTTGTGATTTAATATGCCATCAAAAGGCTACTCAATAACTGAAACATAGGTGAAAGAATTACTTTGTTATCTTAAAAACTTCCCGTGATATCACGATTTTAAAATCACAATTTTGGACTCTCCCGTAAACGCTTCATACAAATCACTACAGAAACGTGACGTCACACTGTCGTATTTTCTATGCATCGCGGGTTAAGTTTGTATGGTAGCTATATTAAATATTGCGTTTAGGAAACTGTTTTCATAACAAAATAAATTGAATGGATTATCCAATGGTAAATACATTTTCTAATAATTTCGTACTTTTAGAATGGACTTGCCCTTTGAACGCTCATAAAAGTAAGTTAAACTAAAAAATATGTAAATTAAAATTGGTACATATTTTATTATATTTAAATACTGTCATAATATCAAATAACTTAATTGCAGGACCTGTCGTCACTGTCGTTGCGTTGAAGGGAAAAGGAGACTGATTGCCTTTACAAAAGCTGTCTGCCTGTAAACTGACGGAATTCAATTAAACTGAAACATAGCGCCGAGCTGGAATGCAAATGAAAGATTCGTCGATACAAAGCAGGACTGCTCCTACAGCGATCTGTCCAAACAAAGTGTAATCTGGGACTAGCAACAAAAACGTGTGATTCCTTCACAATCGTGAGATTGCAGGTTTGAATCTCGCTGCACTTCTGAACGTTTTTCTAAGAGTTCGTTGTAAGATTTGTCGTCACTAGTGGTTCTAATGCCCCAGCGACACGAGCCTAGTTTTTCAAGCTAAGATAGCAGCACTAGCTTGGTATCCTAGCTAACACTAGTTAGTAAAGGCTTGTTCGCATCAGGCTAGTAAATTAGTCTACTAGAGAGTAATTTAGTAGCTAAAATACTCGCTACTATTCAAAAATCGTTCGCACCGTGCTTTAGTACAGTTCACAAGTGAGTAGCGTTTCGCAACATGAAGATCCTACAACGCAATGAAATAAATAAATGAATAAGCTAATCTTATCGCTTCGTAATGACTGTTTTAGAAGAGGTGAATGAGGAAATTTGTGTGATCAATAAAATAAGTTATTCCACAGACAATTTCGTAATTGGAAAATTGTTTGAAGTTATTTTTTCTCTCCAGACTAATTCGACAAGTTCGAACCTGTTTAGCCGGTGAACCAATGAGCGCACCGCTAGCAACGAACGCGTGGTGGGGGGTGCTACTCGCCCGTTGAAAATAGAACAAAATGGATTGACTCGACTAAATCACTTCCTAAACTACTCGACTAAATTTTCAGTGTTCAGACACATTTAGTCACTAAATTACTCGCTACTAGACTAATATACTAACCTAATGCGAACAAGGCTTAAGCTATAGTAAGCTAGTACTTCTAGCTTCGCGTAGACAACGTTACGCAACGCTACGCAACGCTACGCAACGCTACGCAACGCTAGTTTTGTTTACACGAAACTAGTACTAGCTTGCTATCCTACCTTGAAAAACTAGCCTCGTGTCGTTCAGGCACAGAAGTAATAGAAAACGCGAAAAAACCGCGGCACTTCCCAAAAAATCTTTAGAAGTTTTACAGCATCGGCCGACCGACACTGGGCTAGCGAGGTAGATAATGTGTGATTTTCTCCTAGCAAACTCCAGCAGTAGCTTAACTAGCTTGCTTGTGCTAAATATGAATAACCACGATAAACTTAAGAAACTTTTATGGTATATTTTTTATGCAATTCGATTCAATCGAAGTAGTCATCAGCAATACTACATATGTTTACTATACAGCGTGAGTTATCGATGTCCATAATTCCAACATTTTTAATCCAAACGAAATTATTTTATAAAAGTTTTTAATCTGTAATTTCAAATTAATAATAATTTCAGTTCAATATTATTTGCACAACAGCCATGACAGTCAGAACGAGATATCTGTAGTGTAGTTTGTCCAACGCTAGCGAGCTTATTAAATCAGACAGGATTAATTGAATTCCAACGAAACTGGGTTTAGATAATCCGTCCACCCCGAGGCTTCCATATTGTTCCCAGAATCTACTCTCCATCGTTATTCTAAACTTTACTTGTTTACAGCTAGCAGCGCCCCGCGGCTTCACCTGCGTAGTTTCCAATCACTTTCCCGCGATAAAAAAGGCCTATGGGCTATTACGGACCAATCTATGGACTAAATTTCATTTAAATCCGTACATTCATTTAATTCATTTAATTACGTCCCCGAAACCCCCTGTATACATAATTTCATGAAAATCGTTCAAGCCGTTTCCGCGATTCAGATTCTATATATATATATATATATATATATATATATATATATATATATATATATATATATATATATATTTACATCCTCCATCCTTCTTGTAGGTATATATATATATATATACCTACAAGAATAAAATTGGTCGTTTAAAGGTATAAGATGAATATCCTCTTTGGTTAGCACAAAATGTTTACACCGAAATGACGGGTAGCATCTTTCTTGCAATCTGGAGGTGTCATACTTATGTCGCGGCACATCACTCTGTTGCCATAGAAAGTATGCACGTCACTTGCGATTGACACAAAGGAACCGAGCGAGAAATCTAACTCTATACGTAGTATTTGTAAACTCTTTGAAATTTATCATTTAAACAATGACAATAATTCCTCGACGGTGTATGGTGCCATGATTGAGAAGAGTAGCATCACTCTGCTTTTTAAACGCACTTTTGATCCTTTTGTTCTTGTATATGACATTGTGATTTTGATGTCGTTCGTTGCAACTGTTTCTTAAACGACTTATTGCATGTATTCATTAAAAAATGAATCGCAATCCGCTCACGCCGCGAGCGGGAGTCGGAATGCGGGTCGGCGCCGCACGATCTTAATAAAGGAGTAAATCCGGCCGCCGTTAATGCCGGAATGGATGTTCCTGAAAGGGTATTAGGGGTCCATTCACGGGTCTAATTTGACTCCTTGTTACAGGGGAGCCAGAGGGAGGGTTCCGGCTAAGACGTGGTATTAATCTGAACATGATTGATCTATAATGCTTCCCATTATTGGCTGGCGGCTTTGCCACGTCATTGAGATCTTGCTGGTGATTGGTTTAATTAAGTTGTGACATTGTTACTATTTATGCTTCTTTGACAACAGAGTCACCTTCGGGACCATTGATTTGGGATAAGCTATGCTGCTATTGAAGCCAGCTTACTAAGCAAGTTAGTGATAGTTAAAAATAAAAAAATGTTGGTGGATGTTCTCCAGCGTGGTCGATTTTGGCTTTCCTTCTCTACTTGTGAAATAAGGTTCCGGGTCTCAGTATTGGGAACATGAAGTGCGGAGCTTATGATATTTTTGCTTTTGCTGCTAATGGCTTATTACTTGTGGATATTTTTCACACAACGCCGTCTAGTGCCATACTATGTTCATAGCTCATGAGGTCACTATCTCACTATAACTGTTCTGTTACAATAGCTAAACACAATTTTTCGTAACATTTTCTGGTTCTTCTATTATGGAACTACCTACTTTAAACATTTCTATACAAGTTTGACTTTTACTACAAATTTGTCAGTTGTTTGACTCGCGTACACTTTGGTTACTGAAATGCGACAGTTAAACACGCTTAACGACGAAAAAGCAGAAAAAAACGCAAATGTGTTTCCTTATAATGCGAGGAACAATGGATACTTAGGAATCTATAGCTTCTCTTCTGATTTTGCTTTATCTAGTCGCCCTTTGAAAGGATTCCTTTCTCCGTGAAGAATAAATTAAATCGAAAGCATAATTCCGTCAAAGCCTTCCTTATTAATGAAGCCTTGCCTCGTAAAGCAGGATCTAGTCTGCGCGGAGCCGATCTGCGACTTGCGACCATTTCTGAGAGATTTTATGCTGAATCCGTGAATCCTGATATTTGACGTTTTTCTGATTTCGAAAAAATTGTGGCAGTTTGTCAGTCACAGCTGAGTCTAGAATACTCGGTGATTAAGTCATTTGTTACAATCGTTTCAAAAACTTTTTCATCGTGAACTTTTTAAAATATTTACGCTTCAGTTCATGTTCATAAATTTATTTTAATCGATGTCTTAATTTTCTAATTTCGATCTCAGTCTGGTTGTATGTTGTTTATCACAGGATAGCTCCGTCAATTATCGTGAATCAATTTTGAAGTTTTCTTAGAACATAGTTTAGAGGTTCCATGTAAATTTTATCGAAATTTCTGTAGTGGTTTTTGAAATATGAACAAAAAACTAAAATTTACTTTCATTTATCTGAATGACTTAGTGATTTTGTCGTACGTATGTGGTATCCCGTATAATTTTGAGCCATTCTCACGAATTGACTTCTTGTATAGGAAACAAAACAAATGACACTCATTGTTGCGTCGATGTGATTAAATCAATCCCCGATTGATTCTATAAGCAAGACCATAAAGTTCATTTGCTTTGTCTTGTAAACTGATAATCGGGTTACAAAAGATCGGGTGATTTAGAAATCCGTGATTCGATTATTCGTGTACAGGTGGCGATCGAATCAAAAGGACTCGATCGATCACGATCGACACAGGTCCAGTACCACACCACTGCTAGTCGTTCTACTGCTATGCAGTAACGTGCAAACATCACCGTGTTTTAGTTTGAAGGGCAATGTTTCCAGAGATAAATCATCTTATATCTCTGGGTCAGGAACGCAGTGCAGTGCTATGATTTAGATTCTTCGTATTCCCTAGCTGCGTCTCACTGAGCAGTTACGGGCAGGCATGGCGCTTGCCATCAGGCCCATTTCCAGCTCGTCACGTCACTATACCAAAAAAATGTACCATTTCAATATACACCAGTAGTCGAGTGGCACTTAAGGTTGTTCTACTCACAACACGTTGGAACTTTGAAAATAATGTCCACAGAATTGTATACAATACTGTTCCTAAGTCAGATCGTCGCTTTCTCGGCTCTGTGAACAACGAAACCGTTACTGTGAGACCAACTCTGAAATCGGGAATACAAAACATGTTCCGTGCATATTAACAAAATTGAAAAGAAAGATACCAAAGAAAGTCTATTGTATTTTTTTCTCTGTATGTTTGGTTAATGTTATGGTAATGATAAGGTATGATATTTTATTTTTTTAATAATAATTTATCTACTATACTAATACTATATGTTCCGGCTTATTTCTGAAACGTACTGATATTAACAGAATTTCTTCTGGCAGATAGCTTAAGGTATTGGAAGTAGCTTAGGATACTTGTCTTCTAGATTTGTGAAACATAACATTTTACTTAGTAAAGATTTTTTTTTACATAGAGAGTGACGAGACGATCTGGACATGTGCCTGATGGTAAGTAACATGCCTGACACATAACAGCACAGTGACACGCAGCTATTGGAACATGAAGAGTCCAATTAATTACCTAGCACTGCACTGGTCTCGTCACCCAGAGATATAAGATGTTATATTTCTAAGCCCCATAATTTATTTGGAAACATTACCCTTCAAACCGAAACACAGTAATGTTTGCACATTACTGCTTGACGCTAGAATAACTGGCAAAGGTGTGGTACTTCCCCAGGCGGACTCTGCCAAGAGTCCTGCCACTACAATTATCATTAAAATTTCTCAGTAATTAATAAATGTTTAACCGCACCTATTCGCGACACATCGTCCTACACTCACATCTCTCTCATCATCTTCGCGAATAAAACAGTTGCAATAAAATATAAGTAAAGTGCGAAGCCTTAATTAAAACCACGAACCCCGCCGCGCCGCGGACCGACTCCCGCCGCGTGAGTTCACATCTCAAATTAAATTCTCAACGCGTTCCAGATTCTCACATTTTCGCGTGAAAAATAATAAAAAAATTAGTGCGCGATTTTTATTAAATTTCAGTGTTTCGATATAAAATGAAAAATTCCTCTCATTTTTTGTCCAGGGTCAGGTGAACGAGTGCGAGAGGGACAGGGGTGTTGTTGTCTCGCTCGCTCGTTTGGATGTGTTCCAAATAGCGCGTTGGCTCATACCGGCTATTACCTACGTACCGTTCTCGCTAATTGCCCTTTATGGCGCTCGACACACGTTACGTGTATTCAGGAATAAAATTTGATACGAGCGGAGGAGGGCGGAGTTACGACTGCGATAAGGAATGTGCCTCCCGAGCGCTTCTCGACTGCTCGGTATGTTGCGTAGCGTCGGCAAATACGTGAGTTACGACTTCGGAATGTTTTGCAATTTGAATCAGAATTAGAATATTGAGGCGAATGATACTAATATCAATTGCGGGATATTTAGTGTGGGTAAATGGTGGAGCGAGTCCCTGATATTTAGTTGCAGTTCCATGCACCATCTACACGGATGCTCCATTATTCAGACACTGTATACATTCCGGAATTCTACTAATGTGATTCCGTAATTGTTATAAACCCAAATAATTTACATATACTACGTATAGAGTTGGCAAAACGCTTTACACCAAAAGCACGAGTAGCATTTTTCTTGCCTTGTCCCTCTTGTGGAAGTGTCATAACTTTGTCGCGGCACATCACTCTGTTGCCATAGAAAGTATGCACGTCATCTGCTTACGAGTAACACAATGAAACCGTTCGGAAAATCTAACTCTGTACGTAGTATATGTAAACTCTTTGAATAAAACTAAAAGATTTAATATCTGGATGATTTTACGTCGCTCTCACGTCGTAACGTCTGAACGGATTTGATTCAAATCTGGAATACAATTAGATTATTGTCTGGAATAGCATACATAGGCTACATTTACGTAGCGGGAAAATTACTGGAACTGTAAATACGAGGATGAAACCGCGCGTTTTGCTCGCTTACTTTTTAACTGCTTATAGTCTATATAAGTCATATATAGTTTAATTTTCTATAGTAGTCTTAGTATGAAAACTAACGTGGTTATTACACATTTTAAATAAATACACGGGTAACTCACATTTAATATAGTCAGTCCTTTCCGACTCAAGTTTAAATCGCGTCTGGCGATCTTTTTCAAGGAGAGTGCGCGCGCGCGTTCGCAGCTCGTACTTGTAGCTCTGGGCTGACTGTATCTTATACCTTTAAACGAGCAATCCTTGTATATATATATATATAATCTGAATCTCGGAAACGGCTCGAACGATTTTCATGAAATTATGTATACAGGGGGTTTCGGGGACGTTAAATCGATCTAGCCAGGTTTTATTTTTTAATCATTTTATGCGTGTTTTTATAGACAATGAAAAACTCCTACAATGTCATTAGAACACGATAACTTATTTCGCCACTGTTCATTAAGTCTAAATGCCTCAGACGGAATATGCTCGCCCTCGGAGTCAACAGGCTCCGGTTCGAATCCTGGTGGTCCTTTTCTTTTTTTTTCTGAGAAAATCTTATACTTAGCGCCTTTTAGTAGGTCTAAGTATCATTTAAAAAAACCGAGCAAAGCTCGGTCAACCAGGTACTCGAACTATAATGTGAGCTACGCGTGTATTTATTTAAAATGATAATAGTCATGTAGTGAGCGACCGGGCCAGCTGGACAGCGAACGAAGCGTGGTGTTTGAACTTAGGATAAGTTTTCTGAGTCTTTAATGCCTTGACTGAGTGACTGAGGTGACTTGTCTGGGGAAACTGGAAAAGAAAACCGCTTTCCTACGGAGGAAAATATGGGTCAAGAGCAATATATGAGCCTGATTTTAAGCAGTTTGCCTGCCCAAAATAACCAAAAACTACGCAGTTAATTGAACACAAAGAGTTCAGATCACGACTTAGCATTGCTATGCGCTCGTCAGACAGAAATACCAGATTATTGAACTCTGTGCCTTAAAATTACTTTGAAAACCGCTGCGTTTTAAAATGGAATACACAATGGCACATTACTGGCGCAAAAATAACTAAATTGACAAAGTTTGTCTCAACTGTCGTGTTAAGAATATCTACCTATCTAGGCTGTTATGAATTGCCTGAGTAGGTTCTCTCAATGGCGCTTTTGTACTGTCATCAAATCGAGAGTGCATCGGTTTCTTCCAGGCAGGCACGCTCCATCGAAGAACCGCATCTTTGCTTAACATCAAGCAAAACGAGGGTTAGTGCAATCATTTTCCAAAAAAAACTGGCAAAAGTTTTCAAATCGGACTTAGCAATGAGTCCTGGTATTACGTTGTATTTACTTCTGTATTATCTTAGACGAGTTGAGCAACAATTAAGTACCAATGCTTTGTGCAAATGCTTCGTTTACGTGTCGTAGAGTAGTAAAACAAACCGAGTATTCTCCCGGCAAGTTTGTAATAAAACTCTCAACTCTGAAGTCAAACGTTTGCCTACAGTGTGAGCGATCCAGGAGTCTCAGGTCTCAGTCTCACTCGGGACAATAACGTCTTGATGCGGTGTTAACTCCGCGGGTGACGCTCCCCCCCCCCCCCGCTCCGACCGCCCGCCCGCCGCTCGCCATCCGCCGGCTGACGCGCGCCGCCCATGGCCTGCCATTCAACTTTACGATCGCCATTCGGAATTCTCGTCGACACAGCGCATCGCAGTTACCAAGCTTTCTACAAATACAACTTTTCATGCTAACAACGGTGCACTTTAGTTGATAAAATATCCTTAGTGAACTCATTGAACTCTTAAAAACGGAACTTAAAAACTTCCTTTCCTTATTTATATCAATGAGTGATTGATAAATTTAAATTTGGAAACTCATTTCAAAATACACATTAATTTACACATTTATTATTAGGTCAGAAACTGACCCGGCAAATATCGTAATACCATTAAAACTTTACTGAAAACATATTGTTCGAAAAATATGAACCGTATGAGAAGATAAAATATTTATAATAGATATCTACATATTTTGTTGTATATGCATATTTCCTCACATACCAAGCCATCCTTAGATTTCTACAATTATAATTTCACACGTATATGTAGATCAATATATAATTTTAAAAATAAACGACTAATTCATTAAAAAAAACTGTTCATTGTTCTAGTGCCACAGACTCACATACGCACACGCACACTCGTACATACAGATTATCATATACTTGAGAGGCACACTCACAGCGAGCAAGAGTTAAATTTATATTTGACTATTTAATTTCCTAAACTCAGAAGATCCGTCACTGCTATCCACAGCAGCGTACGATAAACCGTGGCGTGCGACATTTCAGGTAATCCCGTTCTGTTGAATGAATAACAGAACGAAATAATCCACGGGGCGAGCAGCGCGCCGGCCTGATGGAATGTAATTACACTCATTTTGTTACTATTCGTTTTACAACTTGTCTTGAAAACATTTATTGATATTACTACCTGTCAATGTACAATACCGTGGAATCCATAGAGTCTCCACTGTTGGGGCACAGGTCTTCCCGTTACTAAGTAGAGAGGTTTTATACCAAAGCCCATTAGGGTGGATGAGTTGCGGGTTGGCAGGCTTCAGCTGTCATTGAAGAATTAAAATTCTGACGAACAGGATTCCTCATTTCTTTAAAATTTTCAGCAGGTTATTAAATTTACGGCATTACGTACTTGACTAAGGAAAGACAGTGATGCGCGCAGAACCCTCAGAGGCTTTGGATAGGCAGTTGCTATTCTTCCGACTAAGGCAGCCGTCAGCGATCAATGCGACATGAAGGAACCTAGTCCCGTGATCCCGCGGCTCCGCCCGCCAGCCCCGGCGCCGCTAATCCCCGTTTGATTGCGATCTGCCTTCGTTAATATGCGCGATCGAGGACGCGCTTCCAGTCAACATTCGAGCTCTACTCGGGATTTATTTCTGCTCTAATTAGTTTCTTCTGTTTACGGCTTCGGGCGCAAGTTCTGGCTCAGTATGTCAGCCATCAAGCTATAGATTACTAGGAAAATGAAATGGTTTTTATGTCTTTAATAGGTATTATTATGGACGCACAATTTATGAGGTAGAATTGGTTTACTGTGGAATAAATGTCGGAACTGATTATTTCTCTGACTTGTATATTTTACATAGGATATTATTTTCTTTTCTTACTTATTTTAACGTTTGCTCGAGGAAACAGTTTTCGGGAATGAGTTACATTAATAAATCCATTTCTTGTGCTGCTAATGAATCCTCTTCATAAGCAGAAGCACTAAACTAAATGATTTCACTGAGGCGTCGTTTGTCACACCACTGAATTTAGCAGTAAAGGAAAACATCCTGAGAAAACTCGTATACTCCGAGAATCAAGTCATTCATTAATAGTCCTCCCCACAATGGACCAGCTATTCCCGACCGTAACTTTTTCTTTGTGAGAGATTGCTCCGAGTCCCAGCAGTGGGAATAAAACATTTTTTATAAGATGTATTTCAGACGCTAATACGCAAGTAACTCTTCTTCTTCACTAGCACAAAGTTGGTTAGGCGGTAGCGGCTTCTTGAGATCAACTTTATTGCCATTTACATATTTTTTAAACGCGCTTCTAACTTACTTGTATCAAATTTGAGGTTCAGTGTGTGCTGTATTCTGAAAATATAGTAGTTGTCAGTCAACTTTATTGTATAAGTTTTTAACTATCGCGCGTATCGTTAAATTAATTCAATAATGTCACTTTTTCAAGCTTGTCAAAAGAAGTAAAACCTCAGTAATAAAAGTGATTGTTGTGAACAACCAACATAGTGGAATTAAATTCGTTAACTCTGTCCTACATTTCCACGTCTCCACTCGTTGGAGGCCCCGCGCCTGCAGATGTGATGTATCGCGGCTGTGAGCGCGCCGGAATCCGACGAGTCGACGACATAATGGAGTAATAATAGAGTCCGCTAGTCGGGGAGCTGGCGCTCGTTCACATTCTGCAGGTTTACACGGAACTGCGCGACACAACGATCAACGCTCCACCGCCTCCTAGACTATTGTAACTTTAGGACATCTCACCATTTTACTGTTAGTAGCGGATTCAGGATGCTAAATTCGCCGTTGTCATGGAGGGTAAATTAAAGCGACAACAGTTGTAATCAATAAAAAAGTTAAATTGAGGTTACTAAATTTATAAATGTGCAGTTCCTTTTTACAAAGAGATTCGGCATAATTAAATTGTGTGCTGTACTGGAGAGATCGTAATTTATTTGCCATTTCTGATATATTTTATAACAAGACAAGAACTTGATGGTAAATAACTCGTGCGTATTTAATAGAAAAATGCTGCTGTAATTTCAATATGAACAGCCCCGATTTGTCAAGCAAGCGTCACTCAGAAATATACGATGTTTTTTTTTCTCTTTTCCCTGGAATTTCTGTGGAAACACTGTTCGGATTCAAACCGGAAGAATAATATTATGTTTGCACATTCTTTTTTCGGGGTAGAATAGCTGGTTAAAACTGGTGGTAACTTCCCAGGTCGACTCAACAACAAATCCTACCACTACATAACTGAAAATCAGTTCTCTCTAAATGGTTATCCAAGGAGTTAACCAAAACTTGACACAAAACTACACCTTAAATGGATACGTGATTTTTGTACGAGTATACGCCGACCCTTCTTATGACTGTAACCCTCACAGACAAGAAGGTGTGAGTTTGTGTTGAGATTAAGTTAAAGTCCAGATCTAATCTCAGGATCCATTTTTACATAATTTGGTGACATATCCAGTTAAAAAGCTAAACTAGAAGTGTGGATGTATTAGCTGGTAACGGGTAAACGGGAAATGCAGATACTTTTGTTGCAAAAGGCTAAAAATCTCTGCTATGATACGCCAACCAATTCTATTCTCCATTTTTCTTCAGTCAATGCCTGTTGGTCTACGTATATAGTCACTCTATCGGGTAGCAGGACATCCTTTTGCCGATAGAAAACAGAGGTCAATGTCCTGTTGTGCACTAGTATAGGCTGATTATGATGATGAAGAGTAGTTGCAGCTAAGACAACCAAACAGAAGGAAACACGGTATTAACCAGATTACACATTGCTATACTTTATTTGTTTGTCTCTGTGTTTGTAAGTTATTTCAAACTCTTATCGATTAACAAATAGTTTTATAATCCAAGAGTTTAAAGTGAAACTAGCGGCGCTTCGTAGTTTTACTCACGTAGTGAGAAACAGGAATAATGACTTTAATTTAAAAACCCCGATTGCAAAAAATCAACACATGAAAAACATGATGTAATACAATATACTATCGAAGGACACTTGGGTGATTGAGACCAATCTGACGATATTTGAATTGTCATAATCCATCAATCCGTTTAGAAGATAAGTGGGAATAAAGCAATTTACAAACATAGTCGTACAAGATACTTGCAAAAAACATAATCCATTTTTCAGTAGGCTAAAAATAGTCCCGCGCTAACAGAAGCACAAACATGTCTTATTCATGAACGAACCATAATCTCTCTGTGTTCCAAATTTCAACCTGATCAGTTAAGTCGTTTTTACGTAATAATTCAACAAAACTAAAAAATATTGATTTTAAGTCGACAATATATGTCCACAAAATTCGGATTATGGAGAAATTCGTTATATTCTGATGGCACTGACAAACAAACCCCTGTCGCCATCTTTGGTGTGAAGCACGTTTCGTTCCATTAATCAACACAGTGCGTGTGTCCGTCGCGCCAAAAAAGTATCTATCACAAAAAACTGTGACTTATGTTTGTGACTACGTAAAACGAAACGTCTTGCCGCTGGACCGGAATTTTATTAGTAGGTACTTAGAGCACCCGTGCGAAGCCGGGGCGGGTCGCTAGTACTTTCAAATTCCAGACTTTGACATTTATAGCACAATATTAGTAGAATTTAAATTTAAGCTGTAAGTGCTCCCGTGAGTTAGGTGATATTAAAATTTTCGGTCTTGTTTGTTTCTCCAATAAGCGACACAGTTAAGTCACCCGCCGCCAAGCAACTGAGAACTTTGACAACGAGGTCGTATCTGTCCTATGAACTTACAATTTCAGCAGTCTCCGAGCTGGAGTAGTTTGCATACTAACATCAGTAGGTAGAACACGTATTGAATAACACTCGCACATCCCCCGAGGGGTGGGGGGAGAGGCGGCCTTATTGATTTTGGATTAATTACTCGACCCACTTCCAAATGAGCTCTGTGCGAATTAAACTATGCTGATCAATGCGAATGTAATCTAGCACCAGAGAGGACGATATACGACGACGGGAACGGGAAATTAACGGATAAGCCTGCTCGTATGGTATGATGCTACTTGACAATGATATTCAATTTGACACGATTCATTCATTATAGGAACTCGAAAAAGTATTTCGCGAAGTCCTTCTCCAATTGGGTTTTTATAATCTTGTAGCACGAATATGAGCTTGACATTTTATTCAGAATATACCAATATTATAAATGGGAAAGTTTAGCCGTTTGAATGTTTGTTGCTCAATCACATTGGAACGGGTAAACGAATAGTATAAAAATTAGGAACACATTTAGAATATAGTCAGGGAATAGTACAGATACTACTTTATATTGAGGGAAAAGTACAGGAACGGGAAGGATGTGAGCAAAGCCACAGTTTGCTGCTAGTTATACCTATATTTAACGTTCCGTTATTCGTTTGTAATTAATATTTGTTATTACTGTTATTTTCTTTGACTTTTAAAATAATATTCTACCATAGAATGAAGAGATAACGATTGTAGAATAAAAGTTTAAATTTATAACATAACTATAATCTGAAGAATGTTGTAAAACTAGGGAACCTTGACTGCCCTCGTGGTTTAGTGGGTAGTAACTCTGCCTGCGAAACTGAGGGTTATGGGCTCGATACCCACCCAGTCCAAATATTTGTGAGATAAATTCAAATGTTTGCACTATGTCTGGGTGTTTATATTTATAATAAGTATGTGTTCAAAACTATATATGTATTATATAAGCTATCTGGCCGCCATAGCACAAGGTTTGCTTAGCTTAGGGTCAGATGGTGTTGTGTGTAAACTGTCCACAATATTTATTTAAATGCATTTCCTTGCTTTAATTTTAACCTCATTTGACCAAAATTAATGACTAGTTTTTAATCTACTTTCTGTTTTGTACGTATAGACTACAGTTTTCCTGTTATTTTAATTTTTAAACGTGATTCTAACATCGAAACATCTCAACTTTCCTATGTACAATAAATAGATGTACGGAATGGAGATGTCACTTGAATGCATAACTGAACGATACAGTACTATAAACGCGACATACATGTGTGTGTAAAAATCGTTATAACCACCACGATGGCCCAGTGCTGTGCTTGAGGCCGGTTTCTTCGCAATGTTTACATTCACCATTTTTATTATATTATGTTTGTGGCGTTACCGTACATGAATTCAAAAAGATAGTGGTGTGCGTGGGATTTGAAACTGGGATCCAGAACGGCAATCACCGTTTCCCCGACTAGCCAGCCGGACCGGCGCTCTATGCAGTGATGTTTTTATACTCGTAAAAGTTTAGTTTTCAACTGTGAAAGAATTTCCCGGAGCGACCGCCCGCGGCCGATACCAACTTACAAGTTCCATTCTTTTGAATGTAAAGTAAATTCTTTGTTTCAGTTTTTACATTATCTAACTAAAGTTTCCATATTTTCCACTTCCTACTTACTAAAATTTTAAATTACTTCAACACCATCTTAAAACAATCTCTCTATTATCTAATTTTTCTAATTTGATACTTTTTTTAACTTAACTTATCTATTTTCATAATTTCGTCAAGGGGTACGGTAGACTTGATCGAAACCTTAAATGAATAACAAAACATAAAAAAATATTGATTTTGAGTCGACAACAGATGCCTACAAAATTTGGATTATGGAGAATTTCGTTTAATTCTGATGGCACTGACAAACAAACCGCTGTCGCCATCTTTGGTGTGAAGTACGTTTCGTTCCATCAATCAACGCATTGCGTGCGTCCGTCACGCCAAAAAAGTATCCATCACAAAAATCTGTGACTTATGTGACTACGTAAAACGAAACGTCTTGCCGCCGGACCGGAATTTTATTATAGTCTATTTCAACTAGAGAGCGAAAAAACGGACATTTACCTTTTAGTGTTGCGCTGGGAAGACTAACCTTCTTTGCATCAAAACATTATTTTAATACTTAACAACTATTTTGTCACTATCCAAATTCAGCTTTTCACTTTTTTACCTAACAAATATCATTATATTACTATTATCACTATTTAACTCAAAACTGTGAACAAGTTTTACATGTAACTATCTACCTACAAATTAGTAAATTAATTATCTGACATTGACAGGTGTAATTAGTTTAAGCTTTAAGTGTGTGCCAAATAAACTATTTATTATTATTACCTATTTAAAGGAAGCGATCCGAATCCAAGCGCATTCCAGAGCGGAATGTGGAGCCAGGACTACTACGTAATAATATCTTACCGAAGCATGTCAAAATAGGTTTGCAACATCTGGTTGACCTTGTCGCTCGCCTCGCCCTGTACCACGAAACACGGTATATGCGTAAGCGATAGGGAAACGATACATAAATGTATGTATAACGATACGCATCGTTTGTTTTCGGTGCTCTCGTGGTACCGTGGCGTGAACGTACATTTTTCGCTCTCTAGTTGAAATAGACTATAGTAGTTGCATTGCACCCGTGCGAAGCCGGGGCGGGTCGCTCGTAATTATTAATTTCGGTAACAACAATAATTTTTCAACAATCTTTCATTGGTTTCTCATTTTTCATATCGATGTATGTCATGTGGAAACTCTTCGAGAATCCGCAGCAAGCGCGGCGGACCCGGTGCGCGGACGGAATCCAACGCGCGGCGGACTCGGCGCGCGGACGGAATCCGGCGCGCTCCGCGAGGCTCGCAAGTTTGCTTTGACATAACTGAGTTCCGCGGATACGCGACATTCCAGCTGCCGGGGTAAATAGCGAGCGCCGGCCCCTGAGAGGTATTTCGGAGTAACAGAAAACTTCTTGCTACGTAACTCTTATTTTATTGTTTAGTCGCAACAGACATGATCAGAGCCTTTCATCAAAATGTTCATTAATTAAAAATAGGCTTGATTTTGACCTCTATTTCCCTAGATAGAAAATGATCTGTTTTTTATTTAACACAAGCAATACTTAACATTTTGGAGGCAACTTTATTCCATCTGGGAAAGTACCACACCTTTGCCAGTTATTCTACCGCCAAGCAGTAATATTGGTGGAAAATTTACACACAAATGTGCAAACATTACTGTGTTCCGGTTTGAAGGGCAATGTTTCCAGAGAAATTACAGGGCAGAAATTACAGATATAACATCTTAGATCTCTGGGTGACGAGCGCAGTGCAGTGCTAGGTTTCTCTTCGGACTCTTTATGTTCCAATAGCTGCGTGTCACTGTACTGTTATTTGGCAGGCATGTTGCTTACAGTCAGGCACATGTCCCGCTGGACTCGTCATTTTTTATTTAAAAAAAAAATCAATCTAAGTCACAGATACTGTACATTTTCTATTAACCTATTAATATAATTATCGTATATATATATTATACTAGATGTCCGCCCCGGCTTCGCCCGTGATACATTATATAGCACTCATCGGGATCCCGTACATATCCAACGGTGAAAGAATGACTGAAATCGGTTCCGACATTCCTGAGAATATCGCTTTCAAACAAAAAAACCTCTTCAGCTACCTGCTACGCCACCTGTCGGAACTTGGTCGTACCAACTCAGATTTAGAAACAAAGATTAGCAAAGGTTCTTCAACTTAATTTTTTCCTTTTGGCTTCCATTCGGTGATGTCACCGTTGATATGACGACGATGAAATGACGTTTAGCTGTCGTTTACGTTTTATGTCACGTCACACGGGAACGCGGTCGAACGAGATATTTGTCGTTTTTTCGTTTTTTGACTTCCCACGGGAACGTGATAAAAATGTCCTATGTCCTTTTCCTGGTCCTGAGCTACCTCCTCAGAACTTTTCAGCCAAATCGGTTCAGCCGTTCTTGAGTTATAAATGGTGAAACTAACACGACTTTCTTTTATATCTATAGATTGTCACACAACTCTAACCAATCCCAAACTAAGCAAACTCCTATTAAACATGCGCATTATGGGGGCCTGATAGCTGTATGCAAGTACATTATATCACCTATTGGATTTAGTATTGCGTGAGAAATTTTCATCAATGTTTTTAAATGTATTTTTAAATGTAAAAGAGCCATGATGAAAAAATTCTGATTTTCAACAGCATTCCCTTTATTTCCACTTATGGATTTGTTTGATGGTAAAACACGTTTCACGTATTTCATTGAATAGAAGCTGCATAAAATTTTAAGTTGATTTTCAATGCGAGTGTTTTACATCGGAAAAAACTGCGAGTTTTCTCAGGACAAATATGGAAATAGCTGGTACGGAGCCGGCGCGTGGCGGGTAGCAGGTTAACTGTTGTGCGGCGGTCTGCGCGCGTTTTATAATGCGTCCCCACTAATATTATACGTAAATGCGAAAGTATATAAACTATGAATTTTATTTACATATTGTGTTTGTATGTATAATAAGTATGTATTTACAACTGTATAAGTACTAGATGTCCGCCCGGCTTCGCCCGTGGTACATAAATAGCACTCATCGAGATCCCGTACATATCCAACGGTGAAAGAATGACTGAAATCGGTCGAGTCATTTCTGAGAATATCGATTTTAAACAAAAAACCTACGCCACCTGTCGGAAATTGGTCGTATCAACTCAGATTTAGAAACAAATTTGATTAGCAAAGGTTTATATTCAATGACGCAATCTTGGACTTTGGCGAAATTACGGTAACATTACCGAATGGAACCCAAAAGAAAAAAATGAAGTTGAAGTTGACGCCATTTTTTTAATGACAACGAATAGAAGTGTAAACTTTTAAAATGAAATATTAGGACTAAGCAGCACTATAGTTGCACAATACTGCTGTTACGTGAAGTCACTACGTTTATTTAATCCAACGAGCATGTAATGTACGCGGCCCACTTCACAGTTTTGGCATTAGACACAATAAATACACTATTAATACATATTTGAACAAAATTTAATCAATATAGATTTCGTTTGTTGTTGTGTCATCAGACGAACTCAAAGAAACAACATTAAAACTAAGTCAACTTTCAGAATATACTCAGAAGTAACAAACACAAAACAGAAAGTTTAGTTTTAAAAGGTTTAAATATTACCGCAAATCGTAATTTTATTGAGAATTGATATGGAGCGCTTTCAAAGGCTTCTATAAAATAATAATCTTCACATATTCGTGACGTTTCCCCACCCGTCAGCCCACCATTGGGCTTACTGGCGTGAGGGAAGCTTTCATTCTACAACATAGCTTTACTAAGCTTCCAGCTTTGTATAGCTTACGCTATTAGTATTACGACTAGAGATTACATCGTGCTGTCGACAGAACACGATACAGAATTCACAATGAGGATTAAGTTATTTCACAAAATCAAATCTCTTCAGCAGACAAGTTCTTAGATGAGGCAGAGGAAGAACGTCATAACTTGTTGTACAATACCGAAGGTCTACTCGTTTAAGGATTAAAACGTTTCATTGATTCACTTTGAAAAGTTATCGTTTTTATTAGTTGTCTGGGATTGTTGTTTTGAAATAAAAGTTATATTAATATAAAGTTTATTCTAAACAATTCACTAGTTTAGGCGTTTAAAAGTAAAAATACTTAATTATTTGCACAAAAAAATACAAGTTTGTATAAGAAATAATACCTAATATAAGGATCCTCAAACGTTTTGTTGCAAAATCTTTTTTTATTAAAATTTTTTTTAATAAAAACGATTGAGCTCGCGAAACATTTATTGTTATCACTTCTGTGTATAAGTACAAACATAATGAGTATGTACGATTGTACGTACATCATCATCATCATCATCGATAGCCTTTTCTATCCCACTGCTGGGTATAAGGCTTCTCTTTTCCCATGCCATCTTCTTCGGTCCTGTGCCAAATCGAACCTGGACTCGTCCAGGTTCGACCCGCGATAGAAACGATATCTTCGACCCATCTAGCAGCTGGACGTCGTACACTCCGCTTACCTCGCCTCGGCCACCACTCGGTCACTACTCTACTCCACCTGTTATCACCGCGTCTAGCAACGTGGCCAGCCCAAGTCCACTTTAGCTGCATTACCGTAGTTTCGACGTCCCTAACTTTCGTTCTCCGTCGGATTTCGGGATTTCGGATACGGTCCTGGAGCTTGATGCCAAGCATAGACCGTTCCATCGCTCTCTGTGCTACTCTGATGTCGTGTATATCCTCCTGTGTACGCGTCCATGTCTCAGCACCGTATGTAAGTACATCATACTAATATTACAAAACGGGAAAGTTTGTCAGAATGTATGAATCTACTGTGTTTATGATTATGACTATTTTTTATCCCGTGACAATAACGGGATCGAGATAAACGCGAGTGAAACCCCGGGACGCGGCTAGTAGATGCATATGTTTATTGACACTTTTTATGACATGAGATCAAAACAATTGAACTTGCGGGATTGCTATTGTTCGTGTTACCAATACATGTTAGTATGTACCTCAATTATACAAATGTACATCTTGCATATAAATGTACATATTGTATTTTGATTTCATTTTTGTTGGCATTCGAATCCGTCGTTGTATTATTTTAGGTCAAAATTAAACATTACCCACTGTAACGACCATCTTAACCTTAAGGGCGTGTGGGCCGTAATTTTGAATTTTTAAAACAACTTTAAGACCTTTAAAATAGTGTTTTAAACTCTGAAAAAAATATATGTATTAGTTAAGGATCTAATCTAGTGCAATTCGCAGTCAGTAACACGATTTAATGAATTTTACTTGATAGAAAAAATCCCAAAGTTACCCCTTTCAAAAGTTGTTTCAAGTTTATGACTAAACTAATGAATTTTTTTACTAAATTTTTGTACTCAACGAAAGCCACTAAAAAGTTATAGATGCATTCGCAGAGTTTGACTTGATAAAAAGTATCAGTTATTCACTATGTTTAAATATCTACCATATACAGCGTGTGGCGGAAAGGTCCAACAATATTTTAACAGGTCATTCCAACACTGATATAGACTTCATCTCCGAAGGTCTCTTTCCCTCAGCACTTTAGATCGCGAGATAATACGAGTCAAAGTTTGATGTTAAATTGACCAGCTGCAACCCTAATGCATGTACAGCTGACAAACGACCTTGCCTGTCAAAGACTAAATTTTGTGCAGAAAAGAATTTTTTTGCCTACTTCGAAGCTGTGAATGGAATAAACATAACTTGGTTAAATTATTAACTGTGAATTTAATCCTTAAATACAATAGGTAATGACTAGAACTGTTTGACGTTTGGAGTCTATTCAAACTACTACTACTAGTAAAGCCCTTTCATTTGATACCCATATTGAGGTAGGTTGTGAAGAAATATTTTGTCCGCCATTTTGTGGAGGCGGCCATCTTGAATCGATATTAACCAAACATAGCTAAGAACATCCGCACGGATATTAACCTTCAAATAAAAAAAACCGCATCGAAATCGGCTCATCCGTTTGAGCTCTACGGTGCCACAGACAGACACACACACAGACAGACATCGACGTCAAACTTATAACACCCCTTTTTGGTCGGGGGGTTAAAAATAAATGTATTTCGCCACATTCTTATACCCTTTATTTTGGCCGGGGTTAAAATACCTTTGGTAATGTGTTTTAATTGATTGTGATAGTAGGGTTAAATTCAACAAGATGTAAGAAGCCAACTATCCGTCTTTTAACGCTTTTCATAAAATTCCTTACTAAATTTCACTTCATATCGTAGATATTTATTCTTTGCGAAGTTGTGAAATTCCCGACGGACTTTCTTTGACGGAATTGTCGGCATGTCGGCTTTGTCAAACGTATTGACGCCGTGCATCGCCGCCGCAGCGCCGACCAATAGCAGAACAGAAGCTCGCTCGCCGGCCGTGCCGAAAGGCGAAACGTCGCGGCGGTACTTTACCGAAAAGCCAAGCTAGAAATCGTCAAAATGGATTTTTAAAAGTTGGGGTTCCGTCAATTTTTTTTTATGTTTTGTTTTATCTTGACGAAGAAAACATACTTACGGCTGAGCACGGGAAATCGTGAGTTCGGTTCTTGGCTTGGTCGATATTTGAATGATAAATTCGATTATTTTCCATGGGTTTAAGATTTCGTTGTCCTTGTCTGTGTGAACTACCTACAGGTTCTCCAACACAGAACGACCTAGTGGAGAGCTACGATTGTGAAGAGTTTTTATTTGGCACAAAGGTAGATTATAGCCTGAAATAGCACATAGGATACCTGCCTACCTAGGATATCTAACTACACACCGATACAAGTAGTAATAGTACTAGTGGTCGAAGACTCCGTCTGGGAAGTACCTTTGCCAGTTATTCTACCGCCAAGCAGTTTTGTGCTTTACCGTGTTCCGGTTTGAAGGGCAAATTTTCCAGATCAATTACAGAGCATAGAAATATAAGATCTTATATGCGGTACGAGCGCGGTGCAGTCCTGGGTAAGGATTTGACTCGTGTTTAATAGCTGCGCACATACAACACGTAGCTGTTATGAACAGGCATGTTGCTTACCATCAGGTACATGTCTTACTCGTCTCGTCACTCTTCATTGTAATAAAAGCATGCGTGATTTTACGCGACCTTTACGTGGCTTGGGGTTTTAAAGTACGGAACCCTAATTGTCAAAAATTTTTTTTGAATATTTAATTTTGAGTTGAAAGTTCAGTCGCTCTCTAGCATCATTGGTGGTGTGTTGTTTGTTTTATCGCAAAATTGATATCTACGATGTTATCACTGTACTTAGACATGGTAGGAGGTAGTCGTCATGAAGAACGTGAAATTTTCCGCCAACGTCTGAACAGCAAGGGAAGCGTTGACTTGCCACAAAACGAAAAACGTCCCAATCAGGCCCGGTATTAGTACTACCAGCAGTGCTGGTGCTGCTCCAGCACCCTGGACTCAGACTTCTAACGCCACCACCGGAACGCGTCGGAGGAAGGTGCGCCGCGCCGCAAGCACCTTGGATTGCAGTGTGAAATGGATAAATATGTTTATGTGTACATAGTGTTGTTGTGCAGTGAAATGTTGGTGTTACAATGCAACTATCGTTGAATAATAAGGAGATTATTAAAAGGTTAGTTAATTTAGCCAAAAATAATTAGCTAGTGTAGATATCTTCCATACTTATTACAGAGTTTAAATAATTAAATTAATGATGTATCCTAACTCTTTATTTGACTTTGATTCAAACATGTAGGTACCTACTTAGTTATTTATTTGATATTCCTTCCTGTCTAATATTGTTTGAAGGCTTATTAGGTACTTACACTTGACAAAATTTTGTCGACTGAATTCAGAACCAAGTTAGAAAGAAGCAATTCTCGCTTCTGAATTTAGTATGCTACTCTTAGCTTACTGAATGAAATGCTATTATTACACTTCACTAAATTCAGTAGCAACCAAATTTAGCCAAGGGTAATAAGGCTTTTGGTTAGCGCTAATAAAAAGCATCTATTTTTATTCTATCTGGCTCAATCGAATACGGCAGTTCAATAGCTTCCACACCTTATCTTTCTTTCTTGTTCGATTTCTATGGTATTTAGGGAGATTTTTGAAACGACAGATAGGTATCAGTGCGTCGCCACCGGCGCGGCGCGCGGCGGCCGGCGGCGGCGGTCAGTGATCGCGCCGCGCCGCCGGCCGGTTAGGGTTGTCAAATAAAATGATAAACAACGTATTTTTAACTTTGTATGGAAAAAAAAATATTGGCTTTCGTGTCTAATATTCACATATGTGATTCGATACGTAGTATAGATGAACTACAATAAATATTGTTGGACCTTTCCGCCACACGCTGTATATAGCGCGCCGTTCGGCCAGCCTGATCAGTCGCGTTTCGGCGCTCACGGACGACGGGCCTGTGCTTGATTTTGCAATTTTGACAACCGATAAATTTTAAATATTACGATCATAGTGGCACAGTATAACAATATCAGTAGGTATTACTAGTGAAGCACGCTATGATCTTGATTTTTGATACCGTTTTCATTGGAATTGCAAATAGACGCTGATACTAATTAGTACGCTGTTTACTTTATGTTGTAGACCAATAAGGAGTCTCAAAAACTGACGTCGATACCACATCAGTAAAAAATTCTATGCGGATGCAATGGAAAATAGATAAGCATCGGTAAAATATTCGTCCGTTAAATCAGAGATCGGGATAAGGAAATAATGAGAGGGGAGAAATCCCTGCGTAAATCCCCTAATATAAATGCAAGTAAGGTATCATAAATGATATCTAACTTGCATTTATCTGCCATTTAGGTAAATTCTTTGGTAGTAAGGTACGTGGAAGAAAAGTCCTCACATACGGATTTTACCACTTTGGAAGAGACTTTCGCGCAAACTATTCAGTTTAGAATAAAATGTTAGGAACTTCAATACAATTTTGAACACCTTTCCATAGATACACGTATTATTTTGTTAGAATTTTTATTTTTTATTTCTTTTCCAAGTTTGTGACACCACCAAAATTTTTGTTTTTCTTTTTTTTTTGTATGAAAATGTTAATATTGTTCATAGAAATTTAGACACTCGACCAAATTTGATAAGAAGCCTTTTAGGCAGTAAAATTACTCGTAGAATTTAACTCTGCACTAAATTTCCGATTCGTATTTTTTATATAAGGTTTAGAATCATTTCCTGAACATAAAATCACAAAATAATAACAAATCCAGGTGGAGCTTCAAGCGCCAGCTCGAAAAAAACGTTTTTGGCTGATATTCTGAAAAGTTATAAAGCCTATTATTATTGTAGAAAATAAAATTTCCCATCTTTTGTTGCCAGTAAACTTTTTTTTTCGAACTTACCGATTACGATTTATTATGTCAAATTTGATGATAACAATGTAAAAATAATAATATGTGAATTCTGTTCCCAGTAGCATAAACATGTCCCTTTACCGGAATGGAAGAAGGGTTATGTTTTCGCGCGTATCTTTATATTTGTAAATCTTTTATTTCCACATATCTTCCAAACGGCTGGATGGATTTTGGTAACTAAGATATTCTAAGACTAGTCTGGCTCGCCAAAGTGTCCTTAGATAGTAGGTAATATTTTTTTTTACTTGTAGATTTTTTGTAGTCGGGGTTTTTATATTAAAGTTATTCTATCATATTGCTCGTTGCTCGAATAAACATCACCGTTCATCATCATGATTGAAGAGTTGAACGAAGAGTTTGGTCTCCACTTTTGTAATAAGAACAACTAAGCTGTGAAACGCATTGCCAGAGTGGGTTTTGTCGAAGGTTCGAACCTTGGGGTTACGAGGTACACTGTGCTTGTTTCTATTAGAGAAACAAGTTCCATCGTAGACAACATCATTTTCATCCACTATTATCGGCATCATAGCAATCGTATCATTGAATGGGTTATAAATCGTAAACGGTAAGTTTAACAAAAAAGTTTACTAGCAACAAAAGATGCAAAATTTTATTTTCTACAATTATTGTCAAAATATATAGTTTCCAAAATATCGGTTAAAACAGTTTTTTCAATTGGCGTTTGAAGATCTACCTGGATCTGTGAGAATTTTGTAATTTTATGCTCAGTAAGTGATCTTTACCTCATAGAAAAAATTGGATTAGAAATTTAGTGCAAAGTTGAACAAAATCCTTCTATTTTTACTGGCCTTTCATTACGTTTCAGCACATTTTTTAAATGTTTGACGAACTTGTGAATTATTAGGAAACATTTTAAAAATATGCATGAAATTGGAAAAGCCGTTCTCAACTTATAGTGTGACCAAAAAGAAAAGGTTGAATTTTGTATATCTACGAGTATAGATAAATTTAATATTTCTTCGTTCATATATCAAAAAAACTCTTATCACTATTCACAAAATTGTTATCACTAGTATAAACAAATTTTGAACAAAAAATGAGTTTAAATTACATAGTCAAATATTGTAATGTTATTTCTGCACTGTGGCACTGATTCCGCGGTCGGTGACGGTCGCGAGAACAAGACAGCGTTAAATGCCTAATTTGACAGAACTACCTGGCCTTAACTTGAGTGAACCAGGATCCACGCCCCGGCTGAAACGCGCGCGGAGGAGAAAGTTCTGAGCGGCCGCTACTTTATACTTGAGTCGTCGATAACCGATAACTGGGTAAGTAGCTGTTACACTGAACCAATGACGGTATTTTAAGGGCATAACGTCTCAAGCAATAGTTACAAATAAGGTGTTCTTAATTCAATTTCTCAATTTCTCCTATATAAGTGTTTTTTGTTTTGTTTTTGGTGTGTACAATAAAGAGTATCTATCTATCTATCTATCTTATTTAAATGTACTTAAAAGCTTATAGATAAGTAGAGCCGTGCCGTACAAAATTCATGCGACAAGGAGAAATTGTCGAGAGTTGCAACCCCCTATCTTCAGCTGCACTTAGTTGGACAGCTTACAAGTGACGGCATAGTGCTGAATCTTATTACTTTATACCTTTCTATCATCCTACATAGGTCTCCTGGTGGTTCATTTGACCCATAAATGTTGTTCACGGGCCTACAGTCTATAAGATCTCAGAAGTTTTAAATACAGCACTAGTTTTGCCAGTCTTAATTTGGATTGACAAGGACATTTAAGCAAGAAGTATAAGAACTGATTACTAGAGACGATTTTCTTAGCATTCCATGGATTCACCGTGCGGGTGCCGGGTCCATCGTGTGGCAGAGAGAGAAAAAACTCGAGTAGTTCCCGAGACTTGTGACTCGGGCGTAGGTTTAAGGGGCCCCTTTCTGACGTACATCAACACTCACCTTCACCACTCGTTTTTCTCTCCCTGCCCAGCCAAATCTGATATGAGCCTACCAGTGCAGCTTTAGATACACGTTCTAGTATAGAACTTACTGCACTTCTGGATAAGCCAAGGTCTTTCAGTAGGTTATAGAGAGATTTTGCTGGTATACCTCTCGCTCCCACTTCTACAGCGTATAAACTAACTACATAGCCGTTTTTTGTTAATTCGTTTAGGAGGTCGTAATACTTATTTTGTTTCATCGCGTGGTCTTTAGGTATATTAGTTTCCCACGGTACGGTAAGTTCTACAAGGACTATGCGTTTCGTAGCTCTAGAAAAAAGGAAAATGTCCGGTCTGGATGACGAAACACCCACATCCTCTGGGATTTTGTAGTGCTTTTCATACGTGTCCATTAAAATAGTCCAATCAGGTGCTGCACCCAGGATTGAGTAAGGCTTGTTCCTGGAGTTTGAATTTGAGCCTTCTTTTACAAAGTTAATCTGTCTGTTGTTTGTCGTCAATCCCTTTTGGGCTCTAGCTACTGAAAGGCTCATGGCTTCACGTATGATTTCAAGTACTCTGTCATGACGCCGTGAGTAATGACCCCATTAAGAAGCACCTTGCATCCCACCAATATGTGCCTTGCTGTACATATCGCCTCTCCACAAGTATAGCAACATTTTCAGAGGCTTTTCCCACCTTACCAAGTTACTCTGGTCAGGAGGTCATTTGGAATGCATTTAGATAAAATTTTAATAAGGCAGGGGACCAGTCATAGATCAAGGTGCGCCATTTTAGAGCTAATGGGATACAGAACTCACCTATGGTTAACCACTCACTTTGCATTTCTAAATTCATAGCGTGCACTTTGTAACCGTCATTTTCGTCTTGTTGTAGAAAGGTTTTTACCATGTCTCGGTCTTCCTTTTTTTCTCGCACCCAACCCAGCAGTATTTACTTGTGCACCTGCCATAAATTGTTTATGGAATTGAAGTCTAGATTCCAGGTCTGAAGCAGTTTTGTCTTTTGGGAGAGATGTAATTAATTGTCTTGCGACTTTCCCAAAACATGCGTTTTTGTAACTCTTAGGTGTTTGTAAAGTTCAGACGGTTTCTTTAGTTTCAGCCCAAAACTATTGTGATCCCTAAAAGAGTAGAGGGATCAGCCGGATGTGCCAATCCGAACCATGACTTCAATATCTTTATGACATTGGCATCTAGCTTTGCCAGGAGAGTTTTACCGATGTCATATACTAGGAAAGGCCAAGTGAGACGTGATGTGAGGTAGTTGTCATATATCCATGCTTTTTTGATATTGCTGATAGGCTGCTGGTCTACCTTATTGAGGTTGTTCATGAAATTTTCAACAACCACCTCCAATGATGGTGTATTATACACTGAATACTGATATTAGATATGTACTTTTAGAACTGTAGTAGGTAGGGTTTATGTTTCGTGTTTGTTCACATCAATTTTAGCGAAATCGGTGTAGTGGTTTTAAAAATATGAACAAAAAACAACCAACTTTTACTTTCGTTACCTTAGTACTTAGATTTTGATTGCTTCCTTTCGAATTTGCTGGTATGCCTGAGTTTAATTTTAAATTAAAGTTGGATTTTGTTCTGTATAATATTTATTTTGTTTTATTTATATCTATACTAATATTATAAAGCTGAAGAGTTTGTTTGTTTGTTTGTTTGAACGCTAGGATCTCGGGATTGGTCCGAATTGAAAGATTTTATTTCTCAACATAGTCTCCTAGCAAGTCTATACATTTAGTCCATCTCTTTTCTAAACCTAAAATTCCCTTAGAAAAAAAATCTTTATCTTGACTCTCAAAAAAGTCCTCAACCGCGGCCATCACGTCGCTATCATCGTCAAATTTCTTGCCCCGGAGGTGTTCCTTCTCTTATCTGGTGAATAGGGGGGGTGTTCCACCAGCTCAAAGCCCGCTTCCTGAATGGCAGCCATTGCAATTGCAGCTTTGTGAACCGGTGCGTTGTCTTGATGGAACAGCACTCCAGCCCGCAGTTTGCCTCGCCTTTTCTCCTTAATAGCCTCCCGCAATCTTCTTATTTGTTCTGCATAGTAGGAGCCTGTAATAGTGGCCCCCTTTTCCAAGTAGTCCACCATGATTATTCCTTCAGCGTCCCAAAAAACAGACGCCATAACCTTCCCTGCTGAGCTTGACACTTTGAATTTCTTCGGCGTCGGTTCATCGGATCGTTTCCATGTCATCGATTGTTGTTTTGTTTCAGGATCAAAATGGTGGATCCAGGTTTCGTCCATGGTCACAAAACGTGACAAAAATTATCCTTGTCTGCCCGGAACTTTTCGAGATTTGCTCTTGACATGTCGACTCGTTTCTTCTTTTGCTCGTCGTTTAACATTTTCGGTACCCAACGTGCGGAGACCTTTCTCATATGCAATTCGTTCACAAGGATTCTTTGAATGCTGCCATATGAGATCCCTGTGACCTCAGCTACATGCCTGATAGTCACTCTTCGATCTTCCAATACAACTTCTTCAACTTTTTTCACATTTTCTCCAGTGAGGGACGTCGATGGGCGCCCTTCGCGGTGTTCGTCTTCCGTCGATGTTCTTCCCAGCTTAAACTCCTTAGCCCAGCGTGCAACTGTGGAATATGGAGGAGAACAGTCCCCAATGTTTCCACCAAGTCGCTGTGTATGTCTTTGGTAGACATTTTTTCAAGCAGAGGTATTTAATGACAGCTCTGATTTCGTGTTTTCCATTTTGATGTTCACTCCTTGACAGTCCGTATTCAAATGAATGTAGCTCCCGGAATCGTGGCCTATTTATATGTTTTTTTTCCTGAACTAGTGGGTAATTGAGCAAGTGACTGTAATTTTTTTGTATTTTTGTGTGCACTAGAAATAACTGATTATCATTACTTTTGGATCACCCCTCGTAATGTACCACGGGAGAAGCCGGGGCGGGCATCTAGTGTTTCATATGAGAAAATAAATTATTTGGTAAGAACGTTTTGAAACGATAACGTAAAATCCTTAGTTTTAACATAATTGTTCAGAAGGTAAGTTTAGAGCACCTGCCGGGCCGGGCCGGGCCGGCGCCGGCGGCGGCGGGCGGAGCGGGCGCCGCTTGCTCGTATCTCTGCACGGTGTCGGACCTCGGAGATTACACTGATTTGGGTTGGATGTTGGATTCTTCACACTTTTAGACTTATTATCAATCTGACTTTCAAAGACTGACTTTGAAAAAGGTTTGGTTTGAAAGGATATCTGGCCTCGTGATTAACCTGGTATTCTACCTACTTTTGCGTTTGTTAACGGTTATAGGTGTACACTTGACTGCCTTCTCGCCTGATGTTAAGCGACGAAGACTCGTTAGTATTTGTTTTTACTCTTGTTTTATGCTTTTGTTTCTGCCAATATATTGCGTATTAAATGGTACATATATTGGGCTTGAATGGAAATGCAACCCGTCGGTTCAATTCTAATATACTAATATTAGATATAAAGAATCTATACTAATATTATAAAGCTGAAGAGTTTGTTTGTTTGTTTGTTTGCTTGAACGCTAGGATCTCGGGAAATACTGGTCCGAATTGAAAGATTCTTTTTCTATTGGATAGTCCATTTATCGGGGAAGGCTTTGGCTATAGAAAATAACTCTACTATTAATTGAAGCGGAGCATGAAACAAGAATGTAACAAAATCGGGAAAAATATTCCCTTTGAGAGTTTTCGTACGTTTCGTGCTTTGACATGACACATGACAGCATGTGTCAAAGATTGCGTCATTGAATTTCAGTAATCTGTGCCTCGAATATAAACCTTTGCAATTTTTTTTTCTAAATCTGAGTTGGTACGACCAATTTCCGACAGGTGGCGTAGCAGGTTGCTGAAGAGGTTTTTTGTTTGAAATCGATATTCTCAGGAATGAGTGAACCGATTTCAGTCATTCTTTCACCGTTGGATATGTACGGGATCCCGATGAGTGCTATATAATATACCACGGGCGAAGCCGGGGCGGGCATCTAGTAATATTATAAAGCTGAAGAGTTTGATTGTTTGTTTGCTTGAACGCTAGGATCACGGGAAGTACTCGTCCGAATTGAAAGATTCTTTTTCTATTGGATAGTCCATTTATCGATGAAGGCTTTAGGCTATAGAAAATAACTCTACTATTAATAGAAGCGGAGCATGAAACAAGAACGTAACAAAATCGGGAAAAAATATTCCCCTTTTGAGAGTTTTCGTACGTTTCGTGCTTTGACATGACACATGACAGCATGTGTCAAAGATTGCGTCATTGAATTTCAGTAATCTGTGCCTTGAATATAAACCTTTGCTAATTTTTTTTTTCTAAATCTGAGTTGGTACGACCAATTTCCGACAGGTGGCGTAGCAGGTTGCTGAAGAGGTTTTTTGTTTGAAATCGATATTCTCAGGAATGAGTGAACCGATTTCAGTCATTCTTTCACCGTTGGATATGTACGGGATTCCCGATGAGTGCTATATAATATACCGCGGGCGAAGCCGGGGCGGGCATCTAGTAAATAATATATGGTATTAAAATTTTTGAATTTGAAGTTTTTTTTTTGGTTATATAGAATTAATATAGTTATAAATATCTGTTATATTATGGCTTGAAGAAGTCTCGAACAGTAGACAGTAATAACTTTTTGTCACTTTACTGCAAAAGGCAGTAATGTTACTTGCCAAGTCTTGCTCATTCCGTCGCTAGATATTACCAAAAAAATATAAATTTAATACAAAAACCACGTAATTGAACCGGTTCAGTACACGAAGGTTCTATTTAGAGTAACCAGATGAGCGTCACGGAAGCACCGCGCGTGAGGGAAATCAGCGAGCGACCTCCTCCGCCGGGACCTCCTTACCGCCACTTATTTATTTAATGTACGACAACATGTTCCTACGTACTGGTAACACTAAATAATTGACAATCCTACTCGGTCTCGCTACAAGTTTGTGTGTCATAAAATTTTATTTTTTCTCTCGTTGTAGGTTGTTATAGAGTTTTCTTGAATAGGTTTCCGTTTGACGGTTATTTGATTTTAAGTTTTAGATTCCAGTGATGAAAGAAACAGCTAACTACGAAAAAGACACGAACGAAGAGATTTGGCTCTACTTTTGTGATAAGAACGTCTAGGCTGTGGAATACGTTGCCTGAGTGGGTTTTCCCCGATGGTTACAACCTTTGTGTCTTCAAATCGAGAGTGAATCGGTTTCTTCTAGGTAAACACGCTCCATCGTAGACCGCATCGTCGCTTAACATCAGGCGAGATGGCGGTCAAGTGTAAACCTATAAAAGTTTAAAAAAAACACACCGTATAAAAAAATATCACATTAGTCAATTTACGTGGACGTTGGAATTTTCTCATAATTTGCGGCAATACAAAGCTCTAGCCAGTAGCTCCAGCTAGCTAGCAGCTACGCACGCAACAGTGATTGTCACGGAGCTAACTTGGAGCATATTCAGTATCTACCGGGCGTTCGGGCGCAGCCGAACTAATCGATTCCCTTTGTATCAAAGTGGTTCTAACGGTTTGTGGGTAATTCGCGCGGGTTCGGCAGCGCTCGCCATCGCCCCAGTGACCGCTCACAGGTAATGCAAACTCGAATAGTGGAACTGGAAATCAATAATAGATGTGCGGTCTAGCAACACTGATTATATAGTCCGTTACTTGAGCACAGCTTGGGACGATTTAATAGAATGAGGATTATTGGAGAAATATTGTTTTTAAACTTTGTACTGCACAAGGCTTAGTCACGATATATTTCATTGTTTAAGGGCGTGTGGGCCGTAATTTTGAATTTTTAAAACAACTTTAAGACCTTTAAAATAGTGTTTTAAACTCTGAAAAAAATATATGTATTAGTTAAGGATCTAATCTAGTGCAATTCGCAGTCAGTAACACGATTTAATGAATTTTACTTGATAGAAAAAAATCCCAAAGTTACCCCTTTTCAAAAGTTGTTTCAAGTTTATGACTAAACTAATGAATTTTTTACTAAATTTTTGTACTCAACGAAAGCCACTAAAAGTTATAGATGCTTTCGCAGAGTTTGACTTGATAAAAGTATCAGTTATTCACTATGTTTAAATATCTACCATATATATAGCGCGCCGTTCGGCAGGCCTGATCAGTCGCGTTTCGGCGCTCACGGACGACGGGCCTGTGCTTGATTTTGCAATTTTGACAACCGATAAATTTTAAATATTACGATCATAGTGCCACAGTATAACAATATCAGTAGGTATTACTAGTGAAGCACGCTATGATCTTGATTTTGATACCGTTTTCATTGGATTGCAAATAGACGCTGATACTAATTAGTACGCTGTTTACTTTATGTTGTAAACCAATAGGAAGTCTCAAAAACTGACGTCGATACCACATCAGTAAAAAATTCAATGCGGATGCAATGGAAAATAGATAAGCATCGGTAATATATTCGTCCGTTAAATCAGAGATCGGAATAAGGAAATAATGAGAGGGGAGAAATCCCCTGCGTAAATCCCCTAATATAAATGCAAGTAAGGTATCATAAATAAATAAATAAATAAATAAATATTGGTGGACAATTCACACACAACACTATCTGACCCCAAACTAAGCAAAGCTTGTGTGATGGCAGCCAGATAGCTGATATAATACTTATATAGTTTTAAATACATACTTATTATACATACATACCTAACTTGCATTTATCTGCCATTTAGGTAAATTCTTTGGTAGTAAGGTACTTAGTACGTGGAAGAAAAGTCCTCACATACAGATTTTACCACTTTGGAAGAGACTTTCGCGCAAACTATTCAGTTTAGAATAAAAATGTTAGGAACTTCAATACAATTTTGAACACCTTTCCACAGATACACGTATTGTTTTGTTAGAATTTTTATTTTTTTATTTCTTTTCCAAGTTTGTGACACCACCAAAATTTTTTGTTTTTCCTTTTTTTTTGTATGAAAATGTTAATATTGTTCATAGAAATTTAGACACTCGACCAAATTTGATAAGAAGCCTTTTAGGCAGTAAAATTACTCGTAGAATTTAACTCTGCACTAAATTTCTGATTCGTATTTTTTATATAAGGTTTAGAATCATTTCCTGAGCATAAAATCACAAAATAATAACAAATCCAGGTGGAGCTTCAAGCGCCAGCTCGAAAAAACGTTTTTGGCTGATATTCTGAAAAGTTATAAAGCCTATTATTATTGTAGAAAATAAAATTTCCCATCTTTTGTTGCCAGTAAACTTTTTTTTCGAACTTACCGATTACGATTTATTATGTCAAATTTGATGATAACAATGTAAAAATAATAAGATGTGAATTCTGTTCCCAGTAGCATAAACATGTCCCTTTTTACCGGAATGGAAGAAGGTTATGTTTTCGCGCGTATCTTTTATGTTTGTAAATCTTTTATTTCCACATATCTTCCAAACGGCTGGATGGATTTTGGTAACTAAGATATTCTAAGACTAGTCTGGCTCGCCAAAGTGTCCTTAGATAGTAGGTAATATTTTTTACGTGTAGATTTTTTTTGTAGTCGGGGTTTTTATATTAAAGTTATTCTATCATATTGCTCGTTGCTCGAATAAACAGCACCGTTCATCATCATGATTGAAGAGTTGAACGAAGAGTTTGGTCTCCACTTTTGTAATAAGAACAACTAAGCTGTGAAACGCATTGCCAGAGTGGGTTTTTTTTCGAAGGTTCGAACCTTGGGGTTACGAGGTACACTGTGCTTGTTTCTATTAGAGAAACAAGTTCCATCGTAGACAACATCATTTTCATCCACTATTATCGGCATCATAGCAATCGTATCATTGAATGAGTTATAAATCGTAAACGGTAAGTTTAACAAAAAAAGTTTACTAGCAACAAAAGATGCAAAATTTTATTTTCTACAATTATTGTCAAAATATATAGTTTCGACCAAAATATCGGTTAAAACAGTTTTTTTCAATTGGCGTTTGAAGATCTACCTGGATCTGTGAGAATTTTGTAATTTTATGCTCAGTAAGTGATCTTTACCTCATATAGAAAAATTGGATTAGAAATTTAGTGCAAAATTGACCAAAAAACCTTCTATTTTTACTGGCCTTTCATTACGTTTCAGCACATTTTTTTTAATGTTTGACGAACTTGTGAATTATTAGGAAACATTTTAAAAATATGCATGAAATTGGAAAAGCCGTTCTCAACTTATAGTGTGACCAAAAAGAAAAGGTTGAATTTTGTATATCTACGAGTATAGATAAATTTAATATTTCTTCGTTCATATATCAAAAAAACTCTTATCACTATTCACAAAATTGTTATCACTAGTATTAACAAATCTTGAACAAAAATGAGTTTAAATTACATAGTCAAATATTGTAATGTTATTTCTGCACTGTGGCACTGATTCCGCGGTCGGTGACGGTCGCGAGAACAAGACTGCGTTAAATGCCTAATTTGACAGAACTACCTGGCCTTAATTACCTCTACGTTTTGGCAGCGTAATAACCTGCGTGGTCACGAGAAGATTCACTTATTTTACTTGAGATATATATTTTTTATGTAGTAGATATAAAGTGACAGATGAAACAGACATCTGCCTGATCATAACTGACAATGTCACGCAGCTAGGGGAATATGAAGAGTTCAAATCAGTACCTAGCATTACACTACTGTGCACAGAGACGCCTTGCCTTGTAATTTCTCTGGATATATTGCTCATCAATCCAAAACACAGCGATGATACTGCTTGGTGGTAGAATCCCTGAGGAAAAGCTGGTACGGTACGTCTATAAGTCGACTCTTTTTAAAAACATTTCAAAACAGAACACAGCCTCAAGCTCAAGCTCCTTCGAGTTATATGTACTTACCTATAATATATACTTCCGTTTAAATTGCAGGCAAGTGCAAAACTACCTTTGAAAATAGTTTTTTTAGAAGCAATACCACAAACACACAGGTAGTAAGTACAGTTCACGACGTGACGGACCAGTAAAGAAGGTACATTGAAAGAACGAAGGTCGTATATTGAAAGAAAATTCTATTTTGTCGTTAGTCATATTGTGGGCTAACGAATCCCATCTGACCTTTCCTGGTCAGAATAACAATTTCATTTGACCGCAGCCCGGGTCTCCGGTACACTGTAGCCGTATATCTAGCCACGTCACTCGAATATTAGCTGTTAGGTTGTGACTCGAAATAAAAATACAATATTTAAGAGTGTATTTTATCGGTGTTATAATCTACTATCAGTGCTTGGCGATTTGATCAACGTAGTTCTCATTCTATAGTCAAATGTAGCTTATTTATTACTTTAGACTATAATGTGTTTGTATTCCAAATTTCATCCGAATCCGTTCAGAAGTTCTGTCACATGATCGATCAACAAACATTCAAACAACTAAACTATACATTTATGACAAAAGTAGAAAATAGGATTTCGCTAACTTCACGCACATCTATACATATCAAAAAATATTTTTATCTATATGTCATTTATAGAATCGTAAACTAAGTATGCATTTGATCATGTGATAATCTTTAGCAAAGTTCAGAGTTTCTGAGTTAGTTTTAGCAATTTTCGACAGGTGGTGTAGCAACGCGTGGGTACAGCTAGTCTATGCTAATGTAGAACGCGAAAGATGTTTTTTATTTGAACGCACAAATCTCAGGAACTACTACTGATTTCAAGAACGATCACCATTGGAAATGTGCGTAGTCCCTGAGTCCTACAGGTGTGTGCCGCAGGCAAAGCCACTAGTTTCGTAGAAAAGGATTAAATCTATGATCGGTCTCGTGTCCTCTCGCTGGAGTAGCAACTGGTTACCGCGGCTCTGAGGTCACTGGTTACCGCGCCAGCACGCGGGGCGCGCCGGGCCCCGAGCGGCCGCGTCAATCATCGCTGCTGTCAAACACCGCGCCGCCGCCGCGCCGCCGCCGCGCCGCCGCCGCGCCGCCGCACAGTCACTGATTTATCGCTCATACTAGCTGCGGATGGCCGGTTCACGCTTTCAATAGATACATGGTCAGATCGAGTTATGAAAAAGAGACAGAATACTGCTTAGATTTGCTTTCAGTGTAATTTCAATGATTTGTATTATCTATGTTTGTCACTGGTCTATTAGCCATTCAACTAACAAAAATTAAATTTTAAATGCTAAACTATCCACCTCCACTTGCGAAAAATATAGACCTGCGTTTCATATGTACAAAGATTGTGTAAAGAGTTTTGAATCTATCTTTTAGATTAGACGAGCCGGCGGCGGCGGTCTATTGTAAGCCTAATAGGCTTGCAATATAATATGGAAAAAATCTCCGTTACCAGAAACAGTGTTTTAAGGTATAATCATTTTATAGTTTATTATCACAGTTTTTTATTTTCCAATACCTAAAGTTTGTAAAAAAGTCTAGTTTTGAACTGTAACATTAATTTCAAAAAGAAACTTGAAAAGTAAGAAACCCAACGTTATGTCAAAAGGTCCGGACGACAAACAGACAAAGCTGCCGTGTCAATGGCGATATCAGTGGCTTACGTCACCAATATGGCCGTCAATATGGCCGCCGGAGTCCGCAAATATTTGGCGCGCGTGATTGAATTTTCCTTTTTGGATCCGCGCTGATGTTTAGCGAAGGTTTAACGCGATCAGGCTCCGAGTCACGAGTCACGCGAGATTGGCTCACCGACCGACCGACCGACCGATACATTCCTCCGCGGGTTCTATTACGCCAGCTCGGGTGGACGCTGTACTGGAAACTATTTTTCATGACGTGATAGAAAATGTTCACACGTAGGACACTATTAGTCACTGAGGCAGCTTTTGACTAACAATTTTTATTTGAATTTATACGAATTATTGATAACAAATATTTTATTTTTAATAAGTATGTATTTAAAACTATATAAGTATTATATCAGCTATCTGACTTCCATAGTACAAGCTTTGGTTAGTTTGGGGTCAGATGGCGTTGTGTGGGAATTGTCCACCTTTATTTAAAAAAAAATTTTTTAAAGATTTTTTTTGGTACAGAACATTTTGTAGTTTCGCAACACTGACGTGCTGATGCCAAATACTTGCATTTACACTACCAGCTGTCCTCGCCCTAGTCACGTATAATTTCGTAAAACTAATTATATTTTCTTTCAGGATAAGAAATAGCCTACAAGCTATTCCAAACTATATCCTAAGTTCCAAATGTTGTACTGTTTCGTTGAGTTTTTATAGTCTTATAACGTGATTGAGCAACAAACATTTAAACTTTTACATTAATCATAATTATAGGATATCAAAATGTATGGTATGACTACCCGTAATTTTGTATTTTGCAGTATAGTAATGGAGTCATTTCCGAAAGCCAATATCTGTACTCGCATCATCGCGTCATTTATTCCAATATGGCGGCCGGTACGCAAATATTCGATAGTGCCAAGGGAGAGGGGGTGGGAGGGGGGTGCAGCCCGAACTGCATGTGTGATGCGACAGTACCTACTGCCAGAGGGGGAAGTATCTTTTGTCATACTGTGAGCTTAGTTCTCATGTGATGGTATAATACATTGCTATATCAGAAGCTTGCAGGACTAAATTATTAGTGCTAATAAACGACACGTTAAATCTATTTTTGATTTACATGTTTGTCTTTTGACGTGCTTGAAAAAATGATGAGGGATGTTTTAAGGATACGCGCGCACACCGTCAGCTAAGAAGTGACAGCATGACGAAGTAAACCCCTCTACACACGAGCCCTAAAATCAGAGGAAATTACGTAAAAGTAGTGGGGAGGACCCTACATCACACCATAATGATTAGTGATTTATGGTGCGATGTAGGCTCCTCTACACTACTTTTACGTAATTTCTTCTACTTTAAGGGCTCGTGTGTAGAGGGTTTTAGATGACAACTGTATCCTCAGAGTAAACTTTTGCAAAGAGAGCGCACGCCGTATGAAATACTTCTTAAAAATTAACTACCTAATACGTTTTCTTTGCATGTGTGCCCCAACACATGTCAACTTTATGAAACATTTTTTTAACGGCACAGAGATTTAATTTTAAATTCAATTAAAATGAAATTACTATGAGTTAGACTATAAATTAATATTTTTTTTCATAATGGTAGACAATTCACACACAACACCATCTGACCCCAAACTAAGCAAAGCTTATACTGTGGCGGCTAGATAACTAATATAATATGCGAACCCTTTGTCTAGCTGCGTTTGTATATTCTTCTGTTACAGTCTATGTTGGCACCTTGTACAGAAGGCAGGTCGGAACGTCCTTTGAATGCTAAGTCTCTAGATCCCGTTCTAGGCGTTGTTACACTCTAGCTGCCTAATCACTCACTCGGAATAAAACTTGTAAGAGTAACTCTTTGCAGAGGCTGCCAGGGAAAGTATCACGGCTTTGCCAGTTATTCTACCGCCAAGGAGTGAAGTGTAAATACTGTTCCGCTTTGTAGGGCAATGTTTCCAGAGAGATTAGAGAGCGAAGAAATAATTTGTCTTATGAGTGACGAGGGGAGTTGGGTTTTAGGCAGTGTTTTGAACTCTGTGTTCAAATAGCGGCGCGTTAAGTTTGTTACAGATTGTTGCTTACCATCACGCCCATGTCATAGTCATCCCAACTCTTAAAAAAAGATGGAAACTCAATATTTTTCTTTGTGTACATTCGTTCTGTTACACGTTAATAGTATTCGTTTTTCTATCTGTTCCAAAGCTCATAATAACAAGACATATTATGCTCGCAAAATGCTTGACAGTTTTCTGTAAAATAATTATTATAATACAGTAAAGTAGTCATTGCAAACTTTGAAAATGTATACAATTTGTATGCTCTTTCTTTTGTTTTTATTTTTTATTAATTGACGTGTTAATTGTACATTTATGAATAAAGTACTTTAAATAAATAAATAATAAATAAATATTGGTGGACAATTCACACACAACACCATCTGACCTCAAACTAAGCTGAACTTTCTACTATGGCAGCCAGATAGCTGATATAATACTTATATAGTTGTAAATACATACTTATCATACTTTGACTTTAGCTACTGAGTCTTGTTTTTAAAATGTAATATATATTTATATATGGTTTACGCTTTATATTTAATTTAATTTACAATCATCATCTGAGTCACTGCTACTAGCATAATGTGCATTTCAAAATAATAAAATACGTATTAAATATTAAAAGTTGAACAATGACGATACCGGTATTAGATGAAAATGAAAGAAATATCTACAACATTTTTATACAACAGTGATAATATAATTTTGATATTTTTCAGAAAGTGTACGAAGCTGTCGCTGTCATTACTGGCTGCTCGGTATCTGCACTGTACCGCCGAGCCGCCGACCAGCCGGAGTGATTAATTCGGGGGGAGGCTGCACAGCGCGCAGGGCGAGGGGTGGGGCGGAGGGGGTGATGCGAGCGATCGCCCGGAAACTGGACGCGTGTCGACATTGATGAGACGATCTTTGCAGCGGATCCGCCCGCGACGGACGACTAACGCGCGTCAGCCGCGCGACGGCACCGAACAACACCGATACATTCAAAGACTATGAAAGATTTATCAACTTAAACTCTGTAGAAAGTGCGCGTATACGTCAAGGTCTTGTACTAGCTAAAAGGTTCCTTGTTATAGTGGTGACGTGTTCTGTTCGCTTTTGTCACCTGTAACACCGTCTAGAACAGCGACGGCTGCTACTTGCGTCGTACTCGTGAACGAGTACTACTTGCGAAAGTTAGACTACTCACGGCATTAAGATTAATTTAAAAAGAATAAATCAGATAAATTGGAATCCTCCTCAGGTACATTTTTCGCAGTGATTCTTTTTTTGTATTTGTTAATAAAAAGTACCGCCCCAAGTGTTCTCAGAGAGAATGTCTAGTACAATTAAAGTAAACAGTAAAATTTTAGTCCATTTTTGTAGTAAAAGCATCTAAACTGTGGAGTACATTGCCTGAGTAGTCCCTGGCTGCGTATCTTCATATCTTCATACACGTAGCGTGCGCCATCATAGACCGCATCGTTGCTTAATGTTGGCAATTTACGAATCTTAACGAAATAATATTTAACTAAATTCATTTCTTGCTGAATTTCAGAACTAGTTTAAAACAATAATTCACGTTATAAACCCTCTGGAGCTCAGCAAAATTCTTCAAAATAATGTTAAAACTCTTTAATTCAAACCAAACAAAGGAACGAACTCGCAGTCCTCACAAAAACACGCCGAAATCCTTTCTGGATTCCAGTGAAGCAGTATCATGCATGTAATTAAAAAGTGGGGCAATGTTACTCGTGGGCCCGACGTAAGTTGAACCGTGGCGACGTGTGGATTGGTCGAGGTTGTTTGTGAGTGGGGGGTCGGGTTATAGTGGTGATGTGATGGATGCATGTGTCGAGGGTTGGTGGTACTGGCGCGGATTGCACGATATGTGCGGCTCGGCACTGGCCTAGCCACAGCCGCAGTCGGTAGCCGCAGCCGCGCTCGGGGACGTATGAAATTAAAACGAATGTCCGTGCTGGCGATTCCGCGCAAATGTCATTAGAGGCGCATTAAATATTAAACAGTTTTTCACAAAATTCACACTTCACTGGACGCCGATGCAGAAATTATTAAAATTGGGGAAACACGCCAACTGTCGCCATGTTCCGTTACGTAATAGCATAGTAATAATATCACAAAATATCATCGAGTGAACTTTTCGTGTATTCACGGATGACTTGTTTTCGATCGCTACAATATTAACAGAAATATAATTAATCATAGAGAAATTAATTACATATTATTAATTTTACTATTATGACACAGATTCGATGTTTATTGCTCAATCACGTTGATACTTCTGAACGGATTGGGTTGAAATTAGGAATACAGTTATAATAGCCTGGTATAACACATACCGTCGCTGCGCCTGACAAGTTCCATATGTGAAATTTGTAAGGTTTTGGGAAACAACAAAAAACGTGTTATTTAATTAACAATCAGAAAAACTTAAAAAGTATTAATGCAGTATCATAGCCATTTATTTGAGACATAAAAATACAAAATTTGCAACATCTAGGTATTTGTTATTTAAGAAACAAGAATGTTTTTAAGCAAAAAACAGCACATAACTGGTTTAGAATAGTCCAAAATAATGAAGTATGTGCAGTATTACACATGACGAGTTTGGCAATGTTACAATGTTGTTATTTTAGGTTTAGTATTATGTGTTCTTTAGATTTCTTACATAACAAATTTGAATAAAATTATTAAGCACTACTAAAACTATCTCGTAAATCTAAACTAACTCATAAATCAGTCGTTTTTAACAATTACAAAACCTATCAAACATAATGAGATCAATTATGGCCCTTTAAAACAATTATCCTAAGCTATAATTTTAATATCACAAATTATTATTATTACGATTGCAATAGTAGTGCTTTAGCACAACATAACATCATCATCATCATCATCAGCCACAAGACGTCCACTGCTGAACATAGGCCTCCCCCCTAGATTTCCACAACGAACGGTCCTGCGCAACCTGCAACCAGCGGTTTCCAGCGACCTTTGTGAGGTCATCTGTCCATCTAGTGGGAGGCCGTCCAACACTGCGTTTCCCGGTTCGTGGTCGCCACTCAAGAACCTTTTTCCCCATCGGTTGTCAGTTCTGCGAGCGATGTGGCCTGCCCATTGCCACTTCAGCTTGCTTACTCTTTTTGGCTATGTCAGCCACTTTCGTTCTTTTGCGAATATCCTCATTACGGATTCTGTCGCGCAAAGAGACTCCGAGCATAGCTCTCTCCATAGCTCGCTGTGTGACTTTGAGCTTCGTTATGAGACCAACAGTGAAGGACCACGTCTCAGTTCCATAAGTCATCACTGGCAACACGCACTGGTTAAAGACTTTCGTCTTTAGGCATTGGGGTATTTTGGACTCAAAGATGTGCCGAAGTTTCCCGAACGCTGCCCATCCGAGTTGGATCCTTCGCTGGACCTCTTTGTCGAAGTTGGATCTACCTAATTGGATCTTTTGACCCAGGTAGACGTATTCGTCAACAACTTCGAGTGTGGTATTCCCAACAATAACCGGTACAGGTGAGACATGAACATTTGACATGACCTTCGTCTTGTCCATATTCATCCTCAAACCTACCTGTTGGGATACTCTACTGAGGTCCCTGAGCATAGCACCGAGGTCCTCCATCGACTCCTCCACAATGACTATGTCGTCGGCAAACCGAAGGTGAGTGATGCATTCGCCGTTGATATTGATGCCATATCCGTTCCAGTCCAGTAGCTTGAAAACATCTTCCAGCGCGGCAGTGAACAGTTTCGGAGATATAACATCTCCCTGTCTCACGCCTTTCTGTAGCTGGATATGTTTTGTGCACTGGTCCTGTAATCGGACAGACATTGTGGTTTTCTGTATAATCTGCCGAAGCGCATGGATGTGGTCTATGGTACTATAGCCTTTTCGGAAACCGGCTTGTTCGGGTGGCTGGAAGTCGTCAAACCTGCGTGCGAGACGATTCGTGATTACCCTCGAAAACAACTTATGAAGTGAACTCAGAAGTGAGATGGGTCTGTAGTTCTTCAACAAGGTGTTGTCACCTTTTTTGAAGAAGAGCACCACCACACTTCTGTTCCACGCTTCTGGCGTACTACCGTCAAGTATGACGGAATCGAACAGCTTCTGGAGGACTTTAAGTACCGGTTTTCCACCCGCTCTCAGAAGCTCAGTCGTAATTCCGTCGTCGCCAGGTGCTTTGTTGTTTTTAAGTTGTTTGAGGGCCATCCTAATCTCATACAGGCTGACTTCTGGGATATCTTCGGTAAAGTGTCGGGTCAGCTTGGCTCTGGGGTCTTTTGCCATGCTAACGACAGGTTGTGCTTGCGTAGAGGTGTATAACTGTTCATAGAACCTCTCAATCTCCTCCAAAATCTCAGGCTTCGACGAGACAACGTTACCACTATCGGTCTTCAGTTTGGTCAGCTGACTTTGCCCAAGAAACAGATTTCTTGCGAACACTTTTGAGCCTTTGTTTTGCTTGATGGCTTCTTCAATACTGAAGTATTGAAGCAGCGTATGTCGCGTCGCACACACGTAGAGATCTGTCTATTGAGCCGTCTGTATACCGTCATGTCGACCGAAGACTGTAATCGCATATCTCGTCTGACCGCCATAAGATCTAGAGTTTGATCGGAGAGCTTTTGGGTTCTGTTTTGGCGTCGGCTCTTATAAAATTTTCTGCCAACAGCATGAACAGTTTCCACTAGCCTATCGTTTATTTCGTCCGGCGTTACGCACTCATCTAAGGATTCAGAAGCGATTTTGAAGTTCGAGTTGAAAGTTATCGGGATCTTCGATCTGAGCATAATTTGGTCAACATAACATAACATTTTAAAATACCTATAGTTATTAAAAACTTGTACACTTAATAGAAAAACAAATCAAAAACTTCTTTATAAAAATCAAACATGATTCAATAACACCTATCAAACAAACGTTGTGTTACAGATCAAACAAATTATTATCGCTTATTTTTTAAAATAATAAAATTTCAAGTTAATTGCTTGTAGGTAATTAAGGTTATCATAAAACGTATGATAGTCACGGTGCATGAACGGTTTTAAGGACTGAAGACTATCGTATTTGGTTTTATCAATTTTTTGGGGTTCGTTATACAGTTGAGTAACAACAACTGTCAAGTTGTAGCTACGAAGTCGCTGAAGCAGGATTGTCCATTCATCAGGGTGGCGTAATTTGTAGTATATACTACCATTTTTATACCTACAGAAAAGCTCGTATGTCATTTACAGTTGGATCTCCAGGTTTTTTACCTGGCCGAATAGAATCAAGACAAACATCAGGTTTTTATGTTGTGGTTCACACCACAACGCTCACATTGCTAGCACAGTTGGCGCGCGAATGAAGACGGAACACAAATCCCGTATGTGCATTTCTGCACATACGATTTTTTCCAAACGGTCAAAACACTTGAAGAATTTGTTAAAATTGTTTCTAGTAGGAATATCACAAAAAGGACTTTATCAACACATAGAAAAAAAATCAGAGATAAAATTAGTACGAAAAAACGAAAATGAAAAAAATGCACAAATGGAATTTGGCAAGCGCAACGACGATACACTAATTTTTGTCCATCAAAAATAATGAGAACTTTGCGAGCACAACCGTAGAGCAACTCTAATCTGAATTATTATATTGGTGGTGGTGGTGGTGGTGGACAATTCACACACAACACCAGCTGACCCCAAACTAAGCAAAGCTTGTACTATGGCAGCCAGATAGCTGATATAATACATATATAGTTTTAAATACATACTTATTATACATAGAAACACCCAGACACAATGCAAACATTTGAATTCATCACACAAATATTTGCACTGGGTGGGAATCGAACCCACGACCCTCGGCTTCGCAGGCAGAGTTACTACCCACTAAGCCACCAGGCCAGTCTAATTCGTCATTTCTCTAATTAGTCTAATTAGTCATTTGGCGAAATGCCTAGTTAAAATTTTTATTAAAGAAACTATTAAAGTTGCATCAATTGTCTACCTCTATCAATCAGTTGTAGCTATACTTGTTATTATTGTTGCGATAGGAATCAAGTCATCCCGGAATCTAACGATAAGTAATAAGATCCTCGATCCACTGTCTACTAGCTTTAAATGAAGATCATCAGATATTTAAAACATGTCTACGCTATTTGTTGTATTCCAACGTTAGGAAGACGCTTCTTCTATTTCCAGACTTCACATTTTGTATAAAGTATCAGATTTAGAACATAAACAAATATTTTTAAATGTTTATAGTTTTTAAGTAAGAATTGACATATTATTTATTTTGTATCGACATATTAGTTATTTAATTAAGATAATAATTGACAATATATTGAGATGATATATATATATATATATAACAAAAGTGGCCAAGGGCGTAATTTACAATACAATACAAAAACACTTAAGCTTGCTTGTTAAGTTTAAAATTAAAACATTTTTGTCACAAAAGGCGATCTTATCGCTAATAGCGATCTCTTCCAGATAACCTTTATTATTATTATTTAACTTTTAATGTTTATATATTCGTAATTTCCATAGTACAATATACAACATACTGTTATCTTATAATGATTGAAGTGTCTCACGAAGCAAGGCTCCGCAGCGCAGCTCGGCGCGCCGCGGTAACAAAGCGCGTTGTTGTGTTGCGCTTTTGTTAGTTTTCCGTGGAATAAATAACGAACACAAGTTCCGAGATCCGCGGCGGCGGCGGCGGTGAGACGCGGGCCTTAAACAAACAAAAGACGAACTCGAGTCACGTGTGCGAAGAACTCGCGTCGGTGTCGTCTGGCGGCGGGGAGCGGACACGGCATAAGCGCGGGAAAGAGCGAGTATATAGAACTATTCGAAACTTGATTTTATGTTTAGAGATAGATAGCTATGTTAATTATCTTCAAATAACTTCCACTGTCTATGGAATTTAGGGTGAAGATGAGAAGAGTGAAGATACGTAAATATTTAAGTCGTGCTCAAAGGCCTCTGAGCACGTCTTATATTTCGCACATATTTTGGCACGTCTATCGACCGTTTCCAGTCTCCAGCTGATACTTAGCCGATCCATCCCAAAGGAACAGTACCTACCTACTCCATACGGGAGCGAATTTGTGCTAGGTATAACGTGAGCAGAAGACGCAAAGCCCCGATTCAAGCTCAAAGTTGTCAATTTGAATTGATTAACGTCACAAACTTTGAAAATGATATGATACGAAATAATCTCTGTAGGGTTTTAATGAGTATTCTAAAAAAATTACAAGTATTGGAATCTCATCATCATCTGTGCTATCTGGAACTAACCAGTTATTCTTGACTGAACACTGGTGATTTTTTCGATGCGTTTGTGCGTCAGTGGTGTAAGTAACTAAACTTTACAAATAAATATTTAGTTAATAAGAATAGCACTTGCCGCCTAATAATAGCTCTGTTCCGGTTTGAAGGGAAATCTTTCAAGTAAAATTACAGGGCATAGAGGTATCTCTTATATCTCTGGGTGACGAGCGCAGTGCAGTGCTAGGTAATGATTTGGAGTCTTCATGTTCCAACAGCTGCGTGTCACTGTACTGTTATATGGCAGTCATGTTGCTTACCACCGGGCACATGTCCTGTTCATCTAGTCTATTTACCTTTTTTTTAATTAAACATTTCCAAAGTCGCTGTGACTCCGCCCGCTCCTCTCTCTCCTCCGCACACATCCCAAACAAACGCGCATCTCCGAACTGCGCGGTCCGTCCGCTCTGAATAACTAAACTCTTCCTCGGCGAGACAGTTATAAGCTTTTAATATTAAGCCAGCGTTGGGAGCCTCGTCTGCTGCCGGCGAGCATCGTATCCAGAGCTGGTGAGTCTGTTAGACGAGTGTTTAGCTACAGGACGGTTCTCAGCAAAGGTCTGCACTCTCATCATAATCAGTCCGTATTCAACCTAATTCTCTGGTTTACTTTACCAACCGCCACCAGCTGCCTTCTGTAAATCAGCACTTCATCTATTTTCGGGTGCTACTACGCAACGTCTACCATAGGGTCTATAAACAACATAGAGTCGCGCAACCATTGCAATGTGAAGAGAATTCATTGCCTAGCACGGCACTGCGCTCGTCACCCAGAGATTTGAGATGGTTTATCGGTTCATTCGCACTAGTTCCATTGCTTTGTTCCATGATGGAACTACTGCGAATTTTATTCGCATTAGTTCCATTTATTCATAAAGTTGAAATGATGGAACTACTGCGAATACTCAAATTAGGTTCATTCGCACTAGTTCCATTGCTTTGTTCCATGATGGAACTAGGTACTGTGAATGTTTTTTCGTGTTAGTTCCATTTAGGTCCTATGTATAAAGATGAAATGATGGAACTACTGCGAAGGTACTCAAATTAGAATTCTCATTTGTACCATTATGTAAATTATAGATGGATAGGTTAAGAGAAGCATTCAACTTCTGAAATACCTCAGCATGTTTGGTTACTAATTTAATTTAGGTCAACATTATTAACAACATACTCTACCACAATTATTAACACAACAACATAGCCAACATTACGGTTATTTAACAATAAAAATTACGAAGTACTGGGTGAAAATCTGACCTACGGCCCCAGGAGTATAGGTCATATTAGTTAATGCATATTAGGAGTAGTTGAGCAAAAAAAACAAAACATTGGCTCAAATTAAACATACTTTGTGATACGGCCGCCATAATCAATAACGTAAAATACCTACATAATTATGTTATAGAGTAAAATAATACTGGGTGACAGAGCATTGCTTAGTTTAAACACTGAGTATACTTAGATACAGATAAAGGGGGTTGCGGTCTATTTGGACTGTTTAATTTGAGCCAATGTTTTGTTTTTTTGCTCAACTACTCCTAGTTTGCATTAACTAATATGACCTATACTCCTGGGGCCGTAGGTCAGATTTTCACCCAGTACTTCGTAATTTTTATTGTTAAATAACCGTAATGTTGGCTATCTTGTTGTGTTAATATTTGTGGTAGAGTATGTTGTTAATAATGTTGACCTAAATTAAATTAGTAACCAAACATGCTGAGGTATTTCAGAAGTTGAATGCTTCTCTTAACCTATCCATCTATAATTTACATAATGGTACAAATGAGAATTCTAATTTGAGTACCTTCGCAGTAGTTCCATCATTTCATCTTTATACATAGGACCTAAATGGAACTAACACGAAAAAACATTCACAGTACCTAGTTCCATCATGGAACAAAGCAATGGAACTAGTGCGAATGAACCCTAATTTGAGTATTCGCAGTAGTTCCATCATTTCAACTTTATGAATAAATGGAACTAATGCGAATAAAAATTCGCAGTAGTTCCATCATGGAACAAAGCAATGGAACTAGTGCGAATGAACCGGTTTATCTCTATGCCCTCTATTTTTTCTGGAAATATTCCCCTTCAAACTGGAACACAGTGAAGCTTTCACATTATTCCTTGACGGTAGAATAACTGTGATCACTGTCCAAGTAGATTCTCTATCAGTGTCCTACCACTACAATAGGTATAAAGAAAATAAAACCTTCTGTTAAGCATTTATGATTTTATTATTTATTGTACTCCAACTCTATCTACAAAGATTTTGCAAAAGATTAGATTAGAGTGTCATTGGCAAATTATTTTTTATTATTTTGAGACAGATTATTATTCGAGATAAAAACTTTTGTTTCTACAATAATTGTAACATCTTTAACCTAAAGTGATATCGATAAATACCGAAAACACAGAAGCTAAGAGATTAACGCATAGATAATAACAAGGTTTGAAATTTGAAATCAAGTATGAATAATTAAAAAATAAGACGGAATTTTGCTATTGTTGAAATTGTTTTTCGTCCATCCTGTAGATTACAACACAATTGTCTTTGCGCAAAATTTTCTTTGTTTTATAGAAACGTGGAACTAAGTTTGAGATAGTTCGCGGAAGCGGTTAACTTTTACACAGCTCGCGTGTTCATGAGAAGATACCGTTTTAATTTTACAAGAAACATTTTAACGAGGTACATTGATATACTTTATTTCACTGCACTGTAGTGTAAAGATATTTTTTTAATTATATTGATTACTAGCAGCGCCCGCGGTTTCACCCGCTTAGTTCCTGTTCCCGTGAATTTTTAGGATAAAAAGTTATTTATGTGTTAATCCAGGCTGTCGTCACTCGATGTCGAGTCGATTACTAGCGCAATCCCAGCCGGTAGTGATCGGCTCTACAGACGAGCACTAGAATTAGATTTTAAATGTACCCAACTCCCTCCTATTTTCCTCTTCTTCTCCTTATCCAAGATATGTGTAAAAAATAAATATATAATTGTAATGACAAAGATCACGGACCCCGGAGTCTGTGGAGTGGCTAATTTAAATTAAAAAAACCAGGGAGTCAAATAACTCCATACCAAATTTTACTGTAATCGCTTCAGTCGTTTAGACGTAGGGAAGTAACAAACGTACACACTCACAAACTTTCGCTCTCAAAATATTTGTGTGATTATGTGTATACTTAAAATGAAGCACATACATAACATTGTAACTGACACTACCGCCATGTTTTAAAAATGATCCGCGGAGTTCCTCATATTTTTCCATGTTGGAATATAGCCTTTGTGTTATTCCAGATTCCTGACTGTATATAATTTAACTGTGTTCTAAATTTCTGTTCATTTTAAGGGCGTGTGGGCCGTAATTTTGAATTTTTTAAAACCACTTTAAGACCTTTAAAATAGTGTATTAAACTCTGAAAAAAATATATGTAATAGTTAAGGATCTAATCTAGTGCAATTCGCAGTCAATAACACGATTCAATGAATTTTACTTGATAAAAAAATTCCCAAAGTTACCCCTTTTCAAAAAGTTATTTCAAGTTTATGACTAAACTAATGATCTTTTTTACTAAATTTTTGTACTCAACGAAAGCCACTAAAAAGTTATAGATGCATTTGCAGAGTTTGACTTGATAAAAAGTATCAGTTATTCACTATGTTTTAATATCTACCATATATGTAGCGCGCCGTTCGGCAGGCCTGATCAGTCGCGTTTCGGCGCTCACGGACGACAGGCCTGTGCTTGATTTTGCAATTTTGACAACCAATAAATTTTAAATATTACGATCATAGTGCCACAGTATAACAATATCAGTAGGTATTACTAGTGAAGCACGCTATGATCTTGATTTTGATACCGTTTTCATTGAATTGCAAATAGACGCTGATACTAATTAGTACGCCGTTTACTTTATGTTGTAGACCAAAAGGGGAGTCTCAAAAAGCTGACGTTGATAACACATCAGTAAAAAATTCAATGCGGATGCAATGGAAAATAGATAAGTATCGGTAAAATATTCGTCCGTTAAATTAGAGATCGGGATAAGGAAATGATGAGAGGGGAGAAATCCCCTGCGTAAATCCCCTAATATAAAGGTATCATAAATGATACCTAACTTGCATTTATATGCCATTTAGGTAAATTCTTTAGTAGTGTAAGGTACTTAGTACTTGGAAGGAAAGTCCTCACATACAGATTTTAGCACTTTGGAAGAGACTTTCGCGCAAACTAATCAGTTTAGAAAAAAAATGTTAGGAACTTCAATACAATTTTGAACACCTTTCCATAGATACACGCATGGTTTTGTTAGAATTTTTATTTTTTTATTTCTTTTCCAAGTTTGTGACACCACCAAAATTTATTGTTTTTTCTTTTTTTTGTATGAAAATGTTAATATTGTTCATAGAAATTTAGACACTCGACCAAATTTGATAAGAAGCCTTTTAGGCAGTAAAATTACTCGTAGAATTTAATATAAGGTTTAGAATCATTTCCTGAGCATAAAATCACAAAATAATAACAAATCCAGGTGGAGCTTCAAGCGCCAGCTCGAAAAAACTTTTTGGCCGATATTCTGAAAGTTATAAAGCCTATTATTATTGTAGAAAATAAAATTTCCCATCTTTTGTTGCCAGTAAACTTTTTTTTCGAACTTACCGATTACGATTTATTATGTCAAATTTGATGATAACAATGTAAAAATAATAAGATGTGAATTCTGTTCCCAGTAGCATAAACATGTCCCTTTTTACCGGAATGGACGAAGGGTTATGTTTTTCGCGCGTATCTTTTATGTTTGTAAAACTTTTATTTCCACATATCTTCCAAACGGCTGGATGGATTTTGGTAACTAATATATTCTAAGACTAGTCTGACTCGCCAAAGTGCCCTTAGATAGTAGGTAATATTTTTTACGTGTAGATTTTTTTTTAGTCGGGCTTTTTAAATTAATTTAAATTCACAAAATTGTTATCACTAGTATAAACAAATCTTGAACAAAAAATGAGTTTAAATTACATAGTCCAATATTTTAATGTTATTTCTGCACTGTGGCACCGATTCCGCGGTCGGTGACGGTCGCGAGAACAAGACAGCGTTAAATGCCTAATTTGACAGAACTACCTGGCCTTAAGCCGCGATTGAGAAACAAAATCTTTGGCATTTATAATACAAGATTGATTGTGTTTGTTTAATTATGAACACAGATTAAGTAACATATCCATACTATTCTTATAAAGCAGAAGAGTTTGTTTATTTAAACGCTAGGTTCTCGGGAAATACTAGTCCGAATTAAAAGATTATTTTTCTATTGGATAGTACATTTATCGAGGAAGGCTATAGGCTGTAGTACAAAGCGCTACTATCAATAGAAGCGGAGCATGAATCCCGAGTGTAACAAAAACGGGGAAAAAATATTCCTTTTTGAGAGTTTTCGTAGCGTGCTTTGACATGACAGCATGTGTCAAGATTGCGTCATTGAATATAAACCTTTGCTAATCAATTTTTTTTCTAAATCTGAGTTGATACGACCAATTTCCGACCGGTGGTGTAGCAGGTAGCTGAAGAGGATTTTTGTTTGAAAGTGAGATTACCAGGAATTACTGAACCGATTTCAGACATTCTTTCACCGTTGGATACATATCCAATATTAAATACGGGATCCCAATGATATATAATGTACCACGGGCGAAGCCGGGGCGGACATCTAGTACAGTATAAATGTCAAATATATAGTCATATCTTGGTCATATCAAAACTGTCCTTTAAACTATAACTTGACCATATGGTTCAACTTCTTTTTTAACCCCCGACAAAAAAAAGGGGTGTTATAAGTTTGACGTCGATGTCTGTCTGTCTGTCTGTCTGTCTGTCTGTCGGTCTGTCTGTCTGTATGTCTGTCTGTCTGTCTGTCTGTGTGTGTGTCTGTCTGTGGCACCGTAGAGCTCAAACGGATGGGCCGATTTCGATGCGGTTTTTTTTATTTGAAAGTAAATACTCGTGCGGGTGTTCTTAGCTATGTTTGGTTAATATCGATTCAAAATGGCCGCCTCCACAAAATGGCGGACAAAATATTTCTTCACAACCTACCTCAATATGGGTATCAAATGAAAGGGCTTGACTAGTAGAGTACTAAACGCTATAACAAATTTCAAATTCAAGATGGCCGCCACCACAAAATGGCGAATTATATAATATTTTTCACTACTACCTCAATATGGGTATCAAATGAAAGGGCTTGATTAGTAGAATACTTTGCACTATGACAAATTTCAAATCCAAGATGGCCGTTACCACAAAATGGCGAATTACATTTCCTTTTTCACAATTCCCTTAATATGGGTATCAAATGAAAGGGCTTGACTAGTAGAATGTTGTACAGATAACAAATCTAAGGTAGTCGGGGGTTAATCAAAATTTTTAATTTTGTTCTTTGTTTTATTTAGTTCAAGTTTTATCTTTGGCTTATGTAAGCAGCTTTGTCACAACTTCGCGTATGTCTTGTGGCATTCTTCTTCAGTTGTTTCGGTGTTAATGCATAGCGTTGAAGATACCAGTTGTTCGGTAGATTTCTGGTACTTTTGTTAGTAATCATTCTTTAACTAAAATACTACTTGTACTACTACGTATAGTTGGCTTCATTCTGTTTTTAGATTTGTAAAACTTTTATGACTTTGCCATTATAGGAAGTGTTTACATACTCATGTTTTTCAATATTTCAATTTTGTTTACTATATGTTGTTCTAATGTGTTGTGTAGTTAATTGATTCTTACATACATTAAGTTGTGAACTGCTTTGCATGCTAAAGAGCAGTGGCGAGCTACATCACGAAAACATTTAATCTGATTATGTACCCATGCTCCGCAAATAAATCTTTTTTCAGAAGTGTTTCAGTAGAACAAAACCAAATTTAACGGTCGCCTGGCATCAGACAGTAAAGTTATTAAATTATATGGTTTTGTTCTAAAATTTAATAACCTCTATCAAAGTGACGCGAACAAAACGATGAGTTCTACTGGAGAGGGATCACCACACCCACATTCAAATTATCCCGGTTGGAATCAGCAGCGCGGCCGCGAGCACCGCGGCATGGGCGGCTTCATTAACTCCTCGTCAAACTAAAATAAACTTTAATTAACTACGATAAAACTTCATTTCATTTCATCCTGTTTTGACTAGCAGACTTATGGCGAGCGGTTTGTGTAGACTTTATTTTGTATGAAACAAGGTTTGATGTCGTGTGTTTGAATGAGAGATAGAGTTGTGTATTTGTTCAGGTGTGTGGAACGTGATCTAAGCCTGACTCATAAATCGGAATTGATGAATGTGGTCCCGCCGCCGCCGCGCCGCCGCCGCGCCGCCGCCGCGCCGCCGCCGCGCCGCCGTCGCGCCGGCCCGGGCGAGCTCCGAGCTTCCACTGATACTAATTACTTGAATTCCTTTTTTACATAACATATTACTTAACGGTTTATTTTTTGATATATTTCTGAAACAGTTTTGCTATAATATTATAGAGGTAGTATTAGACCAAACTATAGTGCGTAGCGTGGTGGGACTCTTTTATACAAAACTAGCTTCGCTCCGGAATTAGACTGATGTAGTTAGCGCTTCCATCATTTTACCTTAATTTAAAGTAAGCTATATGTTTTTCATATCATTTCGTAACTGTTTGCATTCAAATTATTTTCTAAGTAAAAGTTAGGTAGATTTATTTTAAAAAAGAGTGGAAGAATTTTAATTGTTGATTGCATAAAATAAGAGAATTACCTATAAGCTAAACTGAAAGTAAAGGCTTTAAATGTTGTTATTTGTTATTTTAGGTAAGTTACTCTGTCTAGAATGTGTAAATTATGTTTTACTTTGTAGATAAGTTTTAAATAAAAGTGAAATTTTGTTATTTCAGAAAACGCAATTTCGTCTTTATTTCACAAAAGTATAATAATACTATTATATATTTTTAAAATATACATATAAATATTTTTTATATCAAATAATTTATTATAACTGCAGGACCTGTCGTCACGTCTATTCTGTAAATTGGCTGTACCTCCGTATAGTTTGGTAAGTTGTTGCACTGTTATTTGATAAGTTTTCGAGTCAAAAACATTAAAATGATACGACATGTCATCTCTTTCTGATTGACATGTGTCAACTGTTCCATCAACTAGTTCGTTGAGGTTAATAATTACCTGCTAGTATGATAAACGTGAAAGTTGAGTGTTTGTTCGGGGTGACTGAACGGAACGTGTTAACATTTAAAACACAATTACAGTTTATTGTTTACTCGGAAATAGCATTTTTATTGGGAAAAAAATATAGAAACAGCAATTTCGCAGTTAGTTAATTGTATTTGACCAGGAACCAAATTTAGCTTTATTATACATTTTCGATTTGAACCCATAATGAAAACATTACAGGGGTATTTAACTCAGTCTTCTCGTGACCACCGTGGTTGTACAAGTACGAGTAAGTAACTCTGCCGAAGCGTCGAGGTTATTTTTTCTATACTAATATTATAAAGCTGAAGAGGTTTTCTGTTTGAACACGCTCATCTCAGGGATTACTGGACTGATTAACAATATTCTTCCCCGTGGGATATACAGGGTTATCGGTAAACAGCCTGCGTCCTTTTAAGAGATATTAAGTACAAAAAATTGTTTACTTTTGTTCTACAGTTTCTAAAACATCGTATACTTTTTACCCCATATAACATTGAAATAAAATGTATTTGCCTGGTCTAAAAGCCGTGCTCTTTAACGCTCGATAAGAAGTGATGAAGAGATGTGCCGAAGTGAAAACACACTAAACATATAAATAAATAAATATCGGTGGACAATTCACACACAACACTATCTGACTCCAAACTAACTATAGCTTGTAATATGGCCAGATAGCTGATATAATACTTGAATAGTTGTAAATACATACTTATTATACATAGAACACACCCAGACACTGTACACACATTTGAATTCATCACACAAATATTTACACTGAGTGGGAATCGAACCCACGACTTTCAACTTCGCAGGCAGAGCCACTATGCCAGGCCAGTCTAAACAACCACTGAAAAGTGCTAGAAATGACAACAAGCACTTATTTAGGATAATTATATACCGACATTTAACAAGAGTAGAAAGTTGTTAGTTTAAACATACAGAACATGGCCTGAAACGGATTCAGGCTGATTACCAGTTACCCTGTATACGTGATACTTCAGTGCTATTGGCTATTTATTATGTACCGTCAGCAAAATTGGGTCTAACCGTAGGTTAAATAATAATTTATATTATGATGATAAAGTTTTGTCTCATGTTTTTGCAACGAAATCGATTTCAAGAATTTTTCAATCTTAGCCTAGTGCTGTGCCTCTGTAATTATTAATTTGTATTAACTTTGTTAATTTTTAAAGCGCAGATTTTAATCGTCTGCTACAGAATGTGGCTGAGGACAGCTTTAAGGTAGTCAGGCACTTGCCCCGCGCTCGGCCCACCAGGTAATGAGGCTCGCGCTCCTCGAGAGCCTCTCTCCTCTGTGCCGCGCGCTCACGCGTGTGTGGAGTGGAGCCACTGCACTGTTACCGACACACACTTCATACATATTAGACCAGGAATCACGCAATGTTAATTTTTGTATTGGCTTAAACACCATAAACAACATAAGCAGCCCACTAAATGTTTCCACGGCTGATAGTTGACGTGTAAATTCTATTCTTAACTATAATCCAACTGATTTCAAAATGTTAACCCAATCCGTTGAACCGTTCTGATGTGATGGAGTAGCCAACATTCAATTGTGTGCTTTAATGGCCAAAGCTCAAAGATAATAGAGCATGCTTAAGTCAAATCATAGGACGCCGATAACGGACCAAGTTTGTCACACCGTTTCTGTTTTATCACTTACTTGACAAAAAACGCGAGGTGGTTTTATTAATCACGTTAAAAGAAACGTTTTCTAAACTTTTTGGAGGTCAAGTCAACATGAAACAATATAATAAGCTAATTCATTCATTCGGATAGGGAAAAGTTGGTGTGAAATATTATGATATATATGTTTCCCGAGGTAATTAGATAAAAATCCGATGATTGTGTATATCAACATTGGTATGTAGATAGTTAGCCAAATATAACTCTGCAAAAAGAGTAAAATTACAACTCACGTACTTCAAACATTTCCTCAAGGCTAGTGCGAGATAAGGTATGCTTACAATTTTAGTAAAATCAAAACGGCAAAGAAAATTAGTTTGTGACGTAAAACAAACTCGAAGACACCGGATAGTGACAGATCGTCGATATCACCGTACCACATGACGAGAACCTCGTGAAAGCTGAGAAGGACAAGCTTAGCAAGTACCTTGACTTGGCTCATGAGGTTACCGCCATGTGGGATGTTGATTCCACGATCATAGTCCCCATAGTCGTGTCGGCAAACGGCCTTATAGCGAAAAGTCTCGACCAACATCTCAAGAGACTTTCGCTAGACGGTTGGATGGCGGGTCAGATGCAGAACGCAGTCATCCTCGATACATCTCATCGTCAGGAGGTTAGGGTTAGGGTTGCAGAGAGAGGAACCTGGGCCCTGCCCCGCTGCTGGCGGCAGCCTAATTTTTAAGTTTTTATAATGTTTTTTTTCTATATATATTTTAATAAACTTATAAATTAAGAAGATCAATACGTAACTGAATATAATGTAATAATAAATGTGTAAGTACAGTTACATTAACAAATTTCATATCACGAGAAGTTTTTATTTTATTTTTATTTTACAGACAGACTTACCGTAGTAGATGAGCAACAAGACCGCGACAAGCATGGCGTCCGAACACTGCGGTCTGAAACAAACACCAACTCGTGAGCTAACAGTGGTAGGACTCTTACCAAAGTCCGCCTGGGATAGTACCACACCTCTGCCAGTTATTATACCGCCAAACAGTAATGCGCAAACATTACTGTGCTCCGGTTTGAAGGTCAAATTTACCAGAGAAATTACAGGTCTTAGAGATATAATATCTTAGATCTCTGAGTGACGAGCGCAGTGCAGTGCTAGTTAATGATTAGGACTCTTCGTGTTCCAATAGCTGCAGGTCACTGTGTTGTTAGGTGGCTGGCATTTTGCTTACCATCAGGCATATATCCAGCTCGTCTCGTCACTCTAAATTATATAAAAAAACGACTGTTTTCATTTTGAGTTTTGTGATTTTTTTTATTATACAGTGCGACGAGACGAGCAGGACGTGTGCCTGATGGGCAGCGACACGTCTGACGGTAACAACAGCAGAGTGAGACGCAGAAAGTTTTAGAAAGTTTACAATTCAAGGTCAAATTCTACAACATTCTCACTGAATCCATAACAGACACCAAATAGAACAAATTCAAAATAACATTGAATAACATAATACGATTTAGACCATTGTACTCAGGACGAATTAGCGTGATGGTACAGGATTGCTGCCAAGACACTTACATTGTTCATTTCAGATTACATTTATGTATTTCCAATTCTATAGTGAATTAATTTCAAAGTTAATTACTATTACTATGCTATTTAATTTATATTGCTTACCGTATAAAACGTATTATACGTATCTATTGTACGCTTCCGTAAACTAATTTATTTAAGCGATATGTTGTTTTTTTTCATATCATCGCTCAGCATTTAGTGATGGAGGTTAAGTACACATATGATTGTTAAATTGTTAATATAAACTGTTACTAAAACTTCTAGCCCTTGAAAAGTGGTGTAAGATGTTTCAGAATTTGTTTTTTTTCTAATTACGGAATAAAACGTGTGTTAAGATCGCTGCTGTGGTATTAATCGTTGGGCGAGCAATCGGCGGAGTGGCGATCCGTCAGCCGGCGCTGGTGAGGACGCACGCCGCGCCGCGCGTGACTGCTTTACTGTAGTAGCGGTAGGACTCATCGCAGACCTACCACTGCCACAGTAACCTTAGTAGATCTTTACCAGTTATTCTACTGCCAAGCGGGAATGTGAACACATTACCATGTACCGGTTTGAAAGGCAAGTTTCCAGTGTAATTATAGGGCTTAGAGATAAAACGTCTTATATCTCTGCGTGACGAGCGCAATGCAGTGATAGGTTGTGAAATGGATTTTTCGTGTCCCAACAGCTGCGTGACACTGTGTATTTTAATGGACAGGTATTCTGCTTACCATCAAGCACATGCCCTGCTCGTCCGTCACTCTATAATATAATATTGGTGGACAATTCACACACAACACCATGTGACCCCAAATAAAGCAAAGCTTGTAATATGGCGGCCAGATAGCTGATATAATACTTAAGTATAATTATAGTTTTAAATACATACTTATTATAAATAGAAACACCCAGACACAGTGCAAATATTTGAATTCATCACACAAATATTTGAACTGGGTGGGAATCGAACCCACGACCCTCGGCTTTCGCAGGCAGAGTTACTACCCACTAAACCATGAAGCCAGTCATGTTCTATACCTGTAATTTATATAAAAAAAGACCTGTATCCCTGTTATCCAATAAAATTTCCATACAAAGTACAATATTATAACATAGTATTCATGATTCATTAACCTTTATCGTGTTAAGTTCATTTAATATTAATACCAAATTGACATAATATATACGATGACATACTATCGTCCTAATCACCGGGCTATTCACAAACATTGGCATTAATTAAATACTCAGATAGAAAAGGATTGCAAATAAAACCATTTCACTGCGATTTCCTACACAACATTTAATAAATAAAGAACGAAAATTATTTCGGGAAAGTTTGGGAACTAATTAAAAAACTTCTTGACCGAAAAATTAACTCTAAACAAATTGACTCCGCCCCAACATTCACACAACAAAGCTAATACCTCGCCGCCCCCGCTCGGCGCCCTGCTTGCCGCCCCGGGCCGGCAAACGGCGGCAATTTAATAAACTCGCGTTGTATAAAAGTAATTGTAGATCCGAGTGCCGACGACCCATCTTTCTTCCCGCGCTTTGTTTTCAAACTCATTTGAATCGCTGTCACCGCGCGCCCGGAGAGACTCGACAAGTATTTTAATTTTTTTTAAATTACAACATCATGTAATGTTTTTCCTAAGACTGCGTAACTATGCACTATTGCTTGACAAATATTGTTCTGAGCAATAAAGTTGCCATCCTTAGCATAAACATATTTGTATAACACTTAATTATATAATCTATATATTTTTAATGTTATGAAAAACTTTATCCGATGACAATTTAACAAAAAAATGAATTGTGGAGTTATTGATCAACTTCCGCTTATTAAAAAATGATTGAATAAAAAAACACAGGTACTAAAAGTATTGGAGGGAATTTGTGAAGATCTTTACCTACCAGTGGGACAACTAAGACTACTTAGCAAACAGGTATAACTGAATAGCATATGGCATAAGCTTTTGGCATCTTTATACAAACTCTAAAACCCCCGATTTTGATTAGAAAAAACTATAAGTTAGAATATAGAAACAAATAAAAAAATCTGACCCAAAACATAAAATAATATATTTAATTCTACTTTATAATTACTTCTACTCAATAATTACTTTTTGAAAGTTTTGACGTATTGCACAAAAAAAGAAGATAATACTTTTCATAATTTAATTACTAATTAATTCCAAACTTTTGGCGCACCAAAAGTTTAGTGACAGTTTAATGACAATAGTTTGTAAGCAACATCAACAGTTCCGAAACTATCCGAAATGATTACAACGAATGACAAAGGAGCAGGACTCACCGCGGGCCGCAGTCAGCGAGCGTCCACAGACTCAATACTCAAGTTCCGAGAACAACCATAGCTCATCACCCGAGTTCAAACGATTTGCCACAAAAAGTTCACCGCGAAACTTTTCTACGCCGTAGCTCTACGCCGTAGCGGAGCGACCGCGCTCGTAGGCTGCTACGACACGAATGCTGGCTATCCGCCACGGCAAAGTAAATCGCTCCGCGCCACAGACTAGCGGCTTTCATCCCGGCACGTTTCAATATTGCAGAAAACAATTGTTAGTCTGATATTAATTGTTCCAAATGTATCCATTCAATATACATAAGTGTGTGACCGATTGTTTGCACGGTTCCCTCGCTGTAACGACTGTTTTAATTGAACTCAAAGCTATGCTTCAAACCGATAATAATGCTTTGTTCGTATTGACACACTCGCATAAATTCAAATATAATTTGGAAACGAGTTTTATAAGTACACGTGTAACTGGTAATGTTTCGTTTCACTTTGAACTCTATAATCATACACGTAAAAATCACAATTAGTTTTGAAAAGTTAATTAAAAAACGAAATCATAAATTATGGTGATTTAGGATATTTTGGGAGTTCTAGTATAAAAGTTATATTAATGTATATATGTATTTCTGATAAATATATGTAAAACTCATTTCGCTTTACATTGTGTAAGGCTTTGCACTAAGTGATACATTTTTACACAAATTTTAATAATTGAAGGATTGTCTTGTTTAAAATGTTGTAGAGTATAAATAGCATTTTTTATAGAAATACCGTGGGAATCCATGCGACTGTTCGACACTACTATTATGCTTACCATCAAACAGTATTAAGTTTCAAAATTTTAATATCGAGCAAAACAAACTTATTTTGACAGTTCTATTGAAGTACCTCTGTTCTGTTGTTTGTGTCACGCGTAGCTACATGACATATATACCTAAAGTAGTCTATACGCCATTCTAGACTATCACCTGAAGCCAAGTCAAAATCTGTGTCACAAATTTTTTGCTCCAATATAATTCCTTTCATTCTGAAGCCAAGCCGCTCTGACTTGTTAGAAAAAATGTTGCCCTTCAAACCGAAACACAGTTACTCATTAATGTTAGGCGGTAGAATAACTGGCAAAAATGTGCTACTTCTCTAGTCGATCAACTAAAAATAAAAAAAAAACATATATATTAAAAACATTTATATATGATTAAATAATCCCGCGATCGTCAACTCCTCGACCAAATGTTCCCATCAGGCTTGCTGCATTTCCGCGCTGTATAGCCAGAGAAACGTTTGGGCACAAATAATACACCTACTGCTAAGAGTTCTACCACTACTAATTGTAGAGACATTATCTTAATAATTAAGTGAGAAACAAGAATCGTTTGCGAGAGTAAGAAAAACTTTGAGCAGTTCTTGCTCCTAGTGTTGCCGGCCGGCAGGGAGCGCTTAGTTTTGAGCCCAGCCAGTAAGCCTGGCCGACCCGCGCCCGCCCGCGGCTCTGCTCGCCGCGTTTATCAGCGCGCCGCACTCGCCGGCGCTCGGACGGACAGACTCCGCGATATCTAGCGAGGATTCGCGCCGTTTCAACTCAACTTTGTAGCTTTTAACTTTGTTTTCATAGTTCTCTATGTGCTGTATTTTCGAAGGTGATTGAATAATCCTATTTAGTAAGATTCTTGGGATTCGTTTTACGGTTTTTTTCTAAAAACTAATTAGGAAATAAAAAAATGATAGACATTTTTTAATGGGGTTGTTGTCGATTCGCCACAAAGTAAATTTGTCACAATTTGTATACTCCATACATTCAATGAACACCCAATTAAACAAAACAATATTCAAATAATAGATATGTGCATAACACAAGTGTAAATCGATTATAGTTTTATATTATATTTTATCAGAGAAATTACAGGGCTTAGAGATATAATATCTTAGATCTCTGGGTGACGAGCGCAGTGCAGTGCTAGGTAATTATTTGGACTTCATGTTCCAATAGCTGCGTGTCACTGTGCTGTTATGTGGCTGGCATTTTGTTTACTATCAGGCACATGTCCTGCTCGTCTCGTCACTCTAAATTGTAAAAAAAAATGTTAAAATAAATGAGCATCTGTCTGTACTGTGACTTTACGTAATACAATATGACTTAGGCTGATCGTTATCTATCTATTGTTCTGCGCTCTCGCTTGCACGCTCGATTCAGGCGAAGCGTAACAATTTTTCGTGCGTGCAGCAGGCATTTATCAATTTACAAGACGTTATCATGTTAACAATCAAACAAAACAAGACAGATTAAAAGTGAAATAGCTACTGATGACCTTATTGGTGAGCTCAATCTGATGTAGGTATTGTGGAAACACAACGTTTGCTGAAGTTAATTATTTGATTATTATGAATATAAATGTTGCAGTGCACATCGCTCGCTTAGTTTTAACTATACTAAACTTATTTGAAAACATTGACCTTCATCCTGTATGCACTTATGTATCGCATACAAGTTGATGTATGCAATACAGAATTGCATAGATTGTTTAGATAAATTCAGTTTAGATATAAATTAGAGCTCCAAGATTGAATCTTCTCAGATCGAGTATCCGTCCAACACCCGAGTGAGTGGAGATGGATTGTTCTACTTGTAGTGAACGCAATGGCTGTAGATCAGAGTTTAATTACTGACTTCTTCTGGGTGTTCCTTAGCAATGGAAGTTAAGTAGCGGGATCCCGTTAAGATGGCCAGAGATACTGGTCGAAAGAAACTTCAAAAAGCACTGAATTTTCCAATTAAAAGTTTATCACTAATAGTGTTGTAGAGATGAAGATCATCAAATGTTGTATCTAAAGTTAAACACAATGTTTTCCCCAATGTATTTGACACGTATTAATTTGAAAAGGGACGTAATGATATAATTATATTATACTATACACAAACGTAAAATGTTTATGAAAAGTCATTATGACACTATGTACTTACTACAAAAACTGTTTGTACCTACTAGATTACAAGAAATAATATGTTTTTTCCAGTATTGAGTGACGAGACGAGCAGGACATGTGATGATGGTAAGCAACACGGCTGCACATAACAACACAGTGACATGCAATTATTAGAATATCAAGAGTCCAAATCATTTACCTAGTATGCAACCCTCGGAAGTGGTGACATATTTGAGCCCTTTGGGGTTGAGACAATGGGCCCATAGAGGCCGGGAGCTCACCTCATCTTCAAAGGCCTATCCGAGCGCTTTGCCGACGCGACGCGTGACCAAAATGCGTTTATTTAGCCCAACGCTTAAGCGTTGCCATTCAGCGTGGTAATGCCGCCAGCATGCTGGGTATGCTTCCGATTGGTAGTGGCCTTGAACATCTTGATTATCTGTAGACCTACAGTGGTCTATGGATAATTCAGGTGTGCTCAGTGTAAGTAGTTAGGTAGGTTTGTAGTGTAGTTCTCATTGCATTTTAGTTTCGTTAAAGGCTCTGCCCACTTTACCTAGTACTCATATGGTGCCTAACACTGCATTGCGCTCGTCAACTGCAAAATTGTTGGAAATAATTCCGTTGTGGGCTCGGATTCACTCTAACCAAACACTCGACGCTTATTATTTCCTCGGTGTCTCCATTCGTACCAGTATTTTCGTTATCTTTATAAAAGGTACTTTTTCAAGGTATTTTTTAAGTAAAACGTTCGCTCACGCAATTCGTTCGACAAACAGGCGAGCCGCGCCGCGGGCCGGGGAGCGCTGCGTCACTCACACTATATTTTTATTGAATAGAAAACGTCTTTTACTGCGCTGAGCACTTTTCGGAGGGAGAAAATCTTACGAGTTCGCGTCACCTTCATGATTATATAGCAGCGTAGCGTCATAGCGAGCAGCGGAGAGCGCGTCACACTCGTCATGGATGCGATGCTCCTTTCGACTCCGAGCTGAAGTCATCACTCACGACGACCACGTCCGAGTTTGATTCTTTCATTTGCACTTGATTCAATCTTCTCTCAGGCCCACAGTTGCTGATGAATGCTCTGACATAGCTGAAATCCCTATAAACTGTTTTCATTTGTACTGAATGAATTGATAAATTTATGAACTATTTTGCAGTATAAAGTGCAGGGTTGAGAAAGAAGCCGTTTTTGACGATCATCGTCCTCATTATTCATCATCAGTAGTCTGTATTCGTCAACAATTAGACGTAGATCTCTCCAACTCAGTTCTCAGCAACTCAGTCCGACTTTCGATCTTACGTTTCGAGTCTTCCTTTCACAAATTTTATCGAAATCGGTGTAGCGGTTTGAGAAATTTAAACAAGAAACTAAAATTTGCTTTCATGTAATTAGACGACGTACTAATAAATTCTCATGAAATTTGGCTGAGATTCTGAATTTAATTTTAAATTTAAGTTGGTAATTATTTTTCTGATGAAAATAAATTATGTCGTACTTGTTTCATTCAATTCAGTGTAGTATTTGAACAGAAATTGATATTAGAATCTACGCTGCAACTCACGACCCTCGCTGATCGGAGCCACTGTTGTATTCCAAAAAAAAAATAAAAGGCATAAGAATGAGCAGCCCACTAAATGTTCCCACTGCGGTTTGGGTCCTTCTCTCGCAAGGAGAGAGCCAATGCCATCCTCCACGCTGGCCCGGTGTGGGTTGGTGGATGCCACATGAGCAATAGATTAATAACGCCTAAATCGATAATCTTCAAACAAACGCTTCCTCTTAAGTGAGGCAAAATGCAGATTGATTTCAGCGTAAGCAGTAGGTATGTACTGAAGTTCGCCAAACAAAACTTTAATGTAGTGAAGTATGTAAAGTGAAGGACCACACAAACCATCATGTATAATGTTTTTAGACGCATGCACTAGCGCTTGACCTTGACAACTGATGGTTGTTTCGAACGGACTAAGAGCCAATATAGCTCACTATGATTTGCGTCACTTTTCTTGCACGGACCCGGGGTTTCTAGGCGTTATTATTCTGTGACCTCGAAATATTCTAGGTAAATGTCGGTTTCCTTCACTGTTTTAAGTTAGTGGCATTACGAACATGACTTCGAAAATACAATAGTGCACGTGAGCTTGAACCGGGGGCTACAGATCGGCAGTCGCCGTTCTCCTGACTTGACCAGCCGTAACTTAAATAAAAGAAATTGTGTATAAGCGAAATAGTTCATATATTTGGCCACCGTACCTCGTCTCGGTTTGACGAGCACAGGCTAGTGTGGCCGGCGAGTGCTCTAATCCAGTCGGAACTCGGCGGATTAACGCGCGTGCGAGCGAGACAGCGCCACTATTGTTTACTCGTTGAACTATATAGGGGTATGTGCAGTGCACGACATAATTCGGAGCGTCTCTGAAGATAATTTGAAACTTCATGAGTCTAGCTAATTTTCATTTTGATTGATTATCCAAAGATTTTTTTTGTTTATTGCTGTACTATATTGAACAGTATGTTGCGAATTTACAAGAAGCTGCATAAAAGTATGATTGTACTTGGCCCTCATTGTGCATGATGTTAGACAACCATACAGTCTATCACAGAGGTTTGAACCTAGAAGAAATCGATTCGATCGGTTGTGCTCAGACGTATTACCATCACCTTCAAAATCATATTCCTCCACTATGGCATTCGTCCTCTGTTGGACATAGGCCTCTCCCATAATATACCACTTAGCAAAATACTCAGCATTCAGCTGCCTTAGGTTTATCGTTACACAAACTATTCTCAGGCGCCTACACTACATTTACCAATTTGCAGTCCCCACTTCAGAACCCGTCTACTCCAACGGTCATAGGGTCCGCAACTGATATGGTCAGTCTACTTCCATACTATTTTTAATGCGCTCTCTCTTACGAATCACTACATTTGGAGGCATATAGCCCCTGTAAGAAGCATGTAGGCATGCATCATGTAGGAAGGAAGACAAGAAGACTCGATAAAGTTTTCAGAACGCTGTCCAGCCCGACTGGATTCTTGTCATGCCCTCACTCTTAAAGTTACTTCTATCTAGTTAGAGATACGTTTACGTTTAAATACCCTTAAGGTAAAGTTACCTTTGGCAGGTAAAAGAAAAATGACGCCACTAGGTCGTAGCCACGGAATATCCGTGGTCGTAGCTAAACTTTTTTAGCTATTTTTATTCATTTACTTTACAGTTACTCAAAAACGTATAGCTATTGCCAAACGTTTACGAGTTTTATTTACAGTATACATCAAATTACATAAATACAGACATTTATATGGAAAAAAAATTATGTACACCAGCAAGAGAAAAAACAGCCTATTTCAAATTCTATATTATGACTTTGAGTTTTTTCTTACGTGAAGAGAATCAACCGCGTAGGCCAACAGTTGGCCTGTTGACCAAAGACAAAAGAATAGATGATAATTTCAAAACAAGCAGGTTTCCTTACGATGTTTTCTTTCACGATTAAAACCAGTGGTAAGTATCGTGCTTACTGTTAATAAAACCGAGGATACGTACCGGTATTTAAGTTTGGCAAGCATACTAACCGATAGGGGGTGAAGGGAGGGGAGCTTAACAAGTTTGTTAATAAGACAGCCGCCGCCGCGGGAGCGGGCCGGCATTAACCGGTTCACACCCAAACTTTTGCTTAATCAAGTTATTTAGTTATTAGATTAATGTCAAGCTATTACTTGAACACACAAGCGGAGAGTTCACGGTTTGATTGGGGCTGATTAGCACAAACTTGAATAACGGCTGCGTCGGCACTTCGGGACTTTCCTTTAATAGCGGGGTCGGGCTCCGGGGCTCCGCGGCTGGCTCGGCTCATATGGTAACGGTCACTTTATTTGATAATGTAAATTATACTGAAAATTACGCAAAACATAGTGGTATTACCCATACACCGAAGAAGGTCTAAATATAGTCACTACCAGTCTAAAGGGAGCCCAATCCACCGAGAGAGAGCTTGCCAACGCCACCAGCTTGCTGCTGGTGGCTGGCGGTGCCGGTGGTAGTGCTGGTACAGGCTGGATGGTGGTGCTTGGATGTTGAGACAAATAATCGCCAGTATTTACTCACTCTACACTTGTCTCTGGAAAATGTGATGGTGCCAGAGTATAGACGCAAGTTGCGTCCTACACTAAGGGCTGACCCAACTTCCAAGGCACAACAGTCATGCCGTCTTATTGGTTTTTATCAGATATACATTCTGTTGAGTGTGCTATTTATCTACATGATCTAATTTTACGTAGGTTTTATTTCTATTGGACTGCCTGGAGCTCAAACAGACGACACTGCTTAATACTTGACGTTCCCAAACCCAAACGGAGAAGTCTGATGCCATTGTTGTTGTAAAAACGAACCGCTAGACTGTGGACGACAAATAATAAGCTATTGTACTGCACTTTAGTGTCTGTAAGTAACTAGCAGTACCCGCGGTTTTTCTCGCATACTTCGCGGTCCCGCATGTCTCCTGCTACAGAAATAGTCTGTTTGTTTACAATCTGTTTAAATTTCAACTTATTCATTCAATGTGATTGAGCGACAAACTTTCACAAATTTCATTATTATTAGAACAAGTTCTACAATCAACTTACATTTTCTGCGCTCAACGGTCGAATGGTAGACGGGACTGTTTGTTTGTCCGTTTGTTCGCGCGCTCGGTGCCGCTCTGTTTACAAACTCGTCGCATTCTTTGACATCCGGTTCCGGCGCGCTATTGCGCAGCTTCCGGTTTGAAACAGATACTTTTCAGTTACGTCGGCCGCGCGCCGCCGCCGCACTGTAGCGGTGGAGGCCGGGCCATTCACGACGGAACCTTTGTGTGAGAATTCGAATGTAAAACATTATAGGTTTTTCTACATTGTCATGACCATTGACCAGATTTCAATTAGAGGAGATAATTTTGGCTATACAAGTTTTGCACTTGGTCCGATTGGTCTTGTGAGATGTTTATTGTTCCACAGCTTTGTTTAGAGTTTTTCAAATACAATAATACAATATTATTGTGTATTAATAATGGTAACGTAGAACTACAAAGTATCAAGTAAATAGCTGGTCTTGTTATTCGATTAGTATAGTGAGTGAGTCGGTGAGTCTAAACGCAGTATAAGACAAATAGTGTTAATGTTTCCGCTTGATGTATATTTGGACCATCTGTAGAACTGTCCGTCTAGATTTTAGGTAAGGAATCCGGAAATTACCTCACGCGTGTAAATTCACGAGTGCCGGTCCACTGTTTCCTCCGCGTAAATTTAATTTTAGTGATCCATGATAAAATGTAGCAAACTTACACAATGAAAAAAATTAAACTCGCTCTCCATTTTACACTCGCGTTTATAATATTAGTACAAAATTGACAAAATCGGTGTTTTGTTAGGTGTGTATCTTCATAAATGAAAATAGAATTACCCCTATATAAGGTAAGTCTCGTTGTTTGTCAGGTGCACGGCATGTGCGCGCCCGCTCCCCGCCGGCTGATTGCTGCGAGCGGCGAGCGGCGCCGGGCGGCGACACTAACTCGATAGCGGCGGACAATTGCGTTAGTGTCGACAGCGCCTTACGGAGGATGGAACCATTCCCCGGCGGCGCCGTCCCGCCTGGAGGTCTCGCCCTCGCGGCGCGAGCGGTGCGCTACTATCTAACCCACAATGTTAGACGCGAAAACAAAAATAAAATAATTATCTAACCAATTCAGTTTTAATGCCGCGAAATAATTAAGTTCGGGAAATGTTATGAAGCTTTTTTATAAATATTAATTGATGTTTGAGTTTCGAAAATTGATCGTGGAATAGTAAATTAGAGATGACCTTAGAGCATTTAGCCATGAGATGACACGTGCGTTCTTCTCGTTCAGAATGTTATTATACTTCAAGCTTTTCTAGCAGCTAGGCTATGTTAGTTTGAACTGTTGTACAGGAACTTCAGAAACAATTTTTTCTGTACATGGACGGAGGAATGAGGACAAAACCATCTAAATGTCATTGTCTTTGTCTGGGTAGAAGAAATACCAAATATACGTCTTACGATCAGGACTCTCCATAAGTGGCCAAGGAGTTGCCACAATTGCAGAGGCAGTGCCTTTCAAATTTCTTGGTAGAAAGATAGATCACAAAGGACGTACACCATCATTAGAGGTGGTTGTTGAAAATTTCATGAACAACCTCAATACACCAGCAGCCTATCAGCAATATCAAAATCACGTCTCACTTGGCCTTTCCTAGTATATGACATCGGCAAAACTCTCCTGGCAAAGCTAGATGCCAATGTCATAAAGATATTGAAGTCATGGTTCGGATTGGCACATCCGGCTGATCCTCTACTCTTTTAGGGATCACAATAGTTTTGGGCTGAAACTAAAGAAACCGTCTGAACTTTACAAACACCTAAGAGTTACAAAAACGCATGTTTTGGGAAAGTCATAAGACGAATTAATTACATCTCTCCCAAAAGACAAAACTGCTTCAGACTTGGAATCTAGACTTCAATTCCATAAACAATTTATGGCAGGTGCACAAGTAAATACTGCTGGGTTGGGTGCGAGAAAAAAGGAAGACCGAGACATGGTAAAAACCTTTCTACAACAAGACGAAAATGACGGTTACAAAGTGCACGCTATGAATTTAGAAATGCAAAGTGAGTGGTTAACCATAGGTGAGTTCTGTATCCCATTAGCTCTAAAGTGGCGCACCTTGATCTATGACTGGTCCCCTGCCTTATTAAAATTTTATCTAAATGCATTCCAAATGACCCTCCTGACCAGAGTAACTTGGTAAGGTGGGGAAAAGCCTCTGAAAAATGTTGCTATACTTGTGGAGAGGCGATATGTACAGCAAGGCACATATTGGTGGGATGCAAGGTGCTCCTTAGTGGGGGTCATTACTCACGGCGTCATGACAGAGTACTTGAAATCATACGTGAAGCCATGAGCCTTTCAGTAGCTAGAGCCCAAAAGGGATTGACGACAAACAAAAGACAAATTAACTTTGTAAAGAAGGCTCAACTTCAAACTCCAGGAACAAGCCTTACTCAATCCTGGGTACAGCACCTGATTGGACTATTTTAATGGACACGTATGAAAAGCACTACAAAATCCCAGAGGATGTGGGTGTTTCGTCATCCAGACCGGACATTTTCCTTTTTCTAGAGCTACGATACGCATAGTCCTTGTAGAGCTTACCGTACCGTGGGAAACTAATATCAAAATCTCTCTATAACCTACTGAAAGACCTTGGCTTATCCAGAAGTGCAGTAAGTTCTATACTAGAACGTGTATCTAAAGCTGCACTAGTAGGCTCATATCAATTTGGCTGGGCAAGAAAAACGAGTGGTGATGAGTGTTGATGTACGTCAGAAAGGGCCCCTTAAACCTACGCCCGAGTCACAAGTCTCGGGAACTACTCGAGTTTTTCTCTCTGCCACATGGACCCGGCACCCGCACGGTGAATCCATGGAATGCTAAGAAAATCGTCTCCTATTCTACATCAATAAAAAAAAAAAATTGATTCGTATTGATATTTTAATTTCGAGCTTCTGTTTTCTTTTCAAACAAAAAAATACTATTAATGATCTTGAAATATAAAGCAGTCCATACAAAATCCTAGTGGCCACCAAGAAATGCATTTAACTTATAAATGTCGCAATGAGGTATGAATAATAAAATGATGCAAGGTCAACTTCGTAACACCGAGTTTTGCAATCAAAGCGCTGTATCCATTACAACGCCTGTAACGCAACTAAAAAGTATAAATTACAAAGAAAAAATAAATAATGATTATTTATATCCTTGTCCTGCATTGCACATCTCTTAGCGGTAGAACAGCTGACTGACAAAGGTGTGGTTCCTCGAGGCAGGCTCCGTGAAGTGTCTTACTACTACAGCTGGTACTAGTAGCAGTCATATCGTATTACCAATACATCGCAAACCAGCTCACACCTGTATCGTATATATCCCATCAATGTCACCCAGGTACTCCGTGGCCGGTGCACGCCGGCGGCTCGTTTGATCCCCGTAATGCAATAACCTGCAACTGTACGACCTGACTCCGGGGAGACCGGCGGGGTGGGCGAGGGAAGGGGGTGGCTACCCTCGGTGGTGAAATCACCAAATTGCGTTACTGTGGGCTGAAACCACACTATCATTACTGGGCAGTCGGTTCAACATCAGCGTTAGAGGAAACAGCAGGTCTACTACGAAGTCCGATTAACGATATATCGGCCGAAGCTATAGACGTTTTATACCACGAAACACAATCGGTCGGTTGATGACACAAACACTGTCAAATCAGTGTCGGTCGGGATGAACGAAACGCCCGATCAGATCAACCAACCGATTGTGTTTCGTGGTATAAAACGTCCATAACTTTGGCCGATATATCGTTTATCGGACTTCGTAGTAGACCTGCAGATGTAGGACTTCTATCGTGATCGTATCTTATTCCAATTTTTAAAAGTTAACTGTTACAGAGTGAGACTTTGAACGATGCTTAAGATATGTTACAAATATTTTCATCGTGACAAATGTAGCCGACTGGACCTAGGTTATTTGAACCAAAGTTTTAAATCAATTTCAAAAAAGGAAGACATTCGGTTCGGTTAAGACTTTTTTGTATACATGTTACGGTATTTAAACAACGACTTAAATCGTGATTAAGTCCTGTACATTATAAACATTATACATGTTACGGGATAGCCAAAACAATGTGAATCGAATTTCCTGACTCTTTTTGTTTGATAGATCATAGTTGTGAGGTGGTCGCATGTAGAGAGGAATCTTAGTGAAAACGGCGAGAAGGGTTTTAAAATATTTAAAGAAAACTGCTTTAAAATTTGTTTACCTACTTAAACAAGAACAAAATTAAAAATTTTGTCTAACCCCCGACTACCTCAGATTTGTTGTCTTTACAACATTCTACTAGTCAAGCCCTTTCATTTGATACCCATATCGAGGTAGTTGTGAAAAAAAAAGTATTTCGCCATTTTGTAGTAGCGGCCTTCTTGGATTTGAAATTTGTCATAGTGCAAAGTATTCTACTAGTTAATACCTTTCGTCTGATACCCATATTGTATTAGGCATAGGTAGTAGTGAAACAAATAATGTAATCCGCCATTTTGTGGTGGCGGCCATCTTGGATTTGAAATTTGTTATAATGTATAGTATTCTACTAGTCAAGCCCTTTCATTTGATACCAATATTGAGGTAGGTTGTGAAGAAATATTTTGTCCGCCATTTTGTGGAGGCAGCCAACTTGAATCGATATTAACTAAACATAGCTAAGAACATCCGCACGGATATTAACCTTTAAATAAAAAAAAAACGCATCGAAATCGGTTCATCCGTTTGAGCTCTACGATGCCACAGACAGACACACACACAGACAGACAGACAGACAGACAGACAGACAGACAGACAGACAGACAGACAGACAGACATCGACGTCAAACTTATAACACCCCTTTTTTGGTCGGGGGTTAAAAACTAAAATATTACAATTTTTTTCTCAACTGTTATAGGTTTACTTACACTTGATCGTTATCTCGCCTGATGTTAAGCGATGATGCGGTCTACGATACAATTTAATCGAGTATCTGAGTTTAATTTTAAATTAAAGTGGGGTTTTGTTTTGTTTTTTCGAAGAAAATTAAATTATTGATTTTTAATTTACAAACTTTAAAAGCCACTACTTCGATAAATAAATTTGAACAAATTTAATTTAAACTATGAATAGGAAACAGGCAACAGGACACGGCCGAGTAATTTATCTCTTTACACTACAGGTCTAGAATATGGGAAATTACAATATTACCGCAATTAATAGCAGCATAGCGTATAACCCCGAACCAGGTCACAGAGCCGCGCGTTCGCTCGGGACGGGCAGATGCAATCACATCTACATACAGAGATAATACACGCACGTTGATATTAATGTATCGGACATGTTGAACCTGCGACCAAACGGGTTCCGTTGTCGAAAATAGTGATGCAACAAGCGAGATGTACAGAAATTACCGATAAACTATAATTAGTCTATGCCCAGACAGACATTTTATGTTGTTGTGTATAATATTATACGTAAAATTATACACAACAACATCAAATGTCAAATATATTTACAAATAGGTATATAAGTACGTACTATGAGTAATATCAGCTATCTGGTAGCTATATAGGTACTCCAAAGTTAGCTGAGTATGTCGTCAGGTGGTGTTGTGTGTGAAATGTCTACCAAGATTTATTTTATTAAAATAGGTATTTTTAACGGTATTTTGTAAGTTCAAAAAGAGTGATTATATTGGCAAACTTATTCGCTCACCATGAACGATCGGCCTTATTTCGTTAAACTATAGTCAAAAACCACCAATAAAATTCAATCTGAGCTAGTATGTCATCTTTTATACTCGTATGAAAATTAACTAAATAACGATCGCTATTATTCTAGTTGAAACACAATCCGTGTCAGGTTCCGGTGGGGGATGTAACGAGGTGTGCGGGCCGGGGGCAGCGGCGGCGCGAGGCCGGCGGGGAGACAAATAAGTATTTGTACTTTTACAAATAAATAATTATTTCTAGATCTGTTGTATCTTTACGAATGTTTTAACGTGCTAATCACAGGAGCTACTGGACCAATTTCAAAATTCTTTTTCGCCATTGGACATATACGCGATCCTATCGAGCGTGATGATATAGCCTATAACAAAATACATTATTTACCGCGGTCGAATCCAGGACGGAGCACTAGTTTTAATTAATTATATGACATGTAATCATTATTACGTGAAATAGTTGCTAGTCTTCCTCTTTCAAATCGTCAGCCAATCCAAGCCCACTGCACGGCAATGGGCTCCCTCTTTCGTCAATATTTCCAGTTTTGTGGTTTCTTATGTATACCTTCGTAATTAACACTTTGATCGAAATTCGTTTCTGTTTTAATTTTGAATATTTATATTAAACCTACTTGTTAATAAATTGTTGAAAAGAACTCCCCGAAGCAGCTAATTATGAAAGTATTACGGCATCAGTCCGGCGTCTCGTCCTGAAACAGAACAAACAGTATTAATTGCGCGCTTTGTCCTCACTCGAACAATTACACGACATTTAATTAAATCTAAAGTTCCTCTACGCTGTTCTAAACGCTATGTGGAAGATGTAAAGCCATTTATAGAGTTTATAGTGGTTTGTGCTGTATAATTACACGATTCTGAAGTCATTTATGTCGGTAGCCATGTAATGCGACCCAAATGGCGCTGGATGGTAGGTACGCGGTGACAGCAGACGGAGTTGATCTCTGATGGAGTAGCGACGGCTGGCCGATAAATGTTCCGTTGTCCGACCACCAGTCAGATGGGACGATGACGTCAGGTTCATAGCAAGAATTACATGGATTAAGTCAGTTCTGGATAAAAAACAACGAATCAAGAGTGTTTTAGCCGCAGTAAAGGTGAAGGCAGAAAGAGATGGTAATGGTCTATCGCAAAATTTCCAAAAACAAATGAAATCAATCAGCCCTTAGGGTACTGAATCAAGAAATAGCAACTCAAGCTATATCTTTTCTTTCTGTTGATCAGTAGTGTGTAGTGGTTTATAACTGCTTGCAGCCCGGTTAACTACGAATTCGTAGTAAATAAATATAATGTGTTGGTGTGTGTGTCCCGCCTGCCCCATACCATCGTGCTCGAGCCGCTCGCGCGCTGTCGGCCCGCATGTCGGCGTCGCCGCTTGGTGCGCGGAAGCCGCGGCTCCCTTTGTTTGTTTCCTATCTCATTTGCTTGGTTCGATGAACCATCTGCTATCATTACACTACACTTTAAAAACATAAATATTTATGTCAAAAATGACACAAAACTTGTATTATAAATAGTAGTCAAGCTATTTTCCGGAATAAAATCAGTCCATGTTTTATTTTACAGACTGTAATCTATTATTGTGTACCATATTTCACCTGTATACGCGGTTTTAGCTTGAAAGAGTAGAAAAAATACTTTAGAAATAAACTAAATCCATCATACATACAGTGTTTGTGTGATAGATTTATTACTAAGTGTTTAAGGAACATTCATAGGTTTCATATGTTTCAACATTCGCAGGATATATTCGTCAGCGGATTCACTACAAACTGAGCTACATAGTCAATGGAAATCCACATTGTTTATGAAAGCTGACGCTGATTTCAGCGTGTTATGTGAAATCCCATCAAAATCGTACATGTGAACTGCTTCGTTTGTTCACTGCACTAACAATATAATTATACTTAAAGCATATTCAAACTTAAGTTATCTTAGTGTAGTTTCACTCACCATGTTTACAGATCAACTTGCAACTTTTACTTTTCTTACTTATACTCTCCTTGGTCACACGCAATTTAGCCGAAAATTAATGAAAAAAGCACGTTTTTTACCATAAGCTACGCAGAGAAGTAGTAGACTAAAATTACATGCATTGCCGTTTATCTAGACAGATATACCTTACATTGTACAACAGAAAAATTCAACAATTACAAAAAAAACGCAATTTATTTCATTTTCAAGTAAGTTGTTGCAAATTTTTAGGTATCCTACCTTTAGTACTATAACTACTTAGTCATAAATGTGTCATCCTGCATCAGGCTCGCAGCCGCTGACCGGTTTTTCCGCCCCAGTAACCGGCACATCAACTCGGAAGAACAATAACCAGGTGAGGCTGTGGCCTGCGCCGCGCCGCGCCGCGCCGCCGGCGCCGGTGACGCGGAATGGTGCGCCGGGCGGCGCCGACCCCGCGCCCACAGCTCGGCGGTCGAAGCCGGCCGACGCTCGCGGCTCCGGCTGCCTGCTGGACTGTGATGTGCAATTATTACAATCATTGGAAAACAGGGCTTTGTGTCGCGGTCGGATCGTCCTGGATAAAGGTTCTGTGGTCTACACTTATAATGTGCCATTAATCATATGTCAAACCATTATTTACGGTTAGTCATATGTCTCTATGACTTTGTTCCGTTGTAATATAAAACTATGTTTGTGTGTACTTAAGTATACAGGATAAGTATTACTAACGCTTCTTCGCTTGCCTAAAGTCGGCTCTGGAGAGCCCTCTCGAGTTCAACACCCGTAGGTTCCTTTCATGGTCGTTCCATGTCACTGTCCCCATCGTAAAAATAACTTTGAAAAGACAAACAGTTGTTGTCAGGTAAATTTGTCATGTTGTTTACTGGCAATCATGCGCGCTAACCGATAATTTGGTCCAAGTTTTACTAAATAAGTAATTATAATTTCAAAAATCTTTTTTTTTTTTCGAATCCCACTTCTATGTGAAAACATTACACGTTCAAAGCATTTTATATAGATTAACTTATTAGTTTCTTGTAAGTGACCGTGAATTATTGTAGATTGAACCGACGCTTGAATTTTATCCACTTTATGGTCTCAATGATACATACTACTTCAGAACACCAGACCAGTTTCATGTTAAGAAAATGTACGCCCGAAACAAATAAGTATGGAACACTGCTCCTGGGAAATGAAGTGCGAACAAATTTCAAGTAATCAGGTTCCTGAGCGTCGTAGTGCGATGTTTTATGGGAGGTCGTGAAATGACATAACATCGAGCAAATCTCAATTAAACGCAAACCTATCTAATATAAGAAAGCAAAATTTATAGGTCATATGATACAGCAGGAGACCTATGTAGGATGATAGAAGGGTATTAAATAATAGGATTCATCTCATTTATAAGTTTGACGTCGATGTCTGTCTGTCTGTCTGTCTGTCTGTCTGTCTGTCGGTCCGTCCGTCCGTCCGTCCGTCCGTCCGTCCGTCCGTCCGTCCGTCCGTCCGTCCGTCAAAACTGTTCCAGGTGCTTAGTGGACGCGACATAATATGAACAAAATTCTTAACTTTGTTACCAAGTACTGTACGCTCTCTTAAAGGTAGATTGTCGTAGGTATTGCTACTAAATTATTGTAACCTATTAGCTAGTTTGTACAGAGTTGAACCACTCAGTCTGATTCTGATTCATTACACATACCTACTAAATAAACCACAAACTAAAGTAAAATACTTCGCAATTATGAAAATCACATGAAAATGTTTGGAAATTTGGAATGGGAGATATTTAGGTACTTTGTGGGATAAAGATGTGGGAGATTTTTAATACTTTGCTCAGCCTTCATTACAAGAGCATTTAGCTAAGAACAGTTATCCCATCGGAATTATTTCAGTCTCGTTCTAAAACAAAAATAATATTCCAGCTAAATCTTAAAACCTAGAGCTCTCTGATTTTATGAATACGGCATTAGAATTACGCGGTTCAATTCACTCGATAGCCGTTTTAATTAGCCTCGATTAATAATTCAGTGTTCAGTGGAATCTAGTTTCCAGTAGGCAGGTCGCTGCGAGCGAAATAAATGCCGATAGCGAGTGGATGAACGCTGGGAATGATTCCACGGATTAGTTTGAATCTGTCAAAGCAGTTAATTACTATTTCGAAGAATGCCTGTACACGGGTATTGATAAGGTAATTATTGGATGGAAACGGAAGTTGCTCGACAATTGATTAATAAGGATTTAAATTACAATGAACGTTTACAGGATTGTGCCGTGTCAAAGTAGATATAAGTGAATGCCGACACGGCAGCGTTACAGCAGAATACACAACCATATTATAGTTCCAGAACCAGAAAAAAACGTGTATGTGTGTGTGTAGCTACATATGTATGGACGCAGGAAGTTAATACGTCTTCTCTTTATACCCCGCGCTGAGAACTTACATTCAAACATAGAATAGTAACTATCTTTAACGCAAGAAGTGTCATCGAGAAGTTAGTTCCAATGTTTACTAAAATATTGAGTGTCTAACTTCAGGGTTTCGGATTTTCGTGGTCGTGGATTTTAGTGTTCGCGCGCGGCGACAAAATTAACTGTTTTCATTATTATCTAACACCAATAGAAGTATAATTTCAAAAATCATGACTGTGTGTGTATCGATGAACTTAAAATTATATGTTTATTTCATCGTAGACCGTGTGGACGCTTCACATCAGATGAGAAGACGAGCTAATGTGAGCCTATGAAATAATAAAATGAAGTGTACCGGTACAAAATAATTCAACCCGCAATTAACAAACATTCTTCACACATAAAGTTTGAACAGCTGGCTAACTCTGTAAGAGTAGAACACTTCAAAGTAAGTGAAGTCGTTAGCTCCAAGCTGAAGAAAACAAAAAAGTAATTATTTGTTAATAACCTTGATACAACCTGAAGATCCCAAGAGTTTATAAGCAAAGCTGTGAACTAGCTTAGCATTGATAGCTCCATCGGCGGCCGAGCTCCGACAACACAACAGCTATCATCGCAGTTGGCAGTTCACAGAAACAATACCGCGCTAAGGCCGGGACTCCACTGCAACGGACACGAGACCAGCTTCACAATAGGTTTAAAGTAATTAAAGGAAATTCATTTTAGTACTTGCCTCTCCAGACAGCATGAGTTGAAGAGAAAAGAAAACACACCTAATATTTTGTCTTACGAGTCGTGTTACACAAGCCGGCGGCGGTATGAAGGATTTTTTTGGTTGGTTTGGAATGACCACTGGGTATATAATTATATCTTAACATCAAACGACAATACGATTAGAAAAAACAACTCAGGTAAAGTCCGAATTTATTTAGCTAGTTCTACCTAGAAATCAGTTCCAACCTAAATGTTTGAATTTTCGAAAGCGTCGTCAAACCGTCTTCGTTCGGGTCTTAAAAAAAAATCAATCATTAAATGATATTTTGCATTTTTCAGATCCAAGAAGTTTGGATAGAGATAGACTCTGCAGCTTGTTTGTATTAGCATCTTGATGACAGTTGAGCGTATAGTTTTGCTTTACTTTCTACATCTCTGTTTTGCTTCGAAGGCATCATAGCTATTAAACGTGTCTACTTCTCAGCGCGTTCCTTACCTGCCTGCGTCTCCGCGTCGGCAGGATCTCGGCGTGATATCGCAGCCTCCGCCCGACGCGACGCCGGCAGTTCGGAACTTCTCACTACTTTACCAATTAATTCTCAACTGAAAAATAATTAAGAGACAAAGAGGCTTAGAGAGTTTAGTGGGCGGCGGGACTCCGGGACCAGTTAGGCGGCTGACGAGCTCGATGTGGACTGAGAGGCTCTTTAGTAGTAAGCATAGGATAATTGCTTCAAAAACTTTACGAGAAGGTGACCAATTAGCTGTATAAATTTAATGCGAAACAATTAATAGTTCTATGTTGGGGTTACTTTTATGAATTGAGATTGCTATTTTGCATCTTACTTATATAGTTACGGATTGTTAATGTGACATTACGTGTAATTTTGTAGTATACAAGGAACAAAGATACATATTACAGATATGTCTATTGGCAATTTTTCTGAATACTTATAGATTCAATAAATAATAAATTATGTTTATTGTATTATATTCAACTAGATTATTGTTATTGTTTAATATTATCTATTCTATTGTACAGCATAAGCATAGGTTTTTCCTCAGTAGTCCAAGCGGCCGCAGCAAAAAATGTAGGTTTGTAATGCAACGTACGGGACCTGGTATTTTTTTTTTTTGAAATATAATCAAGGGTGTCCCCTGAATGTAATTCCAAGTTGGCGCGGCGGGGGTTGGTTCACTTCAGCCGCCATCTTGGAAAACACGTTTTATTCAATATCTCGCGAATCGCGTATTGTACGATAAAAATTGTTGTAGTAAACATTTAGTGAAAACCATATTTAGTTAAAATCTTATTGTAAAAAGTTTGGAGCGCTATAATTAAAAACCTATGCGTTATACAAAAAAAAAAAAATTCTAAGAAAAAAGATGGCAAACTGCCTTGACCACTTTTATTTGTAATATTTTGCACGCACGTACTCATTATTCAAATTTCCACTTCTGTCGGCACTTTCAGAGTCCTTCCTACCTTTACCTAGATACCTACCCAGACTACAGCGCCATCTGCCGGGCTGATTTGTGAATCTGAAATAGAGTGAAAACATTTGACATTTACAAAAAAGACGGTAATTGATTAGCTATCGAGCGGGATGAAAAATGATTCAATTACTAAAATGGCTATTAAAAAATAGGGATTGGTGATAAAAGGGTAAAAATTTAAAGTTGTAGGTATTTTTTTATGCCACATTATAAAAAATTAAAAACAAAATTTTTAGGGGTGAACAACCCTTATCACTAAGGGGTGTGAAAAATAGATGTTGGCCGATTTTCAGATCCACTCAATATCCTCACAAAATTTCATGAGAATCGGTCAAGCCGTTTCGCAGAAGTTTAACCACAAACACCGCGACACGAGAATTTTATATATAAGATGAGCTTTGGTTTGACCACCACTGTGTCTAATAGATTTACACTTGACCGCCATTTAAGTTTATGTTAAGCGACGCCAACGATGCGGTCGATAAAGCAAGCTGAAAATGGAGTCCAGGGTCTTCGTCCGAATCTATGGAACGTCAACCACAATTTGTCCGACCGACAGTCCGACGTCAACTGACAATACGGTGTAAGCTTTAAGCTGAGTACCTTAGTGGTAAGTGCATTGCATGCGTAATAACGTAAACCTCTTTGATGTGAGATAAACCATAATTATCTCACTTAGTAATAATTGCATCGCTTTGAATGTCTACCTCGGCCGGGGCCGGGCAGGGCCGGGGCCGGGCCGGGGCCGGGCCGGGGCGGTGCCGGGACGGGGCGGTGCGCGTTAGACGGAGTCATTCCGTCATGTCGTTAGCAATTATGTCGAAGTTCCACTGCAACGCTGTTACTACTACCACAGGCTAACAAATCAAGCAGTCGTTTTACAAAAACGCCTAGCCGGGTCCACGGGTCACACTTGCGGGGCGAGATGCAGGAAGCGCACTCCCAAGCTGCGAACACGAAAATGTTAGCAGTTGGGGAGCGTAGTTCAGGGCTGACGTTTGACGTTTTTATTTTACTTTGTTCGTAATTATTATTTTAAACAGGAAATCTTAGTAGTTGTAATAAATATGTTTCCAATAATTCTGCTGATATTTAACAATGTAGATAATAAATGAATAAAAAAGAATTAACAATCATTTTTCATTTGTCAGAGCCCTTTGCACTGTCAACATTTACCGAAAGTTAAAGGCGTTGTCTTACTGGTACTATTTTTATACTGTGGTATACGGCCTCCCCTGTCCCGCGCTCCTCAGACTCCCCGCCCGAGGATGAGTAGTGCGAGGTGTTATAATCGTTTCATTGCTCCGCGCGGCTGAACGTCCCCGGGCTGGCTGGGAACAGAGGCGTATGTAGTTTGAGAGATTTCTACAATTTTAAAACCGTAATACCCAATTTTACTTTTACCGTCAAACTAAATGTGGTCTCGTTGATTTTGTTTGATGACGAAAATGTTTGTTCCAATTTGGCTTTAGTTAAAAACTTTACAAGTTTTGACAAGTAAAACAGCGGTGTTTTTTAAAGATGTTGTTATAAATAATTCCAGTTGTTCATTAAATTATTGATTTCTGAGCTGTGGCGATCAAACGCAAACCTATTTTTATAACGTTATTTATTTAGGTCTTTGAGAGTCGGTTACCTGCTGTTGCCTTCTCAGTGAAGCGGCCGCATGACGAGGAACCTCGGTGCAAGCCACGAGTGATGCCCCTCTCTCGCGGCTGCCCGTGAGTGGCGCCCCTCTCTCGCGCCTGCCCCGTGTCTGCTGCGTAGCTACCCCTATGGCGCCCCTGCGGCTGCCCCCGCGCAAGCGAGCGCTTACTTTAACTGCCTCGTTAGAGAACACTGCGCTCGTTACTACCAAATGGCACTATTAATGAAAACAGCTCTACAGTTTCATGTCTATGAATAACATGACTTGAATTCTCTAAGGTTAAGTTGTTTTATTAACCTTCAAATTATTTAAACAATATTTTAAAATATTGTTTGATTATAATACATCGAATAAATGAACTACATCAATCCCAATTCTTGGAGTTGACAGGGAATTTATTACAGGGTAATTAATAAAACATTTTATATGTACAGAGATTTTTTTCATAATATGATGCGTGTATACAATATCACAACACAGGATCTACTGCTATGTACATAGGTGGGTAGGTACCTCAACAGACATTTCAGAGTTTGAATTACGTTGGCGTAATCTATACAAAACAAGATACGTACCAAGATTAATCCTTGATTTTTTTCACACACAACACCCTCTGACCCCAAACTAAGCAAAGTTTGTAATATCGCGGCCAGATAGCTGATATATTACTTAGATAGTTGTAAATACATACTTATTATACATAGAAACATCCAGACACAGTGCAAATATTTGAATTCATCTCCCAACCCACGACCCTCGGCTTCGCAGACAGAGTTACTACCCACTAAGCGTCGAGGCCAGTCAATTGTTAACTTTGAAAAATATACTAGGTAAGTTATACGTAGAACCAAAAAACATAGTATGTTTTGGTCCTCTACCGCCGACAATTCCATAAATTTTGGAACGATTTTTATTTCTGTATTTAAACTGTTTCTACTCCAACTATGTATAATTTTAATTTGTTTCAATAAAATATTCCACCTTTCAAGCCTTCAGGGAGGAAAATGAAAAGAGTCATCTCTTAATTCTGACGCGTGTCGGTGCGCCGCCGCCGCCCGCTCCCGGCCGGGGATTAGCTGCGGAAACTGGGAAATGATAAAATATAGAAAAAAAAATGGTGATAGCGTATTTGATGGTTGTTACAGAGCTTGTACGTATGTACAAGCTGCTTAAAAGATGAAGAAGAAGAAGAAAAAAGAAGGTCAAAATGAATTGGCAGTCATAGAAACTGCCGATAGTGAAAAACTTATAACTTAGAGTTTGATAGCTTATTTGGGAAACTGCGCGGGTGAAACCGGAGGGCGTGGCCATGAGTATGGCCACTATATGAGCACCTATAGATATCCAATGGGACGCATTTCTAGATGGCCAATGGCCATGATCTCGAGTGCACCCGAAAATTTCTTATCATAGCCGATCGTGACGCTAGAATTCAATTCACAGCCCCCGAAAAATCTGTATGTGGTGCGCAAAATGGCTTTTCACTTCAATAATTGTTTAAAATCCGTGATGGTCAAGTGGCAACACCGTCCGCCTCGCGATCGTAAAGTCGTAGGTTCTCCGTCTGAATTCCTGAGTATATTACAAGTAGATACAAGATATGCAAATCATCCCCACTGACTTCAATAGTTAAGAATAACTTCATGAGAAAAATGCATTTTCCTGGAATCTGTCCATCTTTTTTGTAAAATGTCGATCCAAGCTTAGCCCGCCAGGTGAATTATGGCCTTGATTATATCTTTGTGAGAGAAGGTATTTAACCCCAGCAGTGGGGACATTTAGTGGGCTAAATTTTGACGTCAATTGTATTGTAGGAGTACTAAGTTTTAGATACTTAGGTTTCTCATACAGTATAGTTTTGTGTGAAACACAAAATAATATAGTTTTACTAACACAAACAAATAGACGGAGTTGTAACCTAGGAACATAAAATATCTTACTCCTACATCACAGATCTGACGCAAGTGCACCGCCGCGATAAGGCAGCATCCCCGCTGCGAGCGCCGGCCCGGACCGGCGCGGCGCTCTGCGTCGACATGACAAACGATCCAGCCGGAAATGACGCTCACAAACCCGACATAAATTACTGAATCCCATTTTAGAAGCTTAGTTCCGGTCGGCCGCCGCGCTCGGGAGGTGCTGGCTGAGGGCTGCTCGTAACTTACAGATGGTAAAATTATCTTCACAGACCAGATAGTAGTTACCAGTAGTTACTACTTTATAATATTTATTTATTTTAAAGTAGTGGTCCGCAGGCGGACTCTGTAAAGGATACCACACCTGTGCCAGTTGTTCTACCGCTAAGCAGCAATGTGATTAATGTGAAAACATTACTGTATTCCAGAATTGACCGGCAATGTTTCCAGTGAAATTACAGTACGTAGTATACACAAATTTCATTTTATTGAATTTAAACAGGTTGCAACAAAATGAATGACACAAGTGGGTCAGACAGACAGACGGGTAATAAATACATGGCAGAATCCGACAGTTATAAAGCCAAACTGAAGGAATTACGAGTATTTGGATTACATTAGTATGATTAGGTACGATATTTTAACGTGGCTTTACGGCGGCGCTAGTTCCCGACATTTCGATGCAGTTTCGTGCACCAATATTTTGTCATACTTACTTCCTTATTCCAAAATTCGACGGTTTGGTCTCTCATTTAGTTCTTTCGACTTTACTATGTAATGACGAACATTTTTATTCCTATTTCACTAAACATTTGACATCGATTTAATGTTGAGAATGACGAAACGGTTACTGTTGCTGCTACTACTAGTTAGTGCTGCAACCAAGTTTAACTGCGGATTAAACGAGCGTCAATAATAGTTAAATTAGCTGACATCTAGCGGATGGTGCTAAAATTTGCATGGGTCTGTTTCAGTAGCGATGCAAAATGAACGAGTGGTCTTGAGTCTTAACATGCGACTGCGAACCCCAAAAGAGCGTCAGAGGTCTAGACAACCGCCGTGGAAACAATACCATTGCTTGTTAATAATTCCATACACATTGTGTAGGTGGCGCTAGCAAGAGGTTCATTCGAGAACTTCAGGCAGCCTTCCGCTGAAACTGAAGCTCTAACGCGGCACGACAAACACAGATGGCGTTGGAAGTAGAAATGATTTAAAAAAGTAACTGAAACGTTTAATTTTCCTTGGCGCGTTTCATTATTCAGAAGCGTACTACCTAACTAATGATTACTGCGTGCTGTCAGTTTGTATGAATGAGAAGTATTGTTCTAGGAATTACAATTTCAGAGTAAATTAGTGACACAATTTTGTTTATAATTGAATTAATAATGTTTATTTTCTGTATTCAAACTAGTACTACTCCAAATTTCCTTATTCTAATTTGAAGAAAAAGATCAGCCGTAAAGTGAAAAAATTATGAGACCTTTACTGTTTGGTGGCAGAACGTGCGGATCACAACCGTGAGGCTGTAAGTTTGAATCCCGGCTGTGCATCTGAGCATCTTTCTCGTAGATATAACAGTTTGTTACTGGCTTTAGCTGTGAAGGAAAACATTGTGATGAAACCGGCATGTACCAAGAATCCTTCAAGGGTGTGTGTAATTTGCCAACCCGCACTAACCTAGCGTGGCTTAGCCTAGTCGCGGTCTTGCGAGAGAGGCCATGAGTCCCAGCAGTGGGATCAACATTTAGTGGCCATAGGCAGCCCACCTGGCTGGCAAGGGCTGAGCCACATAAGTTACCCGTTAGATAATAATAGCTAGCGTGCTTGCGCGGAAGATCGAGTTGCTCGATGTAGCTAACCGGTTGTGTAATGTGTGCCACTAACGAATTATGTGTCTTTTTTGGTCCTGTGATAACTAAGTATCAAACCGACTGCAAAAGTATAGCTTTTTTCTAGGTAAGCACGCTCCATCGTAGACTGCGTCTTCGCTCAATATCAGGCGAGTTGGCGGTCAAGCATATAGTTTATAAAGACGGCATCGAACGTGAGTAACCTGTTATATCAGCTATCTGGCCGCCATAGTACAAACTTTGCTTAGTTTGGGGTCAGATGCTGTTGTGTGTGGATTGTCCACCAATATTTATTTATTTATATTGGCCTACAATTGTTCACATTCATATTTCTAAATAAATTATAGAAAAAAAATGTGACATTTTTTTCATATATTTGGCATAATACAAATACGTATGTTCACATGCGTTTCCTACGTATAGTGTAGATAAAATGTTTTGTTTTGTGCACCAAAAGCCAAGCAATGAAAAACGTACAATTACGTTAGCTTTCATAATACTCGTAGTAGATAGATAGATAGATAAACTCTTAAATACAAAGCACTAAATTAAATACAAAGCGTCAAATGAAAACATTACCTAAAAAAAAATTTGAAACAATTGGCGGCCTTATTGCTAAAAGCGATCTCTTCCAGGCAACCGTGGTATGGAAAAGGATTAAAAATAACAAAGGAAGGCGGGAGTTCACAAACAAAGAGTACATATTATATACCTATTAAAACAAGCACATTAAAGCACATTTAAGTACATTAATTATATAGTAGTATTGTGCGGCGATGTATTGTTAAAAGAAATTACGAAAAGACAACGCCCGAGGACGCCGCGGCCGCGTCTCTCCGAGTGCTGTTTCATAATTGAACAAACAAGAAGCTTAGCTCCGTGCTCCGTGCTCCGCAGGCATCACATTACGTGCACCCCGCCCGCTGCCCCGCGACCCCCTCTCTCAGCAAACTCCAGGAAGCCGAGATAATACCGGGTGGGAGGGGACGCTCGCTACTCCTGACTGGACGCATTGAACTACAGACTTGAAAACCATTTTGTATATTAGAAATATGTCACCGTAATATGATGGGTTCATCACGTTAGAATATCATATAACGCGTGAGACTGTACTGTCACGGTAGGTTAGGTTAGTTTGTAATCTGATGTTGTTAAATAATAATCTGACGGCTTTTACGATTTTACACGGTTACATGTATACTAACAGTTTCCGTTATATTACCTCGATGTATGAATAGTAGTAGTTTGTGTGCTTTTTCTAGTAAGACTAATCTATGTTCGAAATTCCAACCCAATCGGTTTAACTGATCCGACGTGATTGAGCAACGAAAATCCTTACTTTGGCATTTATAATTTATTTATTAACTAATACGGACGAACAGAGGTACAGACCAATTACATTAGTTAACCAAAAAATCAAATAATAATATATCATGCATCTCATTGACAGGTCCACTTATAAATTCAGTTATAATTTTAGTTAGACGTTGTAGGAAGCAATGTTTTAACTGTATAGTGAAGTGTGGTTGGTCGCGGTCGCGTCTCTCCAGCTCGTTCGATAAATTACCTAATCACTTTAGGTTAGTGCGCGCGGCGGAGGCACCAAACTCAGGGCTGTCTCACGCCGCAGGGTTCTCTCCGGGAATCCAATTACCATGTTTCCATCGTGGCAGCACTGTGGCAGCCCTGATAACGCCGTGGGCACACCTCGACAATACAGGGTTACACGGTTTGTCTATATAATATGTGAAAACGAAAAAAACACAGTAGTTGTTTTCTCATGAAACTGAAAAAACGTTTCTATGGTAATGTTATGTGGGTGGTGCATAGGATGGTACTTTTTTGATGAAAATACTTAAAAATAGTGTAGTACTAAGTTTATTCATATTCATGAGAATAATTAAATATTAATTAAACAATCATTAAGAATTAAACATAAAAGTAGTCCAGCTTAAGTAGCCCACTTTTTCGTTTTGCTGCTGTGGCATAGGACCTTCTCTCACAAGGAGGGAGTCGAAACTAAAATCTACAACGCCGGCAAAATGCAGGTTGGCGGATGACAAAGGTGATTTAGAAAGATGTGTTTCTTGGTACGCAAGCTGACATTTCCTCGTGATATTTCCTCTAATAGTTAAAACCCACTGTGGTGACAACCTTGGACATCATCGCCACTAGCTTTAAAACAGTCCAAAAAATAACATGTTGATGCAAAACAAAACGGAACCACACATCTCCCGCTGGAAGTATTACGAATGATACTGCTATGAATAGCGGAGGCAGTCGCGACGAAATACTTTTCAGGTTTCAGTTTTACTCCAGAGTCAACCCAGAAATCACGAAAAAACGCAGCTGTTCCATACAAAAATGAGATTCAAGTCGACAAAATGTATGGCCGAGATTTCAGAGTTTGTAATTTGTTTTAAATTGTTCTTAATAGTAAATGGATCGTAGCCATGGTCCATTTGGCCGAAGCAGAGAAGTCGCGCGTAACCCAGTGTACAGATACGAGTAGTAGATAAATGCATCCCACTCCGCTTTGAACACTGTTCAATAGATACTGTATCCTTCATTAATTCATTGAGTTCAACATACTCCACCGCCAGACTGACCTAGGATAAGGCAATCCCGTTTGCGCAATCACGGGCTAGCGAGGCAACATGTGGTTAGCCATGGATGGTAAACGGTCTCTGTGACATGCCATAAAAGTCACATACGAGTAGAAAAATCTCTTTAAAATGTAAAAGTTCTGTAAGTCGCTGAAAAAACTAAATAAACCTTGCCCAGTGTAGTCCGTCAGTAGCTCACCACGAAATATAGAAATCGCCAATTCAGCTCAACTGAAAAAGTTTTGGTCAAGAATCGTTTTACAAGTTTAAATAACTGAGCTGAATCAAAACACCCAGGGAGGGTGTTAGGCACTGAACCCATATTAAGATGCCACACTACGTTTGTCGCTCCCGGTGTGGCTCGGCCGGGAAAGTTGTCGTGAAACTGTTCAATTAGTTCGCGGCGCGGTTATAGAATTAATTTCTAAATGAGTTTGGTTGAAAGTGAGCAGTTCGGAAGTTCCCGCGCCGACCGGCGCCGGCGCCCGCCGCCCGCCGCGCCGGGTCCGCCACGGCTGCGCCAGCCACAGCTGGAGCACTAATATTATAAACAAGAAAGTAACTTTGACTATCGTTATGCTTACATGCCTCAAGAAGCGATTTTAAGGTATAATTTAAAACCTGAAAAAGGATATAGGCTACTTTTAATGCGAAAAATAATCTTATAGGGTGGAAATAGTAAAGAAAAGTTTTCCACTCGAAGGATTCTCGCATTGTTAGCATTCGTCGTCGTCACCGTTAGATGTGGAACGTGGTGACTGGTGAAGCTGCAGGGGAAGAAAAGTGTTGGTATTGCGAGGACCCGCTCTCCCTATCCTTTGCAGCATAAATGCGGTAGGCGGCGGGACTACAGACCTGACCCCTGGCGAGGGACCAAGAGTTTCCTGACCCGGGGGCGTCTGTCACCCACTTACTGGTTGTTCTCCAAGTTCGTTCCTGTGTATTTTGGGTTCAAGAGTGCCGGTGTTGGTGGTGTCCCCCAGAGGAAAGCCCGAAGACTAGTGAGCCGCGGCGGGTTCACGAAAGAATTCGAGAGCATTCCCACCGTAATCGGCAAAGAAGGAACCCCAAGGAGTTTTTAGTGAGTACCCGCGTACTCGCCACGTGTTGCCGCACTGCGCCGCACCGCACAACACCGCCTGGTCGCTTTGATAGAATTAGCCGCGTCTCCGCAACAGAGCTACGGCTGCGTGAATGATACTCTGGTTGTTATAGAAACTATTTTAAAAAAATACATCACATAATTTTAAATATTAAGAAAAAAATACAATTAAAAGCGGTTAAATTGGACTATAATCGCAACGCTCGTAATTATTACTTCTAAAGTTTAGGATAAAATTATTAAAAATAAACTTCAACACGCAAGCACATTTTTTTTTATTAAATGTAACCTTTCTTGCGTCTACTTAAAAATGCTATAAAATTTTGAAAACTGAGTTGCATTTCATAAAAATCACATTGAGAACTCCTAGAGTAGCAAATACTGTTATCATTTGTGGTTTCGCTTGAAACTCGAATTATACCAAGTGGGTATAAACTTCCAATAATTCTCATTGCACTTTATCTCTTCTGAATGAGTAATCAAAAGGGATATTCAATTTTTGTTCCCCGAAAACTGAAATCTCTCAAGCGCGATGCTCCAGCAGACCACCGACCACCGACCACCGACCACCGACCACCGACCACCGACCACCGCGCTCATTCGACCGGCCACCAGATAATAACTAGCACGATCTCCGGCCCCAGCTGCAGAAGAAAACTCCACTTACGAGGGATTTAAACTCGATTTTATCAGTTATTTATTAGTTCAAGCGAGTTTAAACTTTGCTCCCAGAACGCTTCCGTGTACTCTACAGCTTCCTCGCTCTGCTTCACCGAACATTATCGCTGTCCACGGAACTTCCTAGTAGTTTTAATAAAAACTACAACCGCGCTAACTGCGGGTTTTTATTAATATCTATAAGCTATATATATACTTTATGTTCCCGCTGTCGGGACTCTGCACCTCAAGTCGCTAGGTGAGAGTGAAGGCAATAATTCACCACAGTGGCCTAGTGAGGTATGGCAGATTTACGTGTTCCCGTAAGATTGGTTTCTTGAAATAACACACAACATAAACATATACTACAATTTCTTTACGATGTTTTTCTTCGCTGTTAAGGTTAGTGATGATGACAAATTGGTGAATTTGCGCTTGAAAATAATACGAGTATGAAGAGTGCAAGCGAGCTTGAACCAACTACCTTACAATCATAACGCACGTGCTCGACACTATACCACCTCGGTTTTCTTATGATTAACAAGAAAAAAAATGTAGCCAAGTAATTTTGTAAAAATATTCAATTTTACGTACATTGTACAGAACAGACTCTATTTAAAAACATCATTAATCGACGCTGCAATTAAAATCGAGATACCCGTCGGCTTTTTACAAATTGAAATCATTTTCTGATGATCGAGTAATGAATATTCATCGCAGCTTATCGAATGGAAATATTATTCGAGTCGAAAGTCAACAGGCCGCCATCCACACAAAGGGAATAATATCTCGATGGCGAGCTCGAGCGTTGTATTTTTACGGCTCGCGGCTGTTTTATTGTGCAAGAATCGGCGGCAATCGACGCCCGTTGTTCGAAATTCAATATTCGAGTTGTCCGATACATCGCACGCCTCCAGCAGAATCTCACGTAAATTTGTGGTCGACGCAATTTAAAATGAGTTTCGTCAGCTCTGTCTAAAAGGTCATCATAAAACTGGTCGAGATATATTTCTCTGTGGTTTGTGCTGTATTTTTTCCACGCATACACATACTTTACGTTGTGTTTATGAAAATAATTCGTTCCTTTGAACTGTGATTAATGTATGTTATACTTATTAATAATTATTGTTCTCAGTGTTGCGTACCTAAATCTCTTGGAGAACAAACTCTGTAGAAAGGCTAAGCATAAACATAGCACAATCAACTCATTTTATGTCAACACTGCAGTCTCAGAGTCTTTTTTCCATAGGAAAACGTTACTTAACTTAAAATAATTCAACTTGTTAAAAGTTGTTAAACAAAAATAGACTCAATTTAATAGAATCTAGGTTTGAAATCAACTGGAAGAGCCGGGTACATGAGCGCGGCGGGCCCGCGCTGCTAGCCGGGTTAAGGCTATGTCATACATTAAAACCTTCCACGTTGGAATAGTTCGTGTTACCAGGTGACACATGTCTTTCTATGACTATGCCTGTTTCTTCACGATGTCCCGTACTTATAACAGACAAGTGGACATTTCTTTCTATTTTTCCAAGGGCAGATGTTTCTATCCCTTTTAAAAATAAAAATTGGTTGCCTGTAAAGTCGGTATACGGGCGAAAGTTTTACGTGACAACGACTTTGAGTGGTAAAATAATTTTACGGAAGGGACGCGTACCTTTCACTTTTTATGTCTGTCTCTCTCGCTCTTAGGCGGGCTAACCATGCCCGAGTGGAAGGGACGCGTGCCTCTCACTCGCTCTCGTTGTGAGCGCATAACGTGAGCGGAGCGTAACGCAGTTTCTTGAAGTGTCACCCGGTAAACCAATTTATAAGACGTTGTCACGTCAAAATTAAAAGTTTAGGTTGTGGAAAACGTTGCCTGAGTGGGGTTTCCCCGATAGTTACCATCTTGTTCTTTTCAAATACAGTGTAAATAGGTTTCTTCTAGGTAAGCAATCTATACCGTAGACCATGCCGGCACTTGAACTTCAGGAAAGAGGGCGGTCAAGTGTATACCTATAAAAAAACTTAACTACAAAGTTGAATGCGAGCTTCGAACTTCCGACCTCACGACTCTGTCTGCCTATACTGTCTTTGTTTAGACTTTCTACAAGACTTTTTTTCGATTCAGACAAGAATCATATTTTTTGATGTGTGAAAGAATACTTCAAGTGGGATGTAAATCCCATCGGGGTGTGTCTGAGCTCGTCGACCGCAAACATAAGCACTTACACAAACGGCGCAACACAACATTACCGCAGCGAACAATACACAACATATCCGTAAACCCATATCCATGTTAGTATCTGGGAAATAATTCCATGTATTGTGTCCATGGCGTGCTTTCAAACCCGATCTGTATTGACGGCACGACGTGTGCTCCGGTTACTAACCTACGAGCAATAGGGAATATGCATGCATTTTTTTTATATTTTTAATTCACTTTTTACATTATTATAACACAATAAAAAGTATAAATACTCTTGTAAATGTACAAATTGATTTTTAAAATATCGATATAATTTGACCAGTTTAAACGCTGCCATCTTTCCCGCGCCTGCATGACGTCACAGGCCCCGACCTGTGTTTGTTTACTACAAGTGTTGCAGTTGCTTTGTACCGATTTTTGAGTTGTGCTAGCTAATCAAACGATGGAGAACACGACTTTCTCTAACACTACTAGCTCAGTACGAATATCGACACCGTTAAAGCAGAAAACATACCATGTGACGTCACATTTGGTTTCGACCAATAGTGATGCGTTTCGCAAACTTGAATTTCCCGCGCCTATTTTGCACTTTTTAAATAATATTCTTTTTAATTACTAACTAACTAAATAATAAAATAATTGTTTTGGCATAATGGCGGGACATTAGGATTCTACGAAAAAAAATCAAGCCAATTTAAACTACATGCATATTCCCTATTGATATTCCATAAGTTAAAAACGTGGAACTCGCGTTGTGTGTGTTTTGTTTTTTTAAAGAACAGTTAAGGTTAGAGGTAAGATATTTTTTATTAAACACCTTAAAAAAAGGAGTAAAATGACAAAAGAAACTTAAGAAGTGTTAAAGTATAAGCTCGACATCTTTGTTGCTAGTTATATTTGATATTAACATACAATATTAATATAAACCCATGCTGACAAGATACTTATTAGTTTCTAAACTAAATATTTTGCATAGTTTACTAATTCACACACAGCACATTTCTGATTTGCCGGAGCGATAAACAGAAACTATGGGTCGCGGGACGATAAAATGGCGTCCTATCTTAAGAGTGTTTGAAAATTATTGGAAATTAGATAAAAATTTAATTTATATGATCTTACCCCATTTCTGATCTCACCCGAACACACCTTATTATTACGAATATGGAACTTACTTTCGAGTCTTCAAAACGTCAATCACGCAACAAAGTCGCTTTTTCGACCGACCAACAGTTATGATCATGCAACTGAGCTTACCATTCTCTCAAATGTATTAGCTAATGCTCTAGAAATTGAGTTGAATCAACAACCAACAGCCCACTAAATGTTCCCACTGCTGGGACTCGGGTCTCCTCTCGCAAGGAGAGAGTTTGAGAGAGAAATTGAGTTATTTTATCTTAATTAGATATAGGTATATTTAAAAATTAAACATGTTTAATGACGTTAATTTTCATACTTTAATCTTAATAAAGACTGGCCTGGCTGCTTAGTTGGTATTAAGTATGTTTGCAAAGCTGAGAGTCGTGGGTTCGATTCCCACCCAGTGCAAATATTTGTATAATGAATTCAAATACTTATACTGTGTCTGGGTGTGTCTATGTATAATAAGTATGTATTTAAAACTATATAAGTATTATATCAGCTATCTGGCCGCCATAGTACCTACAAGCTTTGCTTAGTTTGGGGTCAGATGGTGTTGTGTGTGAATTATCCACTAGTATTTATTATTAGGTAACGCTCTAGAAATTGAGTTATATTATCTTAATTAGACATTTAATCACATTTAATCATTGCCAAAGAAGCGTTCAAAATCAAAATCTTTGTGTACGAATTCCGACATATGTTCAAATCCGTTTATCTTATCGTAGAGTGAAGCTCCCGTGAAACGAGACCCTGCTCTGTTGGCGTCGGGTGTCTCGAGCGCTGGAAACACAAATTACCGAGATTACATCAATACGAACACAGCACTCGCTGTGCGACCTATCCAGTGCGAAGTGAGGGGACAGATGAACAGATACATTTCGCTTTAATGAGTTTAAAAACGAAGAGAAGTCATCATTAAACAAAATCAATACCTTCAGACCGTCTTGCTTCATCTGTATCCCTTTTGACCGCGCCATCGCTTACCAACAGTTAAGTTGGTAGTCAAATATGGTTTAAAAATAGACAGTTATAGTGATTACAAACTCACGTTAGAATTTTAGTATTAAATAACACTAATGTAACACAGTAGGATAGCCACAGATAATAATACATTGCTCTAATGCATGTCGGTGACGTTAGCTCATAGGATTCCCATACCATACAAAAAAGTGTAACGTGTACGCCTCGTAAAAAAGTCAAAGTATTTTATTTAACAAAACATCAATAAGGATTTTATTGGTTTGATTTCAGTGAGTATTTCAATACAGAACAGCATCAACTTTTGTAATTTTACCTCAAAAGTACAGAATACGCTATCGACAATATTTTTGGTCCTTTTTCAGTTCGAGTCTATAAATAAACAAATACGCACGCCACATATTTATATGTAACGTTAAGCCTGCCACATAGTGTAGGTATTATAATGCCAGGCCTGAGGGTGATTCCCCGCTGTCGATGACACAGGTTACACGGGGATCCCCCCCGTTGTCCGAGATAATTAGTTCTGCCTCGAGACATCCCTCGACACACCACATGTCTACACAAACAACGGATAACTCCGACAATATATTAATTATGTTATTCTACTAGCATCTGCCCGCGATTTCGTCTGCGTAGAATTTAGTAATAGGCCCATGTAAAAAATATTACAATGAGACTTGTGGCAATGAGCTTCAACCGGTCTCTACTGCCTGCCGAACTTGTATAGAAGTAGTATTTAGATACTATTTGTGGCATTTCAGACTTTACTATAAGTTTCAAATTTCAAATCAATCCGTTCAATTCTACGTGATTCAGTTATGATCATCCAGACATCTGCATTTATTATATTAGTAGATAGAAAAGTCCCATAAAAAATGATATTTTCTTACAATTCATCATTCAAGTTTGCCTGATAAACTTCATCAAAGGCAAAATTAAAAGCGAGAGATTAAATCTAAACTGCCATTTACCTGGAATGAAAGGAGACCGAAGACAAAGGAGCTATCGGGAGTGAAGCAAAAAGCCGAGATTGGTTCGCGGGAGGCGAGCGAAGCCACGGGCGCGCGCTAGTCGAGGCTCAATTTAAAACTTTGATATCCCTGGAGCACAGATTAAATAACTCGCTAAACAGATTAAACAAGTTGCGTAAGTGGCGCGGAATGAGAACAACTTCCCGGTATTTATGTACACTCCACGGCGACGTGAAGCTGGGGCAACGCGGTGAACCGACAACAATCTGTTTAATTTTATGAGAGAAAAGTTACTTATTTCTAGACTAATAATTTCCACCACTTACCCATTAGCCATATATTCACGCCTGCGCAGGAATAATGAGAAACATAAACCTATTTCAACAATTTTTGTAATGTTATTTATTAGAAGTTTGTATAAACTATTGGTTGTTGAAGTTGTTTAGATGGACCCCAGGAGACTGTACATCTTACATCGTATATCTCTGCTGAGGAGCGCAATGCTTGGACATGACTAGATATTGATTTGGAGTCTTCATGTTCCAATAGCTGCGTGTCACTGTGCTGTTATGAGTAAGTAGTTTCTTACCCTCGGGCACATGTCCTGCTCGTCTCTTCACTATTTATTTAAAAAAACACGTGTCCATCCCGCGGTGTCTGTGTGAGCCGCTGGCGAACATACACACATGAAAAACTAAATAACTTGACTGCAGCTCAGAACAAACAGCTGATGGTTCCCTCGCTCTGAGTGCAGCGTCACCGATGACGTCAGCATCACAGGCAGCCACAATGTATCCAACCCTGCAGGATGGATCATTCACAGAGTAGACAGAGAGATTAGACATGAATACATCATGACGGTGAAACGCGAGCCTCGGTCTGCGTTGCACTGCCGTGTCTGCGACACCTAGTTAACAATGGATCATTGTTATGTCCTAGATAACTACGCCACCAGGATATCCCGATACAGTAGAGGATTAACACGGTGATATATGAACATCAGTACTATACAATTATATACTTCACATAGTAAATAAATAAATATATGGTGTAATTACTAATAATATGGTTCATTTTTCTCTCGGGAAAATAATGGAAGCAGGAGCTTCGCGAGTCAAACCGCGAGGCGCTCCTAGTTATTAGAAAAATTAGAAGAGAACCCGTATTTCAGCCGGCAGCGACTGGTTTCTCAGCGACGATCCTCATGACGTCACTCGCTCCACTGCGTCACATCTACATCATCAACTAGCACATAATTCGCGCTCCAACAAAACGGGATAATTAAATCCCTGCGACACATTCCATTGTTGCGAGACATTGTAATAACCAGGTGCTTCGTCCCAGAGTGTACGAAAATTCAGAGTTTCTGGCGAAAATGTTGAACTACACTTTTGCACACAAAAGCATTTTTTATCGTACAGTAATTCGATATCGACGCCGCATGGAAACTGAGAAGAATGAAGGCAAAGCATCTACATATTGAGATCCTGTATGTATGTGCCTAGTTGTACCTGTGTGGATCAAATGTACGCGTAACAATGTTTTTTTAGCGAATTGTAATAACAGACCCAACATAAAGAGATTCTTTCTCGTATCCAGAACGCAAAGTACGCGTTCCGAAGTTATAAAAATACTGTTTTTCACGTCTTCAGACGAGTGTTTTTGTTTTTAATATTCTTCAGGGACGCGCAAAGTTTCAGCGAAGAGGTGGCGGAGTCTTTGTCGCTTCGAGTCCGGGGATTACAGTCAAACTTTAGTTTTTATTGGAGCCTTTAAACACCGTTCCAGATTATATCGAGCTTCAGTGGAGGTATACTGGATAGACTTTTAGAATTTAGTGGAGCAAAATGAAATAACTCCAAAGTTATGACCGCCTCACAGAGGTTTTGATTAGGTTTGAGAATAATTATGTTAGAGATAACGACTCAGGGCGCAGTGATGGATGAGTCTAGACGATAATTAACGTGATTATTATCTATATTTTGCTTTACGAACGTTTGTCGTGTAATTAGATTCTTTGAACATTATAACTAGCTCGTGCCGCCCTCATTCGTATAAGTTAATGTAATCTACAGCAGCGATCAGGCAGCTCAAATAATTATTATCTGATGAATAAATAACTCTTTAATGTGACACCAAAAACAGAACTATTACAGTAAAACACTTACGAAGTAGTGCCACAAATGGCGGCTTTATTGCTAGCGCAATCTCTTCCAGACAACCAGCTAAAAGAAAATTGGCCTACGTACAAGGTTAGGCGAGACGAGATGGTATATTTCCCAATACTACTAATTAAATACTATAAATTAACAAAAAAAAACAAAATAGGCAGTCATAGGCCGCCAATAGAAGCGAAAACTTATATCTTAGAATTTGATAGCTCACTTTGGAAACAACTGGCATGAGCATGGCCATTTAGAAATGCTGGTGCATTTAGATGGTCATTGGGAAATGCTGACGCATTTCATGGTGACCAATGGCCATGGTCCCGAGTTTAATTTCTAATCATACCCGAGCGTGACGCTAGAATTCACTTCACGATCCACGAAAAATCTATCTGTAGAGCGCCAAAAAAAGTTAACACTTAAAAGAATAACTGTATCGTATGTTTATCATTCCATAGATAAGTATAATGTTTCTGTCACTATCTGCGGTATTATCCGAGGCTTTACTGTCTTTACGATATTTTATTTTCGTCAAAAACAATTCACCACAAATTCACCAACTACATGATATATATGTAGATTAAAACTGGCACATGGCGTGATCCGTAATGTTTTGATAACGTCTAGTCGTTACAAAGATGTGTGGGAACTTACTTGCACACTCACAAAAATATTAACCACTTTTACAATATTAGCGCGATATTAATTTTAACATGTATGTTTTATACGTACTTTCACCGTCGCGTCGAATTGTTGAGAAAATATGTTTTTATATCGTGTCAAAATATTTTCTTTCAGAAGAAATACGTGTATTAAAAAGTGTTGCCATTATTTCTAAATGTACCTGACGCTGGCGTTCCCGTATGTTGTTGTACTCCAATTTCCCGGAGCGCCTTTGTGTCGTCGGCGGCCGGCGGAGGCCCGGGCGCTCCGCTGGAGGCTCTTTGTGAACCTTCCTTTGGCCGCGCGAGCGAACGAGCGAGCGAGGCCTTTGAAGGAATTCGTTTCACTTATTTACCTGAACCTGCTTTTACTTTACTCCTTCTATGTAGCGTAAAGGATCACCTTCATGTTCTTTACAGCTACACAAAAATTAAGAGGCTAAAATTAACTTAATATAGCGCCAACGTTTAAGAGGGAACGAAGTTAATTTTATTTCAAAAAACCGCTTTAAAAAGCCACTGTAAATTAAAATGCATCCCTAATATTATAAATGGAAATGTAAGTTTGTTCGTAACCCTTTTAAGTGAAAACTACTAAATTTTAGTAGTTAGGTTTATCATAAAACTGTACAAATATTCTTGGCGGTATTAGAAGTAACATACGATACTTTATATTCCGAGAAGCATAATGGAAACTCGAGTAGCGGGGTCATCCGCGAGGCGCAGCTAGTCTTTACAGAATAAAGTTAACTCACAGCATACTGCGAATGTGGATTGGTAATTATTAAAACTATTATACAGGCAATACTGGCTTTTTTCCTACTCTCAATCGTTGTCCTTCCTGCTTTCACAGGAAAAATACAAATTAGGTTATTTTTCAACATTTCTTCACTCTCTGACACGACTACTTTGTCCTTATGAGTACATACGATAACTAGTTAGCTGTGAACCTATGTGCGGGTGGCATCTTCATATTAGTGATATTACGGGCCGAAAACCCAGGAGACTTTCGTCATCATTACCATCAACAGCCTGTATTCGTCCACTGCTGGGCATGGTTTCTCTTATAATACGCTACTCAGCTTGATTCTCGGTTTTACGTCTCCAATCGGCATCAGCTGTTTTCGTACATCGTCACTCCATCATGTCTCAGGGCGGCCTACACTATGTTTACTGATTCACGGCCTCCACTCCAGAACCTGCTACCCCAACGGTTATCAGGTCTACGACAGATATAACCGACGGAAATTCCTTCCTTCGTTTGTGTTTGCTCGTTAATTAATTTAATTGCTGGTTTAATTTTCCAAATTGCCAAATTGTAGATCCAGCACGTACAAAACGTAATGAGGTTTCATTTAATCTTACAATCCTAAGTACCTCAAGCACACACTGTAGTCGCCGTCTCCACTGACGTTCGGCACGCCGTGACTCCAACGAATTGGCCTAAAGTGCTGTACAGCTGCCGCATTCTTCCGTATAGAACGAAACTTAAAAGAACAAAAATGAGTAATTGCTTCAAAAACACTCCCAAATCTAATAACTCTAGGTAACCCTAACTTTAATACCTACTAATGATGTACTATGTCACCTGTACAGCTATACAGCCCATACCCATGTCGATGAAGTGAGCTCACAATACTTCACCCCTTCAAAAAGCATCTAACAAGCACGCTCCGCTCCGCTCCACCGCCGCACCAACGTTACGCCGCAACATTAGCGTGTCGAAGACACAAACCCATAATATTTTCCCTTACCAAAATGAATACAACGCGGTTCCAAAATTTTCACTTTAATACTAAAATAACACTAAATAAATATAATACTTAGTCATAAAGCGACTATCAAGCTTTTGTTGAATAATTAACTTGCTGTTTGTTTCGCTCCGTGGAGACGTTGACTAAATCCTCGTGACGACGAGATCATTCCGAAATGCGTTAACGCCCTTGTTCCGCGCTAGCGGGCTTCTTCTGTGTGTCTCGGAACACACGACAGATAATTACAGCTGTACGAGGAAATATCAAACCGGGGTGCGCAGGAATTAGATAGATAGATCCACTTTATTGAACACACCCAAAAATAATAATTTAAAACTAGATACAATTTACAAACTTCAAGCCATTGCGACAATTGGCGGCCTTATCGCTAACAGCGATCTGGCTGCATGAGCAGTCCACTAAATGTTCCCACTGTTGGGACTCGAGACTTTCTTCAACAAGAAAATAGTCAAGGCCATAATCCACCGCGGGTTGTTAGATAATGTATGAACTCAAAAGATTCCTGGATTATATCAGTTTCCTCACGATGCTTTCCCTCGCCGTTTTAAATGAGTGACATTACCCACATGACCTCAAAAACATTCAACCCAGGATTGCGTGGGATTCAAACCAGATGCGCCGGATCACCAGCCTCCGTTCGCCGACTACACCGGCCGTGTCTTCAGGTAACGTAATGAGCGGAGCGGGCGACAGAACTTTTTACAATTTTTCTTCAGGAAATTTAGTGAAGTTGAGAACAGTTTGAAAGTTTTTGTTGTGTTAGTGAGTGGGAACTCTTTGCAGAGTCGGTCTCCAGACAAACATACCTTTGCCGCTTATTCTACCGCCAAGCAGCAACTGTATGTTCCGGTTTGAAGGGCATTTGAAATTACAGACCAAAGAGATAAGTAAATCATCTTATTTTGTCAGGTTACAAGGTCAATCCAGTATTAGTTAGTGATTTGGACTATGTAAGCAACATGCCTACCACATAACAGCACAGGGACACGCAGCTATTGGTACATGAAAAGTCCAAATCATTACCTAGCACTGCACTGCGCTCGTCACCCAGAGATCTAAGATGTTATATCTCTAAGCCCTGTAATTTCTCTTATATGTATTTCTCTTAGATGTCTTACAATCAGGCTCATATTGTACTGGGCCCGTCACTCTATATTTTATTAAACAGGTAATAGGAATACATTTACTGTGCATTTATTTTTAAACTAGCTGAACCCGCTACTTCGTTCGCGTAAGCAGATGTTACTGACTTATACATTAATTGGAAGTATCGTCCGTCAAATATTTGGATAAGTAGTCATTGAAAAACCTTTGAGTTTGAGTGAATTTGTTTTTCCACACAATTTTTTTTTTAATTTTATCATCTTTATTTTTCTTTTTTTAAACAAAATCAAACATACTTAGTAAGGTTTCGTAGTATCTAACATAGCCGCAAGTGTTAAGTTTGTAGGATTTTTATAGGATACATTATGAAAAGTCTGAAGCTAATGTGCATTATCTGATACCTACTTACCTATTTCTTTTTATTCGCAAGCTATTTTCTAGCTGTTACCCGCGACTTCGCCGGCGTAAAATTTTGAACGAAGCCTGTGTGGAATCAAAATAATTAAAATTTTGAGTTTTAATGATATTCAAGCAAGTTGAACCCGTAAATCTAAGCCAAGTCCTAGTGAAATGTTAATGTATGAATTTAATTGTAGGTAACACAGAAAAAAATCAAGAACGAAAGAATCCAAATTTGGCATCATAATCCTTTTAGCAGCAAAAACTTATTAGTACTATTTAGAATACCAGTAACGCCACCTAGTGAAGAAAGAAAAATACACACCACAATAGCAAAACATCGATTTAAATGGCCTTTGGTGCTTTTAGATTTAAACTGGCATTAGCGCCGTCTAATGAGAATATTATGTTGCTTGTTATTTTGATTGTGAACATAAATCACCTATATTATCTACGCCAAAACGGGTGCATATATTTTTCATTTATGGCTTTTACCTTACCATCACATCAAGTTCCTTACGAAAATATATGTTTATATTAATATGGAGTTAAATGAAAATGTAGACTTATTAGCCCATGTGAAATTTTAGACTCTAAACTATATGTGGTTGATAGGTAATAAATACATAAATGTGATATTTCAGACTATGAGTTATCTCTGTTTCAATTTTCTACCAAATTTGCTTTGTCTTTCCTACGTCACAGTAACCTATTTGCTATTTCAGAGTTCAAACTACGTGTGCTTCGAATTCCATCCAAATATGTTCAGCCGTTCCAACGTTGTCCTGTAAATATTATGAATGTCACTGTTTGGATGTTTGTTACGTAATACACAGAGTACTTATTTATACATAGGCAATGTTTAGCCTATGTGTTCTTCCAGACTGTAATCTAATTCTATTTCAAATTTCAACCCGATCACTTGATGCGTTCCGCCATGATTAAAGCGGCAATAGAAATACATCATCTGCGCAAATTTCAACTGTCTAGCTATCACCGTTCTTGAGATACAGCCTGGTGACAGACGGACGGACAAACGGACGGATAGCGAAGTCTCAGTAATAGGGTTCCGTTTTTACCCTTTGTGTACGGAACCCTAACAACGGACTGCTTCGGTCACCGAAGCTTGTTGAACACTACCTTTAAATTTTAAACAGTATTTGGATTGAAATAATACGTTTTCTAATAAGTTACGGCTGGTCTAGTAAGTTACAGCTGACCTAGTCGGGAGAACGGCGACTGTCGATCCGGAGACCCAGGGTTCAAAACCACGCGCACCACTATCTTTTCAGAGTCATGTTCGTAATGCCGGTAATTAAAACGGTGAAGGAAAACACCGTGAAGAAACCGAAATCTACCTATAATCTAAGTTCTAAGTCATATGTCATCCACCAACCTACACTGGGCCAGCGTGGTGGATTATAGCCTTGTCTCTCCTTGCGAGAGAAGGCCCCGACGCCCAGCAGTGGAAACATTTAATGGGTTGTTTATGCTGCTACTTATTATGCTGATATGTTTTCTCCAAAATACAAAAATCTTCTTCAATGACAGGTAATTTAATTCTGTCATTCGACTAAATTTTATAAGAAGGTATAACTATGTCGTACATGTTGATATTTGAAAACTACCTCCTGTTTTCGATATCTAAGATCACCTCTGAAATATTTTCTACCAAACAAAAAGGAATTATCAAAATCAACTAACAATTAGCGGAGTTATCGCGTAAAATAAAATCAAATAAAAACATGCAACCCGATTGAGAACATCCTCCTTGTTTGAAGTCGATTATAACCGAATGATGTTTGTTTTTCCACACAAAAATATTTTTTGGCAATTATTTCGTCATCCAAGACGACGCGACGCGATCACGTGGGCACTTTCTAGAATCTAGAATCTAGATATTCTGTGGATCGTCTGTGACACACAGAATACTTAGAAGTTAGTATGTACCGAACGCACCGCGCGTGTCGTTATTATTTAATGTTTGTGTAATTTCCGAACCAACAGACCAATATTGTTCAAATTTTGACGGGACAATATAAAAAATGTGTTCTTTCTAACAAAAAAAGAATTAATGAAATTAAACAACGCAAACATGAGTTACAACCAAATACACATTCTGACTTTCACCCCCTCCCGCAAGAAAACCGATCAAAATTTGGGGATCAAAAGTAGCCTACAGCAATGTCCTTAGTATAAACTAAAATTATACCAAGTTTCAGCTGAATTAAATCAGTAGTTTCGGCGTGATGCGTGATCCCTATACAGAAAGACAGACAGACAGACAGACAGACAGACAGACAGACAGACACGAAAGAAAAAAAATGCAGTTTCGCCATCAGTATCGACTATGGAGTGCCCCAAAAAAAAATTTTTCAAAATATCTTCAATGTACAGAATTCGACCCGTTACAGTTTTATTATAAGTATCGATAAAAACTCTACGAAAACGGTTGAACCGATTTTGATGAAAGTTTTTGTGTGTACACAAGTGGATTTGAGAAAAGTTTGGTTTAACAATAATTAATGACAGTGCAAGACCAGCTCAAATTGTTATTATGATATTAAATTAAATTTTACTAATGTCGTTTATTACATGTGTATGTAATAATAAAGCGTAAACGTAACATAGACGTAATGTAAGTAATTTGTACACTTTAATCTAAGTCTCCTACATTTATGAGTGTAAAAATAATAATAATTTTGCTCTCCCATGTCTAAACCTAGTTTCAAATAATAAATGCCGCTCCGTATAAGTTGATCATGGTGTTTAATCATAAAATAGTCCTTATAGCGAAGTAAAGCCTTCGCGGAGAACCTAAGCCGCGGCTGTGTGTGTGTGTGTGTGTGTGTGCCGCCCGAGTGTGCGTGGAGATGGCACGTTCCTGGTTTCCTAATGGCGCGGTGTTTGTTCTGGAGATGTGACTCGCGTGCTCGGATGGTTCGCTCGGTGGGACGGTTTAACGATCTTATTTCGTAATTTTCTCATTAGTGTCGTTATTGTGTTTGCAAAACGCTGCCAGAACGGAAACATCCATATGTTGTAAGTACTCGTTAAATTACTCGAAACATAGCACGAGTTATTATTCACTATAAGAGATCATTTCGCCGGCTCGCACTTGACCTACTATTGTATTGCAAACACTTACCCGATGAGTTAGAAACTGGACAAAAATTTGTCAAACTGGCATATACATTTTCGACGCCTATGACGTCAACAGAACTCAAACTAAATCAGATAAATAGTTGAGCCTCTACATACAATTGAAGTATCAATGTCCTGTAAATGAACTCAGTTATTAACATACAGAGGTAAATACAGTGCTGCTACAAAATGAAGTTCTCATTTTACTTAAATTGATAAGATTTTAAGTTATCTGTTGTCGATCGGACCCCGGCTCGACATCATGCTCTGGTGCACCGCGCCGCAATCTGCCAACTATGTTTTAGCTGGAAGAAGCGAGTCCGCAGATCTAGATAGTACACATCGCTGGCCGCCAATCTCTGGGAACCTCTAGACATCACACACCGCTGCACCCGGCACCGGCCGTGTTCTAACTGAAGTTTATTTACAGGGGTCTATGCTAGTGTGAGAGGCGTAGAGCCCATGAACATACACTAGCTTACTATTGTAACTTATTTAATTGCTACTTATGTTCATTTATGTATGCGCAAACCTAGCAAAGTACATTAATACTACAGACAAACCATACCATATTCTCATCATACTCCCATACCGTAGGTACTCGGCGAGTACTACGAGCTGTACGACGACTAACACAAGAGTATGAGAGTTTGAGAGAGAACATCCAGGAGTTGGACTGCATGTTGGGTTGAGACTCCGCAAGTAAGGCACTGAAACTGCCCGACGTTTTTGTGGTGAAGAGTGACGAGACAAGCTGAACATGTGCTTAATGGTAAGCAATATTCTTGCCCATAACAGCACAGTACCACGTAGATATTTTAAGACCCCCCATATTTATTTATTTATTTAACAAGAGTGAAGAGTGACACTGACCTCGTCACTCTGAGATAGAAGATGTGTATGCTCTGTGATTTTACTGAAAAGTAAACGGACTGCAAGTGACGTCACTCAGGCACACTTGTCTAATGTTACCTCACTACTGCTGATGGCAGCACTGTCGACCTTCTCTTCTCAGTGAAACATACGATACTGGAAGTAAACTATTTACAATTTCGTTTTAACCTGCTATCAGAGGGTAACATTTCATCGGAATCTTTTTTTGTATGTTCACAAATTACTTTGAAATACTTAAACCAATTTCAAAAAATCCCAACTAATTTCAAAAATGTCTTTTTTGTTTCAGAGTGATTACTTTACTAATGATAACTTCTAAAATTGTTTCAAAATCAGTTTTTTGAAAAATGGTTCGTAAATCTCAGTCTATATACCACAGACAGTGTTCAGTAGCTCCATATCATTATCATTAATTCGAAGTTTGTTATTTAGTTTTTCAGATAATAATAATTTTAGTCATAATTTTCCGTTGAAAGTTGAGTATGTGATCCTTTCACCCAGAAACGGTGAAATGTTACATGAAGTCAGTTTATATTCCGGATCAACTGGGAGATTGGTGTTTTATCCTAACAAAATATTGTATTAGTGATAGACGAGTGTATGTATCCTCGCTTCGTCTACCTCTTGTATTAAAATTAATTTTACGTGTTCGCAATTTTATTTAAGCACAGTACTCATTACATAGCAAAAGTAGTATTTTTTTCAGACATACGCCATGAATAATAATTTAAGATAGAATATAAAATATAAATCTTATTTATAATATTCAAAATGCACATCTTCAATTTAAGAAAAAAAACATAATTATTACGATAAATTATATTAGGCATTAAAAAAAATATCCGATAGAAGTAAAACCTTATAACTTAAAATATTACATCACTACTATTCCACAACAGGCCACCTGTACTGTACAACAACAGATATATCACTACTACGTATGTCGGTGACGCGCGCTCACAAGACTTCAACACACAAGCGTCTCACCTCCTCCCCTGCTCGGCCGCCGCTCCGACGCTACGCCACCTTAGCGTAGCGGTGACGTGAACCCATGATATTATTTTCCATTAACAAAAAGAGTGTAACCCGGCAAAAGAAGGTTTCACTTGAAAAATCTAAAAATTGTAACTAATAAAGACAAAACTCGGCGAGATTTCAGTTAGATACAATGGCTACACTTACAATATGTTTGAAACGAAGCTCTCGTTATCAGTCGACTGCAATATCGTACGAGTCAGCACCCGCGGAGCTTGCGGCGGCGGACGTAGCCCTCGCCGGCACGTGGACGGACCGGAGCCCGGGGCTTTGCCCCACGAGCGGACCGACAAACGGCTCCATCCATCAGACACCGCGACAGTCTTGGCACGATACCCCGCCTGCCTTCCCCGCCGCGCGACACTCGCACCTATCCCCCACACACACGGCCCACATCCCTGTAATCCAATCAAGTAATAGCTCCAAGTGTACTGTAGAATAGTGCTCTAAGGCAAATTAGTATCACAATGAGAGTTAGCCGCAGCTGCGAGTTCACATGAAACGTTGCCAAAAATGGGAGATAATACCCGGCACCAGCCCCGACCACCGATGAACTAGGCTTACAGCGACAATGTGCTGGGAATGGCTGCTTATTCTGTGCAGTGTTGTACCATTCTTTTCAGAATTTGCGCGGAGAAATACTACACATCGGCAGATATATAGTCTTTCTTCTCGCAAATTCTTTATTCTATCGATAGTAGTAAACTGCAAACGTTACTGTCTGTGAGGGTTTCGTAGTTTTGTGTAAACTGCTTTTATCTGTGTACATATAATCAGTTGTTGGTTGTTAGGAGTTCCCCCATGGTTATGACACAGCGTAGAGATTTACTACGATAACATGACCCGCCCTCCAGAATTCAAAACGTTTGAAAGTATTTGTGAAAGCATATACAACGCACCACCACGCATGTGTGCGTACTGCTACTGCAGACGAATAATTACAACTACATACAAACTCTTTCGTAAGGATGTGACTACACGCATTAAAACAGTCATTTGGAGGGGCGGGCCATGTTATCGTAGAAAATCTCTACATTCGTAGCGATTACGGAACTGCGGAACAAGATGTGAGCGTTAGATACTTTTAGGATGGGTGATATCTTGTCATTTTGATTTTACGTCATCGATATACGAAGAAAAATAGTAATACTTCTCAGATTGAAAACCTCTCTCAGATTAATATCTATATTTTCAGCTACAACTGTATTTTTTTTTTAGATCTTTCACGAGTTACTCATTTGTGCTATAGTCAGTCCAGTCTGAATCGCGTTCCGGCCGCGTCCGGGGTTTTTTTTCAAGGAAACAAAAGAGTCCAGTGCTCCAAATCTTATTTGATTCAAACTATACTTCAAGAAATTCATTAGAACCTCGTTCCCCGAGCCAGGCCGGATCGCGGGGTAATTACTGGCCGGCGCGTGCCCCGCATGCTACCTCCGATTAATCGGCTAATCCTATCTGCCGCGCCAATGTGGGTCTTATCTCATCCATACTAGAGGCGATCTTCTCGAGCACGTCCTTCAACGTAATTTCGTAATTATCAAAAACTCAGATAAACTTCTGGCAACTTCACCGCGGGACTCACTATCGCGTATCGTAATGGGAGACTAGTATGCTGAGTGTGAGTTTTATCGGCAATAAAACGCGTTATACCGTGAGCGCGTAAGGGTTACATTTGATTGAAGAACTCCACGCCGCTAGACGCGCTCTAAATTTTTTCATACAAATGGCATGTTTACGCGCTCACGGTACAAAGCGTTTTGTTGTCGACAAAACTCGCACTCAGCATACAGTTCGCTGTGAGCGGAGCTGTGATGCTGTGATGTTGATAAATATCAATGGACTAGCAGCAGCGCGGTTTTCATTTAGTGGTTTTTGTTTTCTTAATGAAAAGGAGCCTTTTACTACTACAACTTTTAATTGATGAAATGGGTAGCATTCATATTTTTTGTTTGATTTGTAATATATTATTTTATTCGTAATAGTTGCATATGATTTATGGAGTAGTGTCCCATCCATAGATTTCGAATTTTTCGACATTTTTTGGTCTCAAAACTCGACCTTTACCATAATTACTAGTATTAGGACATATTTATTGTTAAGATAACTAGGTCAAATTGCTATTATAATATTGCTAAAATTAACGTCATAATAAGTCCTGCTGTTTGTGCTAGTGTGTGTTAAAACAGCTGTGTAAGTTAATCACGTGTGTTTACTGTAATGTAACCGGAGCAAGCTGAATGTTTGGAACACTCAAACTTTTGCTTGTGTACTATTCATTAGTAAGACTAGCTGTACGCTGTACCCTCCCACGCTTCGCTGTGGCACATTTGTGACTACGCAAAAAATTTGATAAAAACAATCCTTGATGCAGACTATATATTATTATAAAATTTCAGCTCGATCGGTGCAGAACTTTTTGAGTTTTTGAAGCGTACACAAACCAATATAACATGTGTATATAATCATAATAATCATAATCTTTATTGCGTAAATGTTATCTACATGTCAAATTAAAATATTATAATAATGTCAGGTTACAAATAAAATTAATATACAGAAACAGAAAATACCTGTTTTAGCAAAATTGATTGTATGTACTTGAGTACATTTATTTATAGCTTTTACACTCAAGAAACTCCTTGAGGCTATAGAAATTCTGATCGACAAGCCAGTGCCTCAGGCGAGACTTGAAACAGGTCTGGCTAGAAGCACCAATTACGTGACGAGGTAGCCTGTTGTACACAGTCGGTCCCATAACATGAGTGAGCTTGTCAGACTTCGTTAGTCTCCTGGGAACTGGCTCTAGTTGCCCTGCGCGTCGTGTAGGATATGCAGTCCGATCTCCACATGTAGTATATGTGTGTAGGTTTTCCCTCACATACAACCCTACTTGGAGAATTACTATACAGGGCAACGTAAGAATACCCAGTTTTTTAAAATGCGGTCGTACGGATTTGTCGCTGCTAATGCCTACTATCGCTCGTACGGCCCTTTTTTGCATGCGGAAAGCACGCTCCCATTCCGCGGCGCTTCCGTACAGCTCGGCGCCGTATTGTAGCAGAGAGTGCACCGTGGCGAAGTAGCACGTCCGTGCCACCCGCGTCGGCACCACGCGGCGTAGTGCATAGCACGCACTAGCAATTTTTCCACATAGTTTATGTATGTGATGTTCCCAGGTTAGTACCGAGTCAATTTCGAATCCTAGGAAGTTAGTAACTTTTGTTTGCTTCAATTCGATATCATTAATGCGAACTCTCAGTTGTTTATATCGTTTTCCCGACAGGTTGAAGTGAGTAAATTGGGTTTTATTCAGATTCAACGCCAGACCGTTGATTCCAAACCACCCATAGAGCTGCGCACTCACCTCGTTCAACTTCATTTCCAATTCTTCAACCGTAGCGGCAGTGACCAACGCGGCCACATCGTCAGCGTACATAAAGACATCTGCCGATGTTATAGCATCCGGCAAGTCATTTAGCAATAGGGAGAATAGGACATTAGATACTGAGGAACCTTGCGCGACACCCATTGATGAGCATAGCGGGTCCGATCTCACTTCGCCCCCGTTCCCGACCACAATTTGGGATCTACCCCGAAGAATGCTCGAGGCAAGAGATAACGCGGTATCCTGTAACCCATAATGATGCAGCTTTCCCTCGAGCACGTCATGGTCAGCGACGTCGAACGCCTTTGAGAGGTCGCAGCAGATCACAGCGACGTGCTGCTTCCCCTCGCGAGCTTGGACAATAGACCGGACCAGCTCCCGGGTTAGTGTAGTCGTGGACCGTCCCACTCGGTACGCGTGCTGTCGATCAGAAAGCTGCTCGGTCTGAGAGAGGAAAGTCATGAGACGTGAACTTAGGCCATTCTCGAAAATTTTCGCTACTGCGGGTATTATCGAAATAGGCCTGTAACCGTCCATATCATCCCTCTTGCCTTTCCCCTTGAATACAGGTGATACCTTTGCAGCCTTTAGTATCTCAGGATAATTTCCTTCGCGTATACATATATTGAATAATTTAGCAAGGATCGGTGCGAGAGGAACCGCTGCTACTCTAATTAACTTCATATTCAACCCGTACACGTCTTTGGAAGTTTTTGGAGGAATCCGTGAAGCTATGAGTCTGTAGACTTCATCCGTTGTAAACGGACGAATCCTCAGCGTGCGATCAGCGGGCACGCGCGCCGCGCGGAGCCCCGCGAGCGCCCTGGCGACGTCGCCGCGCGGAGCCCCGCGAGCGCCCTGGCGACGTCGTCGCGCGGAGCCCCGCGAGCGCCCTGGCGACGTCGGCGCGCGGAGCCCCGCGAGCGCCCTGGCGACGTCGTCGCGCGGAGCCCCGCGAGCGCCCTGGCGACGTCGGCGCGCGGAGCCCCGCGAGCGCCCTGGCGACGTCGGCGCGCGGAGCCCCGCGAGCGCCCTGGCGACGTCGTCGCGCGGAGCCCCGCGAGCGCCCTGGCGACGTCGGCGCGCGGAGCCCCGCGAGCGCCCTGGCGACGTCGGCGCGCGGAGCCCCGCGAGCGCCCTGGCGACGTCGTCGCGTGGAGCCCCGCGAGCGCCCTGGCGACGTCGGCGCGCGGAGCCCCGCGAGCGCCCTGGCGACGTCGTCGCGCGGGCCCCGCGAGCGCCCTGGCGACGTCGGCGCGCGGAGCCCCGCGAGCGCCCTGGCGACGTCGGCGCGCGGAGCCCCGCGAGCGCCCTGGCGACGTCGTCGCGCGGAGCCCCGCGAGCGCCCTGGCGACGTCGGCGCGCGGAGCCCCGCGAGCGCCCTGGCGACGTCGGCGCGCGGAGCCCCGCGAGCGCCCTGGCGACGTCGGCGCGCGGAGCCCCGCGAGCGCCCTGGCGACGTCGGCGCGCGGCGCCGCCGCCGCAGCCGACGCGTTTAGGAATTTTGCGTTCAGGCAATTTACCGCAGCTTTCTTGGATGTAAACAAGGTGCCATCGCTGTCCCTAATGACATCAGTAAAGTCTAGATCAATGGAATTGTATTTTCCTCTCTCTAAATTCACTACATTCCACATTGCTTTACAAGAGTTCCCATTTTTTTCGATGATATTGGAATAGTAATTCGATTTTGTGAATGTCAATAACTTATCATATTTTTGTTTCATGTCATCCAAAATTGTATTCAAAATGTCAAAATTAGGATTCAATTTACTAAATTCAATGGTATCAAATAAGAGCGATTTAAAATTTTTATATCTGTTGATACCCAGTTATGGCTTTTCTTCTTACAGTTAGTTTTTCAAGTGGAAAACACGATTCGAATTTTGTTCGAATTATATTAGTAACCGAGCTGGCAGCACGTGAAGCGGTTTAGCAGCGCAAAATACATCGTTCCAGTCTACAGAATGGAGTGACGATATAAAATTTACATTACTGTCCTGGGAAAAAGACCTAGAGTAACAGGTGGTCGGTTTAGATAACGCATCTTCGCATGCAATCTCAACTCTAACGCCAAAGTGATCACTCAGGTCAGTAGAAATAGCAGAAGTGCGGACCAAACCTGTGGATAGATTACTGTACGCTTGGTCCAGGCAAGTACTCGTTGTCGGTGTCACTCTTGTGGGAAGTCGACTTCAGCTACCATGCCATGGGCAGAGAGCACATCACACAACCTCTTCCAGTCTGGACTGTCGCCCAGGCTGTTAACATTCGTGTCTCCTACTATTAAACAGTTCACGCCTAAGTCACTAACCTTGTCGATCAGACGCTCAAAGTATTCTAAAAATTCAGAAACGCTGGCCAAATTGGTCCTATATATACAGATTATTGTCAAATTATAATCAATTAAATCAATGGCAGATACTTCGCAGTATCTTTCTCTACTTAAATTAGTTATGTCAGAATTCTCGGTACATCGTACGTCGTCCTTAATAAAATACAAGACCCGCCGTGTCCTATCTCCGTTCTACAGAAATACGAAGCGAGTTTATAGCCATTTAAATTGACACATTTTAATTTATCAGCCGACAACCAATGCTCTGTTAACGCTAACACGGTACAATTTAATTCACACTGTAGTAAAACTTCGAGTCGTTGCGATTTCTTCGTCCCTAACGAGGCAATATTTTGATGAGATATGATTACGGTGCGGGAGTTGTTGCATTCGTTCGTCGTAGCCCGCTCCGCTGAGTCACACATGCCCGCGCTGCGGCGGCCCGGCGCGACTGACGGCGCGCGCGCGCTCCAGCCGGCCGGCCGTGGCCGGGCCGGCGCGGGCCGCTCGCCCCGCTCGGTGCGGGCTTTCTCGGAAACCACCAGTCTGATAGTTTTACACCCGGCGGCCACACCGCGGGGTCGCATATTTTTTCATAAAATCTTTCGGGAACACTTATTACAAAAGCAGAATGTAGATCTGTTTTGATGTCTCTTTTTAGTACAGAGTAATCGTCACAATTGACAATTTTTTTGACAAACTTGTTGATACGGTCTACAGTCGTGTCAGGTTTGAATGACCAAGCTTGGATGTGCTTACGTTTTTCAACCGTTTGTAGGGTTTCGTCCTCCATACCGGAACCGGTTACAATCCGCCGCTGGTTTCTCGAACTACGTCTACGTTTGACTTCCTGCCAGTTATCAAAATGTTTCCCACTTTTTTGTTGATCCAGAAAGGATGACGATATGGCGGCGTTTTCTCGTTCGTTTGTACGCACCATTAGATCAGCTGGAAGTATTGTCCCCTTCGGTTCGACTCGGCTTAATTCGGGAGTATTCGTAATGATACCAACTTTGTCTTTACCGACCGGTGTTTGTTGTTTATTATCTACCTTCAATGTCGTTTTTTGTAGCCGCTGCGACGTCGCTTGTAGTGTTAATGTTCACCGCTGCGTTCAGTTTGGCTTGACGTACAGGGCGCTGCAGCGCTGCCGGGGTGTTACGGTCGTCAAGTCCGCAACCAGTGCAGGAATTTTAGAACTACTCTCAATTAGTGATTTTAATTGAGAGATAGTTTGTGTTTGAGTAGAAATCATCTCACCTTGTTTCGTGATTATCACATTGTGGCCGCGTATGGTGGATTCAAGGGAACCAATTCTCTTCACCATTTCTTGCAGGGTCCTCTGCAGATCTCGTACAGCAAATTCGAGAGGTATTTGCGTCATATTTATATTTTTAATCGTGTAAAAACACCAAACCAGTACTGCTTCTCGGGCGACTACCCGGCGAATATTATATATAGAGATATAACCTGTACTTACGATTTGGTGAAAGGCGCAGTTCGATCACGATATAATCACACAAAAGTTCCTTGATTTAAGTGAATATTTAACTCAGATTGTATAATAATCAGAATCAGATGCAATTGTTTTTGTAAATGAATAATGCAATGACTAAAAACAATCCTTGATGCGGATTATATATCATTCTAAAATATCAGCTCGTGCGGTGCAGAACTTTTTGAGTTTTTGAAGCGTACACAAACCAACCATAACATTTTCATATATAGAGATTAGAATGTACTGTTATTTAGAATCACCGCAAACGCAGAGGTCAGAAGTTTGACTCTGCATTTGTGATAATAACGTCTTAGCTGTGAAATGAGTTGCCTGAGTGGAGTTCTCCTAACAGTTTCAAATATGATGCAATTCAAATCGAGAGTGAATTGGTTTCTGTTAAAGCACACTCTGTCGTAGACCACATCGGAGAGTGAGATGGCGGTCAAATGATAACGTATACTGGTAAAAAAATGTATAACTAGTACTGTTGCGAGTTAGAGTTCTAATTTTCGACAATTTCGGGATACGGAGTTGTTTGCGGCCGTAGCTCCGAGGTCAGTCCTCGGTAGATATATTGGTTTTACCGACTCGATGCTCAAAGAGGAGCAAATAGAACTCACGAGGACTTAGGAAGCCGAGCCCGGCCGGCAGCTCGGCGGGGATTGACTTAGGCGTGTTTATCTAATGAGAGGATCAAATTATCCACTCAGTCAAGTGTTCCCGCCCTGAAATAACTTCACATGTTCCCCGGAGTAATCAAAGGTAAATACGAAGAGAAGTAAGAGGGCGTACGGTAAACTGGTGTGCTGACTGTACTATTGACTAACACGGTGCTAGTATGAGGTTATATCAAAGATAAAATTCATTTTAATATTATTAAAGCTAAAAAGGTAGTGAACGTGCTAATCTCACAAACTAGGTACTAGACCGGTTTCAAGAATTCTTTCACCGTTGGATATATACGTGAGCGGTGAGTGCTGCAGCCTATATATGTACCACAGACAAAGCCGGGGCGGACCACAAGTGTACAGATAAATTCGGCCGAGCTAAGCACTGCTATGAATAACCCCTATGAATCTGGTTCTACGATGGACGTCAACACCCTTTTTTAATAAGTAATAAGGGTACGCTGAAACGAAATTTTGTTTCATTTGAAGTGACCCATGTCAACACTGGAGCGTGTTGATCTAAAAGCAACCGTTTCAATCCCTCGAATAGCCCACTCAGGCAAAGCTTACCACAGTCAAGATGGTTGAGAGGCGTCTGACGCCTTCGTTCATCTTAGAATTTCCAACCATGAGGTCCATGAGAAAGTATCGTCATTTCGAGTCAGAAAAAACAGGCGGGTATTAACCTATTGATTGACGTGTAAATTGTACATTTATAAATTTATGTCTTATAAATATCCTAGCTTTTCTAAGCTACACAATACAATACAACATCGCAACACGTCCTCTGTGTAGGTATCTGTTTCCTCTTTGTTCACTTCCGTCTTCCTATAAAAAATATTTTAGTATTCTTTCTATTCCACGCATGAAAATGTTTTATAAGCTTGCCATTTGCTACTAAAATATTTAAAATTTATCCTAACTTCCTGTTTGTTTCGTTGAGTGTAATAAAGTGTTTCTCTAAGTTTCCTCGCACCTTTCTAGAGGAGTGACTCATTCGTTTTCACAACAGGGCTACATATCTTCGCATCGCACTGGTGGCTGCAGTGGAGGCGGAGGCTCGGCCTTACTGCAGCTCTGCAGCAAGCCTTTGTGAGTGGAAGCCTCAGATTACATATTAGAGGAAGCTGACTTGAAGCGATATAACGAGCTTACATAATCATTGTATCCCCACCCCCGGGGAAGGGGGAGCGGGATGGATTACATCCTACCAGGTCCTCTACACACAAGCTCAAATAATTCAACATACATAGCAGCTCCGTTGTACAGGGTTATGCCTGTGATGTTAACAATCATTTAAAAATGTATAGTCCGGAATAATAATGACGAAACCATAACACAGCTTTTAATTAATAAATAAAAATAATACTGGTTAATAAAATTCAAATCATCTCATCTCGTCTCGTTTTAATTATCTTTCTTCTTTATTTTAAGCCGAAATTGATGTGTTGTACTTATTAGTGTGTATTTTTTTTACAAAGGATGGCTCCTTTGTAAAAAATATACATAATATACCCTAACACTAGCACTAGCAGCTCAAGTGGCTCCCCATTCGCCTTCGTCGGAATGCTCATATTTTATCTCTGCTCTATAATATTTTATTTAACCCCTCGTCACCGCGTTATTTGAAAGATGTTTTTACCTTCTGGAGCGATGCGCACTCTCTGCCCCTCCGGTCTAAGAACAACTTGTCACCCAATCGCCATTAGCACGCAGCGAAAATTTCTACGGCAAATCGTTCGCGTTTAGAGCCGTTGAGCTTTGGAACGCTTTTTGCCTGTAACTACTAGACAAGCTCCGTCAGTTGCTGTTTTCAAACAGCTGATCCATCAGAACTATCTGTCTACGTTATAATTTACTTAGTTGACGTCATTACCTACTCTGATTTAAATCGTAAATAATTTAAGTATATCAATTTCATTCCATATCTCTTTTAGTAAAACATGATATTTATATATTAGTTTATATTATATTCGTATTTGTGTATTAAGATGTACAGTTATTAATATGTAGGTGCATTTTAATAGTATTGTAGGGTATTTATAATAGTATGCTAAAAAGTTAATTTTCGTTTATACAGATTTCTAAATATCTTTTACATACTTATTGTTTGTACTTCCCCGTCTTCTTATTCTTCATTTCTCCTTTTCCATCCAGCGGTTGCCTGGAAGAGATCGCTTTTAGCGATAAGGTCGCCAATTGTTACTTTATTTATTTCTTAGTTTTTGTATATTTTTGTAACTTTGTTTACTTGTGAAGTGCAATAAAGAGTTAATCTATCTATCTATCTATCTAACACTCGGGATCAACCCTAGCTCCTCATTAGCTGACGGCTCATTTAGGCATCCCACCGATGCGACCCTGAAACCAGCTACCACGGAATACTCGACAAGCACTACCAGAAGAAACCTTTGAAAAACTTCTGTATCATAGAATAGATAATAAATTATCGCCTGCGCTGCGTGAGAACCATTTCAACCAGTTATCATCTTGATAAGTCGCTTACCTTTTCGTTTGATTTAGTATATGTAGCTATTGAATATTTATAATGGACTAGATGTCCGCCCCGGCTTCGCCCGTGGGACATATATAGCACGCATCGGGATCCCGTACATATCCAACGGTGAAAGAATGACTGAAATCGGTTCAGTCATTCCTGAGAATATAGCTTTCAAACAAAAAACCTCTTCAGCTACCTGCTACGGCCATCTTTCGGAAACTGGTCGTACCAACTCAGATTTAGAAACAAATTTGATTAGCTAAGGTTCAATAACGCAATCTTAGAAACATGCTGTCGTGCCAAAGCACGATACGAACACTCTCAAAAAGGAATATTTTCCCCCTTTTTTGTTACATTCTTGATTCATGCTCCGCTTCTATTGATAGTAGCGTTATGTTCTATAGCCTATTATAGCCTATGTCGATAAATTGGCTGTCCAATGTACAATAATCTTTTAATTAGGACCAGTACTTCCTGAGATTCTAGCGTTCAAACAAACAAACAAACTCTTCAGGTTTATAATATTATAGTATAGATATAGATTATTTTTAATTGTTACGCTCACCGCTGCCGCCTGACATTAGCATGTCGGTGACGCAAACCCACACTTTTTTAACTGTAAAGTGGTAGATGCGGCCACAGAAGCAACGACGGAGCGGAACATGCGCGGTACATGCTTTTTAGATCGGTGAATTCTCGTGAGTTTACCTCACCGACATGCGAAATAGATAGATAGATTAACTCTTTATTGCACTTAACAAGTACAAACACTTAAAAAAATAAAGTAGCAATTGCCGACCTTATCACTAAAATCGATCTCTTCCAGGATCTTGATAAGAAACCGTGATTATACCGTTACTTTTAGGAAGTACTATATAACATGCACAGTAGCCCATGTGCTAATCCAACCTATATTCTGTGTTTTGATCCGTTCACCCGTTCAACGTGATTGAGCATCAAACATGTAAACTTTCGCATTTGTAATATTCATATTCATATTTATTGATAAAAGATACTTTTACACGTCACTACATAAATCCAAAATCAGTAGGTACATGAATCAAACGTATAGGTACATTATTGTATCAAATTAAATTAAAACAATAATGATTGTGTCAATACATAAATCCAAATCAAATGTATACATTATTGTAATTGTCAAATTAAATTAAAATTAAAATGTCACCAAATTAAAAATAACAATTATAAAAAACAATAATACCTAACAATTAGACCCTTTTATCATATGGTCGGTGTGTTCGGTATGTCTATTACAAATAAAATAAAATACAGGAATTCAGAAGCTTTCTATCATAAAACCTTGGAATCAAATTCATCTATTCGATAGAACGCTTGCTTTGTCAGCCATAACTTTGCCCTCATTTTAAAACGTATTATTATTATACGTATTATTATTCATTTTAACCCTCATTTATAAACGGGATGTCAATATTCTTAACACAAAATAAGCGGTTCCACATAACGAGATACGAAACAGAACGTCATTTTAATAGTTATTCTTCAAGGAAAACTAGCGACGTAGCCTGCAGTCAATGCCAGCGTAGAGAACCGAACAATGAGCGGAGGATCTGAAGGAGCTCTACTGATAATTGGAGCCGGAACTAATAAAGCCTTCTGCCCACGTCCCATCACAACACCTCCCCCATTTCACCCCCCCCCCTCCCCTCTAGATCGGTTCCATTTCCCGCTGCGCACACAAAACAGCGAATGTGTACTATCGTTTCGAGAAATTGCGTTCGAGACATTCAAATATCGTAAACTTGGATGATTGCTCCCGGAGTGACGACACGCGATCAAGCTGTTCATTGGTGATTGTTTTTATTATTTACTAGTGGCCCGTCCCGGCTTCGCACGGGGTCATCATTATTTGTGAAGTATGCTAATCGAAACGTATATGACATTTTTTTTCAAATGCTCAAACAAAACTTTAAATTCATTAAAACTGGCTGGCCTGGTGGCTTAGTTGGTTGTAAGTCTGCCTGCGAAGCCGTGGGTCGTGGACTCGATATGCACCCAGTGCATTTTATATTTGTGTGATGATTCAAATATATGTACTGTGCCTGGGCGTTTTCTATTGACATAATAGTGTATGCTTAGTTTGGGTCTAGATGGTGTTTTGTGTGAAATATCCATAAATATTTATTTATTAAGAAAATCATAGGGGGAAGCGCTGGGGTGTAAGGGGGAAGCGCTTAACATCTAGCTTCCCCAAATGTCAACCTCTCCTGCGCGTGGTACACCCTGCTGCCAACTAACGAGGCTCTGACGACCGAACCAATGGCGGTATATCCATTAAAACCAGTCCTGTTAACCAGGTCGATGACGGGCAGCGGCGTCATCGATGCGAAGGGCTGGTTCCGCGGTCACCAACCCGCCTGCCAAGCGTGGTGACTATGGCAAATACCCCCCATATGATAGGCACAAAAAGAAACGGCCCCTAGTCCCCGGCGGCTCCGCTATTCCAGGCGCTGGTGGCAGCCTTGGTTCCGGCGGAGCATGGGTGCTAAGAATCCCGGCAGACGCCCCGCCACCAAACCCAACGACTCGACCTGGCAACATTTAACGCAAGGACGCTGAGGGCTGACGAAAAGATTGTGGAGCTGGAAGAAGAAGTGGACAAGTTGCGCTGGGATATCATGGGGTTATCAGAAGTCCGTAGACAGGGCGAGGACAGGATAATCCTTGAATCCGGCAACTTGTTCTACTACCGGGAGGAGATCAACAATCCCAGGGGGTGTCGGGTTTATCGTCCGCAAGTCTCTCGTCAACAACGTGATAATGATCGAGAGTGTGTCGAATAGGGTTGTATACCTTGTACTTAAAATTAGCGACCGGTATTCATTAAAGGTCATACAAGTATACGCACCGACCTCGACACATCCCGACGAAGAGGTTGAGGCCATGTATGAGGACATCTCCAAAGCCATACATGTCTCGCCAACACATTTCACAGTTGTGATGGGAGACTTCAACGCGAAACTGGGCAAACGTAGCGATGATGAGTTGAGAGTGGGGAATTTCGGATATGGGCAGCGGAACCCAAGAGGGCAACGTCTAGCGGATTTCTTGGAAAGGAGAGCCTCTTTATGATGAACTCCTTTTCAAGAAACAACCACAAAGAAAGTGGACCTGGATTAGCCCAGATGGTTCCACAAAAATGAGATCGACTTCATTATGACGACTAAACGGCAAATATTCAGCGATGTCTCTGTGATCAGCAAGGTTAAGACCGGCAGCGATCACCGTATTGTAAGAGGCACGCTGAATCTAAACATTAAGTTCGAAAGATCACGTCTAATGAAGTCCACGCTCCGACCAAATTATGCTCAGATCGAAGATCCCGATAACTTTCAACTCGAACTTCAAAATCGCTTCGAATCCTTAGATGAGTGCGTAACGGCGGACGAAATAAATGACAGGCTAGTGGAAACTGTACATGCTGTTGGCAGAAAATTTTATAAGAGCCGACGCCAAAATAGAACAAAAACTCAAAAACTCTCTGATCAAACTCTAGATCTCATGGCAGTCAGACGAGATATGCGGTTACAGTCTTCGGTCGACATGACGGTATACAGACGGCTCAATAGACAGATCTCTACTTGTGTGCGACGCGACATACGCTGCTTCAATACTTCGAGTATTGAAGAAGCAATCAAGCAGAACAAAGGCTCGAAAGTGTTCGCAAGAGATCTGTCTCTTGGGCAAAGTCAGCTGACCAAACTGAAGACCGATAGTGGTAACATCGTCTCGTCGAAGCCCGAGATTTTGGAGGAGATTGAGAGGTTCTATGAACAGTTATACACCTCTACGCAAGCACAACCTGTCGTTAGCATGGCAAAAGACCCCAGAGCCAAGCTGACCCGACACTTTACCGAAGATATCCCGGAAGTTAGCCTGTATGAGATTAGGATGGCCCTCAAACAACTTAAAAACAACAAGGCACCTGGCGACGACGGAATTACGACGGAGCTTCTGAGAGCGGGTGGAAAACCGGTACTTAAAGTCCTCCAGAAGCTGTTCGACTCCGTCATACTTAACGGTAATACGCCAGAAGCGTGGAGCAGAAGTGTGGTGGTGCTCTTCTTCAAAAAAGGTGACAACACCTTGTTGAAGAACTACAGACCCATCTCACTTCTGAGCCACGTTTATAAGTTGTTTTCGAGGGTCATCACGAATCGTCTCGCACGCAGGTTTGACGACTTCCAGCCACCCGAACAAGCCGGTTTCCGAAAAGGCTATAGTACCATAGACCACATCCATACGCTTCGGCAGATTATACAGAAAACCGAGGAGTATAATCGGCCACTATGTATAGCGTATGTGGACTATGAGAAAGCCTTCGATTCCATCGAGACCTGGGCAGTGCTTCAGTCTCTCCAGCGATGCCGCATTGACTATCGCTATATCGAAGTGTTGAAGTGTATCTACAGTAAAGCCACAATGTCTGTCCGATTACAGGACCAGTGCACAAAACATATCCAGCTACAGAAAGGCGTGAGACAGGGAGATGTTATATCTCCGAAACTGTTCACTGCCGCGCTGGAAGATGTTTTAAGCTACTGGACTGGAACGGATATGGCATCAATATCAACGGCGAATACATCACTCACCTTCGGTTTGCCGACGACATAGTCATTGTGGCGGAGTCGCTGGAGGACCTCGGTGCTATGCTCAGGGACCTCAGTAGAGTATCCCAACAGGTAGGTTTGAGGATGAATATGGACAAGACGAAAGTCATGTCAAATGTTCATGTCTCACCTGTACCGGTATTGTTGGGAATACCACACTCGAAGTTGTTGACGAATACGTCTACCTGGGTCAAAAGATCCAATTAGGTAGATCCAACTTCGACAAAGAGGTCCAGCGAAGGATCCAACTCGGATGGGCAGCGTTCGGGAAACTTCGGCACATCTTTGAGTCCAGAATACCCCAATGCCTAAAGACGAAAGTCTTTAACCAGTGCGTGTTGCCAGTGATGGCTTATGGAACTGAGACGTGGTCCTTAACTGTGGGCCTCATAACGAAGCTCAAAGTCACACAGCGAGCTATGGAGAGAGCTATGCTCGGAGTCTCTTTGCGCGACAGAATCCGTAATGAGGATATTCGCAAAAGAACGAAAGTGGCCGACATAGCTCAAAGAGTAAGCAAGCTGAAGTGGCAATGGGCAGGCCACATCGCTCGCAGAACTGACAACCAATGGGGAAGAAAGGTTCTCGAGTGGCGACCACGAACCGGAAGACGCCGTGTTGGACGGCCTCCCACTAGATGGACAGATGACCTCACAAAGGTCGCTGGAAACCGCTGGTTGCAGGTTGCGCAGGACCGATCGTTGTGGAAATCTAGGGGGGGGAGGCCTATGTTCAGCAGTGGACGTCTTGCGGCTGATGATGAAGAAAATCATTAAAAAGAAACAAAATTGAAAATTGTATGAAATTACACTTTTAACACAAAGCTTCACTGTATACTACGTTAGCAGTGGTATTTGTAGGTGGCAACAAAACATATTGACTTTCAGGAGAACCTACTCGAGAAAGAGCAACATACAATTGTCCATGAGAAAAGCACTCTTTCCTTAGATCGACACCGACCGTCGAGAAAGTTTGTCCCTGGGATTTATTAATAGTAAGGGCAAACGATATCTTTACAGGAAACTGTAACCTTTTTAAAAGATATAGGCAAATCCGTCGGTATCATGGGGATCCGTGGCACGTGCGCAAGGTGGCCGGCCGCGGGGCCCGTGATGATGGTTGCTACAATCACATGGTCTCGTAATTCTTTTATCAAAAGTCTTGTACCATTACACATATTGGGAGGGTTTAAATTTCTCAATAGCATAATAGGAATACCTACTTTTAAGTTTAGTTCGTGAGGTGGCAAGCCGGCAGGATTGAGGGAATTTAAAAATTCTTGTGGATAGTGCACTGTATCTTCGATGTTGCACACCGTGTCAACTGATTTGTAACACTTAAAATCACGGGGTATTTTTTCCATAATTATATTGTTTATCTCATTTACTGAGTCGTTTCTTGGTGACAAAATTGCCCTCGAACAGAGCCAATGGTAATTTCTTTCTGTAAGATTTTCGATGTCGGGATAGATTGTGTCCGTAAGAATTTCTAAACTGTCGACAGTTTGAGCCAATTCACTATCCAAAAATACTTGGCAGCTGTTTGCTATTGGAAGTGGTTAATTTTCCGTCTCCTAGCTTAAGTATTTTTTGTGAGAAATTGTCATCATGGTCATTAATTAAATGTGCTCTCATATTGGTTCGCAAATTGAGAGTTTCAATTGATTGCCACAAAGGTGATGATTTAAGACACGCTTTAATAACGTCAGCACGTGTACCTCTTGCTACAACCGGTAGTGTTTGGCGAAAGTCTCCAGCGAAAACAAACGTTACGCCCCCCATTGTATTACCTGAGTTTCTGATGTCTTTTAATGTGCGGTCCACTGCTTCTACATGAGCTCTATGAATCATGGTGCACTCATCCCAAATAATTAGCGACGTGTCCTGTAAAAGTTTTCCCAGTGGACCATTTTTTCGGATTGAACATACAGACTGTTGTTCTAAAGACACAGCCAACGGTAATTTGAAGGCAGAGTGAGCTGTTTTCCCATCATTTAATAAGGTAGCTGCAATTCCAGAAGACGCAACTGCCACTGCTTTTCTTCCCGATTGTCGTACTTTTGCCAATACTAAATTGGCAAGAAAGGTTTTACCTGTGCCACCGGGCGCATCCAAAAAAAATAGTCGACCGCTGTTCTTTTCCACACTTTCAATAATGGCATCGAATGCTATTTTTTTGATCTGCTACTAACTTAGGTACATTTGTGTTGACAAATACAGACAACTCATTAACATCAAATGTGCGGCACGGTATGGCATCGATTATATTTTGTGAGCGGTTCGGAGAAGGTAATCCAAAGTCTCTTAAATTTTTATCGTTCAATTCTAAAAGTTTATTTTCTATCTGTATCAAGCCTTCATTATATATGTCATAATCCGGATCTCGTTGTTGGGCTGTATGTTTAATGTCTTGACACAAATCGTCTTTAAAAGTGTCCCATAATTTAAGAGGTTCCGACGGGAAACAAAATAACAATATTACCACAAACAACTCTCTCAGCCTCAACGGGCACTGGGAAATTGAAGCTTCTCTCATAGTGATTTCCCATTGGTTGTCATTTTCTAACAAACCCCTATCTCGGCATGCAGCTTGGTAAGTTTCTTTAACTATGCCGTCCACGATTTTTAAGTCTTGGAACGATGTTGGACCACGTACATGATGAAGAAGTATTCTGAGATAAAAGCACTCTGACTGGGAAGGATGAACGCTGTACACTCTTCCTAATGCTGCATCTTTTTTCATACCGGGATGTCCAACTACTTCTTGGCCACGTTTCCTTCTAGAGAATTTATTGTTAGCCCATGTGTAATAATGAGGGACTTCGTAATACAAAAGCGTTTTAGCAAAATCATCAGTTTTGCATAGGTCAAAAAATGCCGTTAGTGTGGTTTTTGGAGGATTTTGTACTATACGTTGCATATTTTCCTCTGAGAAGTATACTCTTTGTCCATTCTCTAGGTGTACCGCTAAGTGTACTACGGTAGGGTGTCTGTCATGAATAGAAAACTCTAATAACCTCCACACGGCTTCAGATGTGCTGATGTACCGACCGTTCAAGTAATTTTCAACTTCGTTGTGGACATTTCTAACACCAAAAGTTGCTTGATCCGATCCTTTGTTAATGTATTTACATATGTATTTTATGGCTTGTACGGAATGACAATATTCAACGTTTATGTGAGAGTTGAAAGATCGACACAATATTGGGGAATATGGAACAATCCATCTGTTGTCTATGTTAACCGTTCGCCCTCGGATTTTTAATGTAGCGACCTGTCCTCCGTTATTGAAGTCGCGTCGTCGATAAACTGGATACCCATCCTCACCGGTCTGGGTTTCAGTTACGTAACGTCGTGGATATTTTTTCGAACATATACCATTCTTCATGCATGGTGAAGTCAAATTTTCTTCCCCACATGAATCATACTTTTTGTGACTATTTCAAACAATATTGGGTCTTCGTCTTTATTAGGTAATTCAGCAACGATTATTTCATTAATTTCATCGGGCTGTATTTTCAACTCTAGCCAAAATAACATATGACAATGCGGCAACCCTCTTTTTTGCCACTCAACAGTAAGCATATAACATTTAACCGGCCCAAAAATAGCGTCCTTTGTGATTATTTTTATCATTTTTTTCATTTTTAAGTGAAATACTCGAGCGATGATATCATGCCGGTCAAAAGATTGTTGACCGGGTAATAGTTCTTGCTTTATTTCTTCCCATTCCGGATTACACGTGAAAGTTACGAAAAGATCTGGCCTTCCATAATTGCGCACATATGTCATAGCATCTTGCGTCTTTTCGTGGAGATACCTCGGAGACCCAGTAAACGATGACGGCAAGATAACATGCTGTCCGATATTGGCAGCATTTACACTTGCGTCTTGGTTCAAAGCATCCCTTAAATGAATATATTGATCTGCTCTAAGCTTTTGTTGGTTCCGGGAAATAAAATTTAACCTTTCAGATATCATCTTCGCCATCATGTCCACGCAATATTGACTAAACAAATCTTTGTAATAATGCAGCGCATTAAAACAGTTGGTCCTAATCATTAAACGGTACGCATAATATTGCATACATGACACATTTTTATTTCTTAAGGAATCCTGCTGAGGTATTGTTAAGTAATATCCATCGTCTCCTGATACAAACATTAACGGATATTGTAGCGGATCATATGCACGGTGTAATTCCGATACTCGTTTTAGCTGTCCGTCTCTACCGTGCAGTATTATATCCCTGGGTCCTTTATCTTCATCGACCAAGAGAACGGCTACTTCATTTATCGAAGGAGTGTTATATCTTCCCCTGTGTTCTGTCTGAGGTGTTCGATCAGAGTGAATAATTAATTTTAAACTCTCTGGGGTGTTGAGTTCGATACTATGTTTAAAACTTCGTATGTAAACATTGTGGCTGTTTAACATACTCTGCAATTCGTTAATCAAATCTAGTTTTAGCGTGGGGGCCATGCTTGATCGTAATGATAATTGATCAGCATCTGAAATAAAATATATTTGCAAAAATTGAGGACTTTGTCCTGATGGCGGTAGAAGGCTACCTATGAGATGATAAACTTGTCCTTCTATCTTAAAAGTGGGCATAAAATTTCCCCTCTCTAATTTCTTTCGCCCCAAAAGACGTCATCTGAAAAATGCTATTATATCTACGAACGTTTTTTAAAAAATGCGTAGATAAATTATGATCATTTGTCAAAAGACTTTTTTATTGGTTCTGGTGGTTCTGCAACGTTAGGAAGAATAACTTTTCCAGACGCGCAACACATACCGCTTGCTTCGTCGGCCCATTTTTTGGCAGAACATTTAGGGCAAATCTTATTCATTGATCCGATTTGGATGCTGTTTTCGTGAGCATAATCAATTTGAGGATTATAACTAAATGCTGATCTATTACTATGCGCTAAATTTCTATTGCGTGTCCTAGTTGTTAATGACCGTTGTCTATCCCTTTGTGCCACCAGGCGCTGCGAGCGTTCACCGCTTGATTCCCGTTCACGCGTTCGCGAGTTCCTAGCTCTATTTCCAGCAAGACGTTGCGAGCGCTCGGCGCTCGACTGTCGTTCGAACAGCTGTGACGATCTAGCATTTTGTTCTTCAAGACGAAGTGAACGTTCGACGCTACGTTCCCTTGCCCGTGTTTGCGAGTTCCTAGCTCTATTTTGAGCCAGACGCTGCGAACGCTCGGCGCTCGACTGTCGTTCGTAGAGCTGTGACGATATCGCATTTTGTTCTGCAAGACGACGTGAACGTTCGACGCTACGTTCCCTTGCCCGTGTTTGTGAATTCCTAGCTCTATTTTGCGCCAAACGCTGCGAACGCACGCCGCTCGACTGTCGTTCGTAGAGCTGTGACGATCTCGCATTTTGTTCTGCAAGACGAACTGAACGTTCTGCGCTAGATTCTCTGGCCCGCGATTGCGACGCGTTCTCTCTCATACTTGCGAGACGATCTGAATTTTCAGCAGAAGATTCTCCAATACGACGTTGTTTTGATAATCGCGCTTGGGAACTATGTTTAGACAATTGCGACTTTCTTTTTCTAGGCATATTGTTAGAAAGTGTTTTTACCAATCCGAGAGAATGAGAATAAACTAAGATAATTAGAAGACAAAGTCTAAAGAGTAAAGAGGCAAATCTTAAAAGAACTTTTGATTAATAAATAGAATTAAAAAGAAATTGAATAAATGTTCATAATATTATTACGCAGAAAGTGCGAGAAAACTTGAACAATCACACTAAAGTTGGAATAAACTTATTTATAAGTAGGTCTGAAAATAACTTTTTGTTTGGAACATAAATAAGGGTTAATAAAAAAATATTAAATTTTTAATCTCGTTTGCGTCCACTACGTAGCGAGCCGACCGCGCGAGTGGCCGCGCGGCTACCTATTTTATAGATGCGAACACCAGACCTCTCTCCCCGTGCCTCGGTGTCCCCTCAACCGCAGCATTGCGCGAGCCGGTGTTAATATTAGGATAGGATTGATATTTTCTAATTTCGTTGTATCTTTTGAATGGAATGTCCGATTTCAATAATTCAAAAAGTAACCAATATGTATTAAAGCAATCTTGAATTATAAATAATTTATTTGGATAAGAATTCATACAAATGTATAGATAACATGGTCTGAATTTGATAGGCAATTTATCTACTTTTAAAATGTAAAAAAGTAGTTGTAGCGACGTAATTACTGTAGTTAGACATATAGTCTCGCGAGGTTTTTTGTTGAATTTAATGCGCTCTAGAATATTGTAGAACATTGCTTTGGTCTATCATTAGTACTTTTCGCAGCGTATGCGAAGAAAGCCATTTTATGTCTGTTTTTATTCTACCTTGCGTTGGTTTTAGTTAAAATTTCCAAGGATATCTCATTTTTTTTCATGATAAACATAGCCTATGTTACTCAGTGATAATGTAGCTTTCTATTGGCAAAAGAATTTTTGAAATCGGTCCAGTAGTTTTGAGAGTTTATTCGTACCATACAAAAATACAAAAATACAAAAATACAAATCTTTCCTCTTTATAATATTAGTATAGATTTGCCATTACAATTTTTTATAGAGCGACAAGACGATCAGGACATGTACCTGATGGTAAGCACAGTGACACACACCTATTGAAACATGAAGAGTCCAAATCATGACCGCACTGCGGTCCTCACCCGGAGTTACGGTGTTTTATCTCTTAGCCCAGTTATTTCATTGGAAACATTGCCCTTCGAACCGGAACACAGTTACGTTTTCACATTACCAGCGGCAGAATAACTGGCAAAAGCTCTACCACTACAGTGATTAACTCTACATTAAATGTATTAATGGGGAAAGTAAAGCAAATGTCCGTGAGTGGGCAGTTTCCCCCCTCGTCCCCGCGCCTGCCGCTCTGCCCCGCGCGGCGGTACCATCGTAACTTTACTCATTAACCTGCTCTCCCGCCGGCCGCCAGCGGCGGCGGGAACAATGTGATATATAGCTCTCAGCTCTCAGGCCTGCGTCGCTGCGAATTTGAGATGCTCCACTTCCACTGATAGAAACAATTTCGTTGAATAATAAAAATGGTCAAGTGCAAGTCGGACTCGCCTATGACGGCTACCGTAGCAGAAAGTAACATAATATAAAAGTTCTTGTAGTTCGTTGTTACTTTAATCAGTGTTTTTTTATTATTATTTAAATTAGCCACTCCACAGACTCCGGGGTCCGTGATCTTTGTCGTTACAATTATATATTATTATTATTTTTTACACATTTCTTGGATAAGGAGAAGAAGAGGAAAATAGGAGGGAGTTGGGTACATTTAAAATCTAATTCTAGTGCTCGTCTGTAGAGCCGATCACTACCGGTTGGGATTCCGCTAGTAATCGACTCGACATCGAGTGTTTGCATTTTGCCATTTGCCTAAGTTGCCTCCTCCCGGCCCAGAACCTTTAATCAGTGTTATAACAATAGTGAAATTAAACTACGAGTAAGACTACTCACTAGATCTCATTCAAACCAATTTTCGTTGAAAGTTTACATGTACATGTACATCATACATATTTTTAGTTCTTTCATTCTCTTATTTTAGGCCCCCCCCCCCCTAAAATAAGAGAATGAAAGATGCAGAAAGGGCGCATTTTACCACTTTGGAAGAGTCTCTCTATTTAAAAAAACTATTCAATCTTAAAAAGAAGTATGTGAGAAACCTCAATATTATTTTTCAATACCTATCCATAAATAGCCCACATGTATGGTTATGATTGAATTTTTTTTTTCAGATTCAGTTCTTAGTATGGGGCACTCCCAAAATTTATTGTTTTTTGTACGAAAATCTTAATGCGGTTCACAGAATACATCTATTTACCAAGTTTCAATAGTATAAGTACTTATAATTTCGGAGAAACGTGTCTGTGACATACGGACGGACAGACAGACAGACATGACGAATCTATAAGGGTCCCGTATTTTTCCATTTGGCTACGAAACCCTGAAAATCGCTTGTTAAAACCTGTCGCTTGATATTTGATCTCCTTTGCTTTAACCTTAATGAATCTCGCTCGAGCACGATCATTGTTCGTAGTTTCTGAGAAACAGATACGGCTTGTTCGCCGCTTGGAGTCGCGTTACTCAAAGTAGTTTGGAGAACCAGCAGATAGCGTTGTGGTTGTTGTCGCTGTGTTCGCTCGCTTCACACCGCGATGAGGATTTCGGTTAGTGATTTGTAATATTTTTGTTATAGTATAGAGTGATAAGACAAACAGGACATGTACCTGATGGTAAACAACATGTCTGTCTATCAATACGGAGCTACTGAACATCATCATCATCAGCCGCAAGACGTCCACTGCTGAACATAGGCCTCCCCCCTAGATTTCCACAACGAACGGTCCCGCGCAACCTGCAAGCAGCGGTTTCCAGCGACCTTTGTGAGGTCATCCAACACCGGCCGTCCAACACGGCCTCCCACGGCCTACGTCTTCTGGTTCGTGGTCACCACTCGAAAACCTTGTCTTGTTGAACTGAACATGAACAGGTGAAATCCTTACCTAGCATTAAACTTCAAGTTATTGAATATTTTTTCAAAGTCAAATATAGATAACAAGTAGTTTTTATTAAACTAAACTTTAAATGTCTGATTGTTTGAAATAATATAACTGATAACTATTAAACGCGGTACTGCGCTTCTGCGGAGGTGCTTATATCTGAAGCAGGAAGAAAAATGCGGTAATAATATCGCCGGCCGCCGCCATTACACCCGGTGTATATCAGGATGCAGACAAACAGCGCAATTTCCGGCGCCATTAGCGAGCGAGCGCCAATTAATGCGCATATCGCCACCGAGTCGTTTGTTACATTTACCAAATTATAGCTTTACTAGCTGCGCCCCGTAGGTTCCCCCGCGGAGTTCCTCGCATCCTTTGTAGTGGTCTAGACTATAAAATAGGCTTCAAACTTTACTCTGATCTGTTTAGGTATTCCGAAGTAATTGAGCAACAAACATTCAATCCTTTGCATTTACGAAAAACGCGCCCAAAAACGTGCCATCGTGGGCGTGTCGCAGGCGCACATCCGTCAGACCATATTTCAAAGAGCTTGGCATACTTACGTTGCCTGCAATTTTTAAATCTACCAAGTGCCTGTGTATGTCAGAAATAACTTAGACTCATACAGCACGCGAGGAGAGACACATTCGCGCAATATGCGCAACGCTGACAAGTTGGACAGTATACCTCACTCTCTCGCGAGATCGGAAAAACTGACTCACATTATGGGACCGGAAGTTTATAGCACTCTTCCTTAAATGGTTAAATCAGCACTGAGTTCTGGTAGCTTCAAAAACCGATAAAAAAAAACTTTTTTTAGTTACAGCGAGGTTTTAAATAGTGATGGCAAACTCATGATAAAATTATAGAAAAATTGACATTGTTCATTACAATTGTAATAAGTACATATTCATTTATTTGGTAAAGCCAATTTACACGTCACATAGAATTAATAATTAATAATAATTAAATCCGAAAATAACAATAAATAAATTACAATTGTAAAAATAAATTAATGTAATAAAACGAGCGCTCGACAAGTCAGCGCTGAAGCCGGTGTTTGAAGATGTTGTGGCTGGGGTGGGGCCATCCTGATAGAGTCTGGTAGCTTGCTATATACTACTACTCTGTACCCGTGACATGCGTGAGTTTGCTCGACTTCACAAGAGTGGTTTTTCTTTCGTCCGTTAAATCCGTTGACAGGTGAATGCGGCATATATTTTAATGTTTGACACTTATTTGTACGATACTTAGTATCGTAAAATAGAATGTTCAATTTAAACTATGAAAAAAAAAAACATTTATACCGTAGAATTGAGAAACCTTCTCTTTTGAAGTCGGTTAAAAATTATATGCTCTTATTTCGTTTATTTCTAAAATTAACATGTAAATTGTACATTTATCAATAAAGAACTTTGTCTTTAACTTTACAATGTTTGTAGAGTTCTCTCTTCATTTCTTTATTTGTCGCTAACTCTTAAAGTCTTAATACATGTGAAACAAGTATAAGAAATATACTTAGGTCATCTCTAAACGGTGCTAATTAATTACTTAAAAATTTATTTGAGTATGAGTATTTTCTTGAGTTATAAAGAAAAGCCAAAGCGCTTTTAGAGTACTAACATCCAGCACTGCTGAGTCCCATAGTGGTATTTTTGATCCACGTTACATGTGTATAAGAGAATGACAATTGTCAACGAAAATTGGTTACAAGAACAAAATTAAAAATTTTGATTAACCCCCGACTACCTTAGATTTGTTATCTGTACAACATTCTACTAGTCAAGCCCTTTCATTTGATACCTATATTAAGGGAATTGTGAAAAAGGAAATGTAATTCGCCATTTTGTGGTCGCGGCCATCTTGGATTTGAAATTTGTCATAGTGCAAAGTATTCTACTAATCAAGCCCTTTCATTTGATACCCATATTGAGGTAGTAGTGAAAAATATTATATAATTCGCCATTTTGTGGTGGCGGCCATCTTGAATTTGAAATTTGTTATAGCGTTTAGTACTCTACTAGTCAAGCCCTTTCATTTGATACCCATATTGAGGTAGGTTGTGAAGAAATATTTTGTCCGCCATTTTGTGGAGGCGGCCATTTTGAATCGATATTAACCAAACATAGCTAAGAACACCCGCACGGATATTAACTTTCAAATAAAAAAAACCGCATCGAAATCGGCCCATCCGTTTGAGCTCTACGGTGCCACAGACAGACACACACACACACAGACAGACAGACAGACAGACAGACAGACAGACAGACATCGACGTCAAACTTATAACACCCCTTTTTTTTGTCGGGGGTTAAAAATGGCTTTTATTTGTCGTAATAGAATACGACTGGGGCTTAAATGATCGACCATTCTCATGACGCGTGGAGCCTGTGGAATCTAGTGCCTACACCTACCTGCTAGTATTGCATCGACAGGAATCTATGTAATATTAGTTGGTACGCAGTATGTAGGTACGTACTATGAATAGATGACTACTATCTCTCGTCTTGACTGTAGTCTGACTAAGCTCTACACGCCGTGTAGCACACACTGATCAATGCTACGACGTAGGCACTTGTAGCTTGTAACACGATAATAATATTAATATCGAGTATTACGCTACGAGCTACGTCGTAATTTCGTACAGAACGACCTTTCGTATAATCTTTTCACTTCACAAAACTTTAACTGTACCCTACAGTTGCACAATAATTTGTTGCATGCCTGTTGGTTACCTGGAAGAAATTGCTCTCAGCAATAAGGCCGTCACTTGTGGTGTTCATAAGTGTTTCATTTTATTTTTTTAATTTGTTGTACAGCAATAAAGATTTTTCTATTAATCTATCTATATTGTATGTGTTTTCACAAGGATACGCAGATTTGGTACACCCAGCCAAAAGAAGAGCAAACTAAACATACCATTATTGACAGTTTTCACTATGAGCAGCTGTGAGCTGCCAAAAAACAATATATCTGTAAAAAAATACCTTTACACTCAACCAAATGTTTGTATGCAATGTGAAAGTTTTTCATAATAAAAAACGCTCGTGGCGCTGATAGCGGGTCCTTGTTACCTGAGTACGTCGGCTCTGGGTGGCCCTGGACGGCATTGTTTCCGTATTCTGCGGAGGTGTAACCTCTGGCGCGTGTGTGTGCACGCGCGCACGTGTGGACGCGTGCGTGTACTCGCGGTCGCGGTCGCGGTCGCGCGTGACCGCCGGCTCAGTTCCTCGCGTCGCGTCACTCGCTGTTTCCTCACGCGCTGATCGGATCACACGTGATTATGGACAATTCATTGATTAATCTCGGGATAATATGAAATTATATTTTAATCTGTGTGTAGTGTTTCATAGCTAATCTATGCAGTATGGCCAGTCTCCGACCAACTACCCCTCAAAGTGGGCATTAAATAACGATACTTAAATAACTCTCCTTTTAGATCGAAACATTTAATTATAAAAGTTTTAGGATATGTTTAGCAATGTTATTCGTAAGTAGCTGTACCCTGCGTAGTTGCCGAGGAATATAGCTCACGGAGTATACAACATAGCGAGCATCTATAGAGCAGCGATTCAAAGAGTCAACACAGCCAGTGCTCGACACAAGCGTTACATACATTACTAACAAATATGTTTTTTGATCGAGTAATGTAAAGTAACATTTCAATGGTAAGCATTGGTAGTTTGTGGCGGGCTCTCTGTCGAGTCCTTCTGGAATGCTAAATACCAGTTATTCTACCACCAAGCAGTAATCTCCTTGGCAAAACAAAGTATCCAGATCAACTATAGGGCAAAAAGATAAACCATCAAATAGCTTCAGGTGACGAGCGCCTGTGATTTGACATTCAAACAAGAAGAAATGTACAACAGACATGTTGCTCACCATCAAGGACGTGTCTTGCTCAGAGACGGTCGAACACCGTCCAACTAAAACTGTCTTAGCTTCGATGTCGCCCTCTCTTTTCTTTTCGCTTGGAATGATAGATACAGCAACACCGAAGCCACAGACAGATGATTCGGCTGTTAGTTGGATGTTCACTCTATATTATTAAAAAAGTGTTCAACCAAAACATGAGTAATAAAACAGCAATGCGGGCTTTAAGAGCTACCTCTTACCCTTGTTTATTTCTAGTCATCGCTATGTTACGCGTATAAATGAATACTCAAAAGTCCAATCAAATTAAGTACCGTTTGCTTGTAAAAACGAGATAAACCATGTTTTAATCAAATCTCTCCGAAAACAGTAAATTTAGAGCGTTTCGGAACAATCTATCTGACCCGCCCCGCGCCCCGCGCCCCGCGCCCTGCGCCCCGCATCCGCCTGCGCCGGATACGGCTATCAACAAATTGATTAAGTATTTTTGAAGTTCAAACATCTTTTGGCGCACCACATGCAGATTTTCCGTGGGCTGTGAATTGAGTGCAAGCGCCACGTTCGTAAATGAAAAAAATCTTCGGGTAAACTCGGATGATCTAGATGGCCATGGTTATGGCCAAGCTTCCAAGGTTTCGCTCGCGTAGTTTTCAACGTAAGCTATTAAGTTCTGAGTTACAAGCTTTAACTTCTTTCGGCAGTCCCTATGACTCTTTATTTAAGAGTTTGTGCTGTGCCTGTAACTTTACATTAACACAACGCCACATTATAGCTTTCACACATTTGCAATTTTTACTCAAATTAAAAACAAGATAATGGACATAGATTAATAAGCACTGGACTTTTCCAGCATCGAATAAATGTTTATTTTAGTCTAATATTGTAACCTCCCAATGATTCGGTCTCGTCATCACGGCTGTAGGCACAAGAAACCTAAAGAAAATGCGGGTCTATTTGGGAAATGAGGAGATCTCCAGTTACCCTCGATTGAGTGCTATTTCTCGATTCAGTTGGAACGCGACCGCAAGTCAAGTCGGGAGGCAGTATAAATAAATTAAAAAAAGATCGTGTGTGAGTAAAATGTTTTCAACACAAAGCCCCGCTGCTGCAAAGTCTACATACATCTGGAGTCTGACACACGTCCCTGTACCTGAGTACTTGATGCCACGAATTTAATGCATCCGGTAAATTCATTACTCACGAGAATATTTCGTTACTGCTTTCGGCGACGAAATCGCCAGACTAACGACGGAACTCGCCGCCAAGGACCAACTGTTGAGGTGCAATAACGTCGAAATAAAAGGAATTCCGATGAAGAAGAATGAAAACCTATTCGATATAGTATCCAAAATCGGAGTCGTGATCGGCCAACCTATTTCTAAAACTGACATTAATTTTATTATCAGGGCTCGATCCGCGACAGAACCTAAACCGATCGTCGTAGGATTCCTCAGTAGGTACGTTAAAGAAAACTCCGTAGCCCTGGCCAGGGCGCACGCGCCGGCCCTCACCGCCGAACATCTGGGCTTCCCGGGGAACCCGAGCAAAGTATATGTTAACGATCACCTTACAAGAGAAAACAAGCTATTGCTGAATAAAACGAAGAAGGTCGCCTCGAGAAACTATCATAAATACGTCTGGGTCCAGGGCTGCAAAATCCTTACAAGACGGAACGACACTTCGCCGATTATTCCCATTTATACCGAAAGTGATCTGGCTAAAATCAAGTGACTATTGTATGATTTCGATCTTTTCGTAATTATTTATTTTCAAAATACCTTATTTCTTATGAAATCGAGATTTGCGAATATATTTGGCTCACTTACAAATCTAATTCTTCTAACATTTGATTGTACCAAAGATACCTGCTTTTGTTTTCGTGTTAAAAAACTAATATTTCAAAATATAATTATCTGCCGCGTTACCTCTTACAATATTTACAACTATTCCTCGTTATGCCTCACATTGTGCAACAAATCCAATAATCTACTACAAAATGAATTCGTCTTAATGATTCCTGCAATTAAGTCATATACTCGTAGTCATCTGTCCGAGCTTCACATACTGAACAATCAGCGCGACGTTGAATATTTCCTCAGTCGTTATTGTCTCACATGTTTATTTGAAATTGTTTTGGCGATTTTACTCGTCATTATGATTAATGACTATTTCCTTAAACAAACACGTTTCTGTCTATTCACACAATGCACTATAACCCTCTGTTACCGTGTGATACAATGCGATACTACTTGCAGCGAGCCGATGTTTTGTGCGCAGATAACTAGCGTTTATTTACATTCCATAAGTTATTTATTGTTCTTCTCCGATGCGCTTTCCGGCCGAGTTGATACTCGGACGGAACGTGAACATGGGAATTAATATTTATTATCAAAACGTTAGGGTCTGCGCACCAAAACACTCGACTTTAAACGTAATATCCAACTTTGTAATTATCACATCATTGTGTTGACGGAAACTTGGTTGTGGGACGGTATTAAGACTGAGGAGCTATTCAGTGACGCGTATATCGTGTGGCGGCGCGACCGCGACTACGGCCGGCTCGGGCAGAGGCGGGGGGGAGGGGTCCTCATCGCGGTAAGGCGGGATCTGACGGCGCTCGCGCGCCCGGAGTGGCGGTCCACGGCGGAGGACTTGTGGGTTACGATTAAATCGAACTGTATCGATGAGAGCGGTTCATCCATTATTTTAAACTTAGGTTGTATTTATCTGATTTCTCAACACTCTGGTTTATCGCTTACGGCTCAACTTGAAAACTTTTCCAGCAGAGTGTTATCTATTACGGCTAAATATCCTAACGAAAAATTTTTAATTATAGGCGATTTTAACTTAAGTGGTATTTCGTGGGCTGAGTCACCGGGGCATAGCCATTTGGATCCTGCAATCGTCGCTACGGTCGCTGACCATTGTGAGTTGTTAGACCTCATGAGCTTAAACAATCTGAATCAGTACAACCACGTTTCTAACATGTATGATGGGAATATACTGGACTTGGTGCTGTGTAATGATGTTGTATCGGTTAGTCGCTCCTCGATCCGCTGTCTAGAGAGGACATTTTCCATCCGGCACTCATTTGTAAACCGCAATTTATGCAAATGTCATCCCTGGCCTCCACTCGACGGCTGAAGTATTTTTATGATAAGGGTGATTATGTAGCAATTTGCAATTCCCTGGACACTCATGACTGGCGCTCGATACTCTCGTGTGGTAGTATGGATGAAGCGGTTGAGTTATTTAACGGATTGTTACTGGAACTCAGAAATAAATACGTTCCCTCTAAATGGACGAGGCCCGGTAAATATCCCGTTTGGTACTCACCAGCCCTAATAAAAATTTTAAAAGAGAAGAACAAACACCACAGTAAATTTAAAATATATAAAAATGTATCCAGTAGAAACTCTTACGTGATCTTGCGTGAACGGGTTAAGAAAATTGAGCGCGAATGTTATTTTAATTATATAGCGAGGATTGAAGACTCGATTTGCGACGACCCAAATAAATTCTGGTCATTTATTAAATCGAATAAGCAACACAACTCATATCCATCCTCTATGACCTATAATGACGAGTCTGTTGAAACCGGAAATGATATTTGTAATGCTTTCGCGGACTTTTTCAATTCTAATTACCTGCCTGGATCTGTGCAGCGCCCTCTTCCTGTGTCGCGCGTTCTCGGGCCGTCAGACTCTGTCGCCGATATACAAACTATCGAAGTTACGGAATTTAAGATTCTAAAACTGTTACAAACTTTAGATATTAAAAATCCGCAGGACCCGATGACATTCATCCGCATCTCTTAATTAAATTTGCGGCGAGTCTGACGCTTCCTGTCCGAGTCCTATTCGAGAGATCTATTACTGAGGGTATCATGCCCAGTATTTGGAAATCTGCCACAATAACTCCTATCCACAAAAGTGGTCCCAAGCGTGATGTTTCGAACTACAGACCAATTTCAAAACTTTGTGTACTAGCTAAATTATTTGAAAAAAATTATCCACGACCAACTTTACTCTGCTCTTAAACATACCTTCTTACCCCAGCAACATGGTTTTCTGAAGGAAGGTCTACTACAACCAACCTTGTTTCATTTATTGATGCGGTCACGTCCGGTATGGAGGGGTGGGCAAGTAGACGCTATTTATACAGACTATCGGAAAGCTTTCGATCGTCTGGATCACTCTATCCTCCTCGCTAAGCCGTGCGCCGCCGGAATAAGAGGTGATTTGCTTCGGTGGTTCGCTTCTTACGTCGACGGTCGCACTCAAGCTGTGGCTCTCAATGGGTTCATGTCTGCTCCATCATTCATCCCATCCGGTGTGCCGCAAGGATCAATTCTCGGCCTCCTGTTTATTTTGTTTATTAATGATATTAACCAATGTTTCAAGCACTCTAACTTCTTACTCTTCGCAGATGACATGAAGATTTTTAAAGTTATTAATAATTGCCGTGATTTGGAATTGCTTCAACTGGACTTGGACAGCCTTGTGATTTACTGCTTGGAGAACAAACTTGATCTTAATATTTCGAAATGCTGCTGCATCACCTTCAGCAGATCAGCTCAAACAATTTCTTTTGATTATAAAATTAACGATCAGTCCTTGTCAAGGGCCAATTCTGTAGTCGATCTGGGAGTTACTCTTGATCCTAAGTTACTTTTTGATAAACATATCGAGAAGATCTGTAATAAAGCCATGAAATCTTTGGGCTTCATATTCAGGATAACTAAAGATTTCAAAATGATAAAACCCTTAAAGTTCTTTATTGTTCTCTAGTGCAGTCAACTTGAATATGCATCTCAGGTTTGGAATCCCAGCTATAGCAAATACATTTCCATGCTGGAAAGACCTCAAAAAAGTTTCTACGTGTTGTTAATTTCAAATTTCAAATCTTAAGTTCGAGTTTGAGTATGATGAGGTCTGCTTCCATCATCATATTTTGCCTGCTCAGGTTAGAAGAGAGGTGGCTGATCTCAGCTTCATGCACAATATCCTGTGTGGTCGTATAGATTGCCCGACTCTGTTGTCTCGGATAGGTCTCGTAACTCCGCTCAGGGCCGCCCCGCGGAGACACAGTCTTCAGCTGTACACCCCGCGTCATGTCACGAATTATCGGAAGAATTCATTTCTTATTCGCACTATTCAAAGTTTTAATGTTATTTATTCTAAAGGCGTCGATTTGTTCGCGATGAGGCATAACTCTTTTAAAACGCAATTTGTGGGCGGTTCTTTGATATAACCAAGGACAAATACGAAAAGAGTAAGAAATTGTTATCAAAAAACGCAGGTTTAAAGCTAAACGTTTAATTGATGTAAGCCATTAATTTGATTAATTTTTGTTAAATTCTATATATATTTTGTAATTTCCTAATTAGTGATATTTGTGTCTGTTCGCTCCCCGTATGTGGTATCTACTTGTTGCTACTTGTTCTATCTGTATTAACTATTCTTTTCTTTCTGTTTGTTTTATCAGTGAAAACTGTATTTGGCTTCAGTGTTTCCACTCATCTAAATTTTATGATTATGTAATGCTGTTTGTTTTCCATTTAGAATAAAATAAAATAAATAAATAAAATATGATACGGCAGCTTCTTCCGGCAGCGGCGGGCGCTGAGGAATAAAAACCAGGCACCGGAATGAAACAACCGGCGACCGGCGCTCGGAGCCCGGTGACCGGCCCATCGGCCCGGCTGCCGGCCCGGTCAGCCGGGCACCAAATTTTGGCGATGGAGTTTTACCGGGTCAGCCACCAAAGGGGAGTTTTATATTTATTCCAATTCTGACAGACAGAAAAATTGTGGCTGTGAGCTATTCCAGAATGTAATGTGTTCCAAACTTCAACCCACGTCCACGTACGACGTGGTTGAGCAATAAATATCTGACTTGCATAGAACAAGCGTCGTAGTTTGTGTAGTTTATTAGTACAGTGAACGAGCTAGTTATTGTTGTGTGTAATAAACTATTTTCGTACAAAAAATTTAACCGACTGCAAAACCACAAATAGGCATTCAAAAGCGAAAAATAAACTAAATTCATTATTATAAGCGCTACTCACTCATCTATTTGTAGTCGGTCGGCTCGGACGGAGTTATACTTAATTAGGTAAACGTCAGTGGATGGAGACGTATAGCTGAGGATAGGGCTGAGTGGCGAGCCATGGGAGAGGCCATGGCTCGCCACTCCACCACTATGTTCAGCAGTGGACTAAGATAGGCTGATGATGATGATGATGATGAGGTAAACGTGCAGGAGACACGAGGAAACTTGTGACCGACGAGCGTCCATAGAATGCATCAGTAATCATTTATTTTTTCGGAAAAAACAAAAGTCGTTCAGACAAATGAAAGTAAATTTTAGTTTTTGTTAACATTTCAAAATCGCCACACAGTTGTTGATACAATTTGAATGGGACCACCTTTGAATTATGGTCTACCAAACAAAAACAAACATCTAAATTGATTCACAATTGGTGGAGCTGTCGCGTATACAATTGAATTAATAACCTCTCCTTTGAAATTGTTTAAAAAACTTAATTATCACAAAAACGATGCTAAAAGAAATATTTTATCTATACTAATCTATACTAATATTATAAAGCTGAAGAGTTTGTTTGTTTGTTTGTTTGTTTGTTTGTTTGTTTGTTTGAACGCTAGGATCTCGGGACGTACTGGTCCGAATTGAAAGATTCTTTTTCTATTGGATAGTCCATTTATCGAGGAAGGCTTTAGGCTATAAAAAATAACTCTACTATTAATTGAAGCGGAGCATGAAACAAGAATGTAACAAAATCGGGGAAAAATATTCCCCTTTTGAGAGTTTTCGTACGTTTCGTGCTTTGACATGACACATGACGGCATGTGTCAAAGATTGCGTCATTGAATTTTAGTAATCTGTGCATTGAATATAAACCTTTGCTATTTTTTTTTCTAAATCTGTGTTGGTACGACCCATTTCCGACAGGTGGCGTAGCAGGTAGCTGAGGAGGTTTTTTGTTTGAAATCGATATTCTCAGGAATGAGTGAACCGATTTCAGTCATTCTTTCACCGTTGGATATGTACGGGATCTATATATTATACCACGGGCGAAGCCGGGGCGGGCATCTAGTTAAATATATACCTATTAGCTGTTACTTTTTTACACCTGTCCATCTCTAAACAAGCAAAGTTTGTACTGCAGAAGTGAGATCGCTGATACATAACGTAAATAATTTCAATACATGCGATGCTGAGAGGCCGCGAGCTAGCGGTGGAAACGGACAGTTCACAAGAATGAGGTCGTAGGTTCGAGTGTCGACTCCATCTTTGAGCATTGTACCTACAGGGAGCGGGCTCCACGCGGCGCCGGCGTGTCGGTGGAGCGGGCCACGGAGCGGGCTCCACGCGCGGCGCTCCACGCGGCGCCGGCGTGGGAGCGGGCTCCACGCAGCGCCGGCGTCGGTGGAGCGGGCCACGGAGCGGGCTCCACGCGGCGCCGGCGTGTCGGTGGAGCGGGCCACGGAGCGGGCTCCACGCGGCGCCGGCGTGTCGGTGGAGCGGGCCACGGAGCGGGCTCCACGCGGCGCCGGCGTGTCGGTGGAGCGGCCACGGAGCGGGCTCCACGCGGCGCCGGCGTGTCGGTGGAGCGGCCACGCGGGCTCCACGCGGCGCCGGCGTGTCGGTGGAGCGGGCCACGGAGCGGGCTCCACGCGGCGCCGGCGTGTCGGTGGAGCGGGCCACGGAGCGGGCTCCACGCGGCGCCGGCGTGTCGGTGGAGCGGGCCACGGAGCGGGCTCCACGCGGCGCCGGCGTGTCGGTGGAGCGGGCCACGGAGCGGGCTCCACGCGGCGCCGGCGTGTCGGTGGAGCGGGCCACGGAGCGGGCTCCACGCGGCGCCGGCGTGTCGGTGGAGCGGGCCACGGAGCGGGCTCCACGCGGCGCCGGCGTGTCGGTGGAGCGGGCCACGGAGCGGGCTCCACGCGGCGCCGGCGCCGGCGGACCCGCGCGGCTGTGTCCTGGTGGCCCCGGGAACACAACCCATAACGGAGACACTCGACGCACAAACACGTCTTTGAAAATGGTTTCAATATATAATATAAAATGTAATCTCAAATTTCTCCTTAAACAGAATCTTTGCTTGCTTTGCGAGAATTTGCTCCTTTACGACTTCTCGAATTTACAGGATAAAAGTAATTTCATTTGAAATCGGCGCCGCTCGAGCTTTAGCTTCGGTATTATTTAAATAAGCTTCCTGCTGGAGGCCCGCGGCTCGGCTGGCTCGCTCGGCCGGAAGCGCCCGCCGCCGGATATCGCGTCCTCGCTGGAACTCACAGCGGGTGCAGGTCCCCGAGCCGGGGATTACTACAATCAATATCAAACAATACACCTATTGTGTATACCAATACATTGTGGGTTCGATTCCCACCCAGTGCAAATATTTGTGTGATGAATTCAAATGTTTGCATTGTGTCTGGGTGTTTCTATGTATAATAAGTATGTATTTACAATTATATAAGTATTATATCAGCTATCTGGCCGCCATAGTACAAGCTTTGCTTAGTTTGGGATCAGATGGTGTTGTGTGTAAATTGTCCACCAATATTTATTTATTTATTTATTAATACACTGGCTTGCGGACAAACAAACACCCCCCCTCTCCACCCCCACGGCGGTGTCCACGTGAATTGCTGAGTCGATCCAAGCACGCGCCATCGCAGGTTACGTCAGATGCAGGACCTTCGTGTCAATGTCACGTATTTTAAGCTTTGTAGGTCAGGATCCACAAATCGTCAAATGTTACATCACATTTTAATTTAAAGTAAGAAGAGGTTAAATTTAAGTTCTTAAAAAGTCTTTCGGAATCACGGCGTGAGTTGATTGTTGATTTTACAATTACTTAAGAAAATGTACATCTCAGCGTCTGAACTGGATGACGTTTGTTTCCTACACAAAACATTCTACTAATAAATCCGAAAGTTTGGATGCTGGTTCCTCCATCACGTCAGAACGACTGATTGGATTGAAATTTAAAATACGGAATATTTATATTAATAAATATTTTCGAAGTAAAAAATACAATCTAGCATACAATTATGTATACTCAGGTGTATACTAGTACGTAGGCAAATTTAATTATCAATCAAATTAGACAATAATCATTTAAATTAAATAATCAACCACGTCAATTAAAGTAAGTTATCCACTAAATTAAACAATCAAATAATCAAAAAAACTAAGTAATCAATTAAATTACATACCAAAGTACCAAATACAAAAAATTAAATAAACATTCAAATTAACAACCTACAACATTAACAAATAATGGGTGCGTGTACTTATGTACGCGCGTGAGAAGTTATACTTCTTTTTAACCCCCGACCAAAAAAAGGGGTGTTATAAGTTTGACGTCGATGTCTGTCTGTCTGTCTGTCTGTCGGTCTGTCTGTCTGTCTGTCTATCTGTCTGTCTGTGTGTGTGTCTGTCTGTGGCACCGTAGAGCTCAAACGGATGGACCGATTTCAATGCGGTTTTTTTTATTCGAAGGTTGATATCCGTGCGGATGTTCTTAGCTATGTTTGGTTAATATCGATTCAAGATGGCCGCCTCCACAAAATGGCGGACAAAATATTTCTTCACAACTTATCTCAATATGGGTATCAAATGAAAGGGCTTGACTAGTAGAATACAATACATAATAACAAATCTCAAATCCAAGATGGCCGCCACCACAAAATGGCGAATTACATTATTTTTTTCACTACTACCACAATATGGGTATCAAATGAAAGGGCTTGACTAGCAGAATGTTGTACAGATTACAAATCCGAGATCCGAGGTAGTCGGGGGTTAATCAAAATTTTTAATTTTGTTCTTGTATTTTATTAAATTTATCGCCACCGAAAATTTATCCAATATATAACATTCAAATACTGGCAATACATTGTCCAATCTTTCAATAATTTATTTGATTCTTGAGCTGAGCCAGCTGAGCAAAGTTGACAGAGAAGAGCGGCAACAGCGCGTTACCCGCGTATGTCACGAGCTGGCAACGTCGCGCGTCTTCGCGTCTGAATGGTCAAATAGATTAGTATGAAAATCGAACCACCTTAAGCAGACGACTTCATACTGTTAATTTTGTGTCACAGGTGCGCGCGCATCTTAAAATTTCACTCTCATCATTTTTTCATAACGCGCCTAAAGAAGTATAACTTCAATTACACAATACAGCCCAAATAATCTATTTAAATAATTAAAAATGATTGTACGACAGTACAGTCTTCAACTTTGCAGTTAAAGTATTCTGTCAAGCTGTAAAACGTCCGATCGAGCAGCCAACGCCTCAGGCGAGACTTGAAACAAGCCAGAGTTGGCGCAGTGGTGATGCATTTCGGTAATTTGCTATACACCGTCGGCCCCATCACATGGGTCAGTTTGTCGGACTTAGCCATGGACCTTGGAATCTGTTTCAGCTGCCCTGCACGCCGTGTGGGCGTGTATTGAGGTCCCATGAGCAGGGTGTAAATGCAGATTGGTCCTCGCATACACCGCGACTTGTAAGATAACAATACAGGGCAGCGTCATTATTCTCAGTTTTTAAAATGTGGTGCTGCCGATTTATCGCTACGAATACAGTCCGGAGTAGCATATAGGCTGCTATTTATCGTGGAAAAATACTGGAATCGTGACACGCGGGTCATGCCACGTGACGTTGCTAGTACTGCATAAGAGCGCTGCGGCCAGTCTCCCCGCCCCGCGCTGACTGCGCCCCCCCGCGGTCGTCACTCGGACGCCGCGTTTGATTTGCGGTTATTGATTGCCCTCACCACCGGACAATCAGCAGGCTCATTGTGTATCCTTGACGCGGCTGATACGGACAGTATCGGTCATTCAATGCAGAGATATGATGAGAAAACGAACGAGCTCGGAATCAATATCAGAGACGTCGCTGAATGATTTTCCTCATTAGTCCGGGTGTTCCCGCGCGGAATATTTCGAGGTATTTCCCGCACATTCTGAAGAATATCTTTTGATAGAATTCCATTAGAGCGGAGTAATGAAGACGGTATTGTGGCGCGCTCGAGGCTCGGGCTCGCGGCTTGAGGCAGCCTGAGAGGCAATAAGGCATCGCGGGGAGTCGGTAGCGACCCCTTCCACCCCCTCCACCCCCTCCACCCCCTACGACCCGCGGGCGCAGTCGTGCGCTTTTTCGAACCCAAAAATATTGAAAATTTTGTACTGTTCAATATCAATAGCTCTTAGTTAACTTTTTTACACTAGAGAGTGATGGGACGAACATGAACGAGAACACGACTGCCCAAAACAGCACCGAGACGAAGCTATTCGAACATGAAAATTCCAAATCATTTTCTGGCCACGTATCCCCCAGAGGTAAAATGTTTTACATCTATACGGTGATATCTCTGGAATCATTTTCCTTCAAACCGAAGTACAGTGATGTTTGCACATTATTGCACCATCATAGAATAACTGGCAAAGGTGTGGTTCTTCACCAAGTGGACTTTGCAAAGAATCAATGATTATCGGAGATTATACATCAAAGACATTTCGAAATTCAGTCATTATCGGAAAGGTCATTTTAAGATTTGTTCATTACAGTTTTAGTGCAATATAACATTCAGTCCAAACAGACCGCAGCCCCAGCCTTGACTAGAGTTAAACTGGTCGGCCCCGTCGCGCGACGACATCAAACGACCACTTAAATAATTAAAGATTACATTCATGAAAGTAAAACGGGGATTTACTACCGGCGGGGTTTGGCTCTAACACGTTAGAGTCGGCTAACGTTTGTTTTGTTCACTTTAACAGTATTTTTATTGCGATAATGTGCTTTATCTCACGTAAGACAGTCTGAAATTTGAGCGAATCATCAAACTGGGTTTTCGCCTTTTTTGTGGCATGTACAAGTACCTACTTAACTGTGAATGAACATTGCACCGACCTTCTCCATGGAGTCCTTATGTTTTTTTTTACAACTTAAAAGTTATCTAACTTTGAAGTTGTCTGACATGTGACGCTAACTGAACTGAACCTTCGTAAAACAGTTGCGATGTCTCAACACGTGCAGGAGACGTGGCTGCAGACCAACAAACCCAGCTACGAAGAATTGCAGTAGGCACTAGGTACCTAGATTTACAAAAGCTACAGTACATATTTTTAGTGGTAGGATTTGAACACACCCAGGCACCACGCAGCGTGGCGCGTAAATGCATGTTCTAACGTTGTATATAAATCTCTGTTTGTATAAAAAATCAGTTCAACACATAGAAAATGCATCCACGCGCCTACGGGCGGAGAACCAGGCACCATAGTGCGTAATTTTGTAAAGGTTTGGTGAATCCATGAATCCACAAAACGCAACAATGCGGGTGAGTGCGTAAAAAACCCACACGCACTGCACTCCCGCAAGTATGCGCGTAGATGCGTCGACATGCAACATGCGGCGTGGTCCTTGTCAGTGATTGGCCAAAGCAACGTTCCGTCCGCGGCGTCGCCCGGTACCCTTCCGGCCAACCCTCGTCAGCTCAGCTTACCAGCGCCCCCCCCCCCCTCCCCACCTCCGCACTTACACTACTCCACTCGCTCCGTAACTACTTCACACGCAGCAATGGAAAGTGCTCGTTTGAGTTAGGTTATATTCGGGAGTTTAATGTGTTTACTCTGCATAATGTATGGCCGTGGGACCCGGGACAGGCACGCGGGCGGGCGGGGCTCGGGCGGGGGCTGGAGACCGCAGCGAGCGCGCACGGAGGGTCACTACAATATGTTTACAACGGACTGGACGTACTGGAGAAATCAGGAAGGACATACGAGCACGCTCACAGCAAACGGGCGACTTGTCTAAATGACAACGACTCACAGCACCACGATATGTAAACTACTGACGCCTATAAAACACAGACACCGTTGTCTAATTTTGTAAAAGACCAGCGGCCTGCTCCGGCTTCGCTCCGATATGAACCTAGGTATCGACTGCAGCGTCACGTGTCTGGCTGATTTGTGAATCTAAGCCCTCCAAGGCGCCACCTAAACGCATACAAAAAAAGTTCGGTTGGGCGGAGTTCACTGTCAACACACGTACAAAAGAATAACATAAATATAGAGATGGCAGTACTTTTCGATCGTGGCGCCGTCGCTACATGGCACAGTTAAGCTGGCCGCAATGTATTTAAAATAAAGATGTCAAAAATAAATGACTTGTTTAAACATCTGTTTCCTCACGATGTTTTCCTTCACCGTTTTAAGTTACCGGCATTACGCACATGACTTCGAAAAAGACAGTGGTGCGCGTGGGGTTTGAACCCGGGGTCTCCGGATCGGCCGGCGCCGTTCTCTCGATTACACCAGCCGTAACTTAACGAAAAGAATACTAATAATAATAACAATGTGTTAGAAGGTGCTCGCAGCGCGTCGTGGTTTTATCCGCTCCCGTTCAGATGTCCCGTTCCCGCTACTTTCCCACAGGACATGGCCTAACATGTGTTATTCCAGAATAAAAGCTAACTGTGTTCTAGATTTCAACCTGATCCGTTCCGATATTCCGACATGATCAACCAACAAACATTCAAGTTACATTCTAGAGACTTTCTAAAATATCAAATCGTGGCCGAGGTAAATATTGGACCAAATAAGTTATGGTGGTGTTCTAACGGTGAACGTTCAATTACCAAATGTATGTCCGAGTTTCGATCAAATTTTTTCAGTATAGTTTTGACATTACCATGGGATTTAACGGGAACCAACTAAAGATAAACATCATAGGGAAACTGAAATGTCCTAAAAATTGAATCTTCCGAATACAGGATTATCCACAAACTCACGTCGTGGTAACCAACGTGGTATGCCACTTTATGAGAGAAGAGAATTTAAGTTATGTGATCATGTCGGTGAGAAATAACATTTATATTATCATTTACATTCTCCTCCGCACCTTGAACGGAGACTCAGCAGCGAGCCTGAGAATAATTAAGAAACAGACGGGCGGTCAGTGCGCGATATTTTCCGGTGTTTTTTACGATCTCGCGGCATTATACCGGCGTAATGAAACTGTTTAATTACCCGCCCCGCCCCGCCCCTCTCCGCCGGGGCGGCGGGGGGAGGCGGGGGGAGCGCGCTGACCCGGAAACGATGCGGCTCCCGGCGGATATTAATTTCTCCGCTCGAACGTACTCCCGGCAGGTGACGCGCGCGCCGCCCGGCCCGGCCCGGCCCGGCCCGGCTCGGCCCCGGCGCCGACCGGAACCGGTTTGCTTAGGATCCCATTGTTCTCTTAACGTACTAAGGAATAGAACGATTTCTGAAAGCAGCTGCGGAGGAAATCGACAAGACAATGAGAAAATTACCAGTCGTTCGCTGAATGTTTCAACTGTCAATTAAATGTTGAGATAGTTCGCAATAGTCCAGTTTTATTAGTTCCCGCGTAAGTAGAGATATTTGTGAGGTTTCCTAACGGTTGGTTGAATCGGTCGAACATTACACTACTCATTGCTGCGTTCCGGCGAGCATGCAGCCGTCCCGTCAACTTTATTCACAGCCTTTCCTTTCTCATTGCTGAATTTAGGCCTGTCTTTGCCAGTCTCAGTCATGCGACGAGTCCATGTTCCCTCAGCGGCAGGAGCAATACCGTAAACCCATCTTGTCTTTGGTGTCGACTGCTCCATCAGCCTCATCTTGGCCACAATTCTCTACATCTCATTTCATCTATCTTTACTTCGCTTGGCAATATCTATATAGTCCAATTACCTATATTTTAAACTCTTAAATGTTATAGCTCTCAGCTTTTGTTTTTCATCGGATTGAGGTAACTCTAACACAGTATTGGATTTTGACATCGAGCTTAGATTTCAACACGACTTTCTATAATCCTGGACAAATCACGCACACGAGGCTGGTGTGTGTTCTGATCCAAATCGTCGAGGTATCCCAGTGTCAGTGTCGGAGACCTACAGACAAAAGAGGCTCAGCACCGCGCAGCCTGCCGGTGACCCCTTAGACATTTTTAGAAGCGACAAATACGCACATCGAGCGATGTAGCTCTAATTTTGATTGACATGTTCCTCGCAGACCCGAGCCTCCAGCGACGGCCCCGGCTGACCGGGCGAGACCCCGGCCGACCCTCGTCTCACTAACGAAGCCCGACCTGGTCATCGGGAATAAATCCGTGCCAAGGTTACTTTGACATTTTTATTTGATTCTATTGACGTTGGAAACGACATGCGCCGCTTCTATCGGCCATATCTCACCGTAATAGAGTCGCAGGTTGCGATGCACAATGTGTTGTGTGTCATTTGTTTCGCAAAATCATGGTATTAAATGGCATGGTACAGGGAATGTCCACATATCCCCGCTTCCCTTGTTCCTGGTGAGGCCAATGATATTTATATAACCCGCTGGTTGGAGACAGGCGTCAGGTCCGCCGGCCAGCACACGAGCCGACACGTGCCCGCGTGTAGCGGGGGCACACCTAGAATGTGCAGAAAATGAAGTTTGATCAAATGCAAGTAAAACACCTACTATACTGAAGGCAAACGAACGTATTAAGTCGCATCTCCAAGCGCCCGCTACACCTGCGTCTCCCCACATTAGAGACTGGACCATTACACTACTCCAGGGTTGCCAGACGCAGTGAATTTTAGATTACACCATCATGATCATCAGCCCATCTTGGTCCACTGCTGGACATCGTCTCTCATTGCTCGCCACTAAGATTTACATATGACTCCCAAAAACACAATTCTATGGGCAATATATCACTGTGCTGATAACCAAGTATTTTGTTTATCATGATGCACACATCTTACTCGTCTTGGATGAAAAAGATTGCTTTCTTGGGTAAAAGATACTAATTATTCTGAAACTACATGTCAGTAGTAGTGTTTGGTTCCCGCGGGCCGCTCCCACACGTACAATCATATACGTTTTATTTTGCGGAATAAAAATAATAAAACCAGTATTTTATTAGAGAGAAACAAAAATTTAATGTGCGGTGCGGCCGAGTGGCAGATAGCGCAGTAATGTTGCTTCACCGAGTTTATTGCGAGGCTTACGAGCTAACAGACCCGTGACGGCGAGCGATGGAAACATATTTAATAGAATTATGTTTTTCATGAAGATCGTTTCAACAGACACCTTTTTTCGGGTATTTCGGGTATTTAACTCAAAAAAATAATGAAACAAAGTGTGACAAGACGACCATGTGCAGGAGAATGATAAGCAGCTCGTTTGCTCACAGCAGCATAGCGCTGTGCAGGTGTTATTAGAACGTGAAAAATTCAAATCACTGGCCAGCAGTGCACTACGTTTGTCATCTGGAAATAAAGAACGATTTATTGATCGATATACATGTTGATAGACGATAAAATCACTAGAAACATTACCTTTGATCTGGAACGTAGTAATGCGTGCACATTCCGCTGGGCTGTACAATAACTGGCATGTATGTGGATTCTGCAGAGATCTACTACTACCTACTCTATCTTCTCTTCTACTTTATAACGCATCTTTGCCAACTGTTCTACAAGTACAGCCAATCGTTGTGTGCAAAACTTAGCGGTACCGTGCAGTGTGCGCGCGGCTTTATTTGCGATCGGAACTCGAATCGGGATCGAGACTTGAAACTCGATTGAGATTTCAATCGAATGCCTAATCGAGTAGTGACGTCACTCGGCCGAGCCGCCGGCGACGAACGAGCCACTCACGGATATTAATCGATTGTCTGATTCTAAACTCGAGCGGGGAACAACAGAACTCCGCACTGCCGACCGCTCTCTTGTGTAATTTCAAATTGTTTTTCCCTATAGAGTCCAGAAACTTTAGTCAAATAAAGGTAAGAATCTAGGAATTGGCAACTTAAAATTTGTCTCAAACCCTACTTATTGTTTTTGAAGTGAAAACTTCTTTAAGGCCGTCACAGACGTAGCTATCTATACTTCTATACTAATATTATAAAGAGGAAAGATTTGTTTGTTTGTTTATTTGTAATGAATAGGCTCCGAAACTACTGGACCGATTTCAAAATTCTTTCACCTTTGAAAGCTACATTATCCCCGAGTAACATAGGCTATATTATATTTTAAAAAAAATTAGGAATCCTTACTAAAACTTCAATAATGTAACATTAGGTTTAAAAAAAAGACCTGAAAAATTCCTTACGTCGCGTGCGCTGCGAAAACTATTGATGATAGAACAAAATCATTTACTACGACTTTGCAGAACTCATCATTATCTACAAAAGTGTCGCGACAGCATATGTCTAAATATTATAGTTAATACCTTTTTATAACTATTTACATTTCATTCGGAAGATATCACGAGTTTAAAATGCAAGTATTAGAAAAAAGTCGCGTGGTTGTCGCTCACCGCGCTCAGCTAGCCAGCTAGCCAGCATGCGATGTAGGCTCCATGTAAGCGTCACTGGGGTACGGGGGGGAGTCAATGTAATAAAATAAAGTGCCGCGCGGCTCACTCGCGCGATCGGCTCCCCTACGCAGCGGTCGTGTGCGTGATCGTATGATTTTAGTTTGAAAAATGTTGAATTCGTTTCGTAGGTAAATAAGTATATGATAATAAATATTATATTTTAATGTAACCATTCAAACTGCTTATAGTAGTATTTTATGGGTATTCCTGTTCAAAATTTCAGCAAAAATTTAGTAAAAGGTAGTTTTCTAAGCCCATATTTTCAATTTTTTTTCAATAAGTAAGTACCTACTACTTACCTGATAATAAATATTATATTTTAATTATTCAAACAGCTTAGTACTTCATATAGTTCAATAAGCAAAAATTTAGTAAAAGCCTGTTTAATTATTTATTTCCTTCTATTTTTCATTTTATAATGCCCAAAATGCCAAAAGATCAAGATCTCAACTTTCTAAACATAGTTCCCAGGCGAGGGCAATAAAAATACGGCGTAATGAGGAATCTTCATCAGAAACTTAAAATCGCCTTGCAAATCGGAGAGAATACGCGTCGCAATCGCGTGCTAGAGAGTCAAGTATCGAGCGTTCGCAGCGGCTTGCTGAACAAAATTTTATCACTGGCCCAGTAGCTGGTCAACTAGCTCATATACCGATGATTCCAACTGATCTGCCAATCCCTTTTAAACAACTTCAGTTTCCGGTGAAATCATCTTTCACTTTAACTATTAACAAGTCCCAGGGCCAAACCTTCGAATTATTAGGGATCGACCTACGAAAAGAATGTTTCACTCATGGCCAACTGTATGTTGGCCTATCACGTGTCGGAGCTCCTGAAAATCAATTTATTTTGCTGCCACAAAATAAAACTACTTCAAATATCGTTGACAGGGAAGCTCTAACTCACTAAAACTAATGGCTTTTGTTTTGTAAATAATATTATATATGTATAAAATTTTAAAATAAAAAATACAAAAATACATTAATAAAAAAAATTCATAAAAAGTTCAAACTTTCTTTATAATTTTACTTTTCTTTTGAAACCCGATACAAAAAAAGGGTGTATGTGTGTGTGTATGTACCCGTGCGAAGCCGGGGCGGGCCGCTAGTAATATATATTTTCATATTTCATAGCTGGACATATTTCCGTAATTTTTTTATACAAATCCTCGAGTGTCCACACACACAGCTATAATATATATTTTCGTGACGTCCCCCAATTATACCGTAATACATAATTATTAAGGCATATTAATATAAATTATGGTATAGCAAGACATGTTTCGAATGTACAGCGTGTTTCAACATTGTCCGAGCATACATCACGAGTTGTTTTACAAGCTTATATTTATTAGTTTTACCTATCCCGATATTAACCAAGATCTGATGATGGATCTTGAAGTGGGTCAAAGGAACTCTGTAATGAAATGACGAAACTTCGTCAAATCTGGGATTGTTTTAGTTGTTTCGGTCTGATGAAATCGGTTCATCCGTTTGAGCGCTAAGATGCTACAAACACAGTTATGTCAAACTTATAACACCGTCGTTATTGCTTCGGGGGTTAAAAAGTTCAAAAGACTCGTGACGTGCGCTCAGACAATGTTGAAACATGCTGTACACTCAAAATATGTCTTACTATGTTAATATGCCATAATATGAATATATTACGGTATATTTTGCTGACGTCACGAAAATATGAAAATATATATTATAGCTACGTCTGTGACGGCTTTTAAATTATTTAACTTTTAAATTTTCGTGGGCTGTAACATGAATTTATCCGTCACACTCGGGTATGATAATAATTTCCGGATGATCTCGGGATGCTAGAGCGAGAAGCAAAATACAGTGAACAAGCGCGTCAGAGCGAGAAAGATAATATAAAAAAGTCCCTGTGAACCTGTGTTTATTATATTTATATATTTTTATACCGACATTAACTTCTAGGTACTTACCACATTAATGTCATTAATTTAACCTGTCACGAAATATTAAATTTGCATTTCACATCCATTGCAAAAAAGGTTTTGTTGTAATATACTCGTATTACTGTTTTACTTTACTTTACAGCACTTACACTACGTAAACATACAAAATGATACCTATTTTCATCACAGCACTTACACATACACTTTAAACACAACATATTTATGCATTTTGTGCGAAATATCTATGAAATAAATAAATCGCAAACACTAAAAAAATTGCTAGTCAAACCCTATTTCCGAACCGCGTATTTTTTTTTTTTCTTTGCCATAGATTCTATCATTTTGCCACATGTAATTCTCGTGTTGCTGTGCTTACTAAGTATGTACCAATATTCAATTTATAAATAATTTGTATTTTTAATTATTAAAATTATTTAGTTAAATATAAGTATTTCTTATTTTAGTTTTCACTTCTGCCGTGCGGTCTTCAGCGCACACATTTTTTTTATTATATCCTCCACATAGTTTTTGACATAACATAAAGGTTTATACAAGTTTATAGACTGTATTTAATTTCAAGGTTTAATCCTAATTTGCCTGGACTAATCCGTCAAAATTGAGTATTTGAGATAGAACAACGTAGCGATTACAAAATATTTTTTTCTTAACGATTTTCTCGGTTACACATACAAGGATAGTTCACAAAGACGTCTGAAGATGAGAAATAAGCTATACAGAAAGTAATATTCATCTCCCGGCGGCACATTATAAACGAATCAATTATTCCTTTTCTTCACGCCTTCGAGATCTCCTTTGAACTGTAATTAACTTTCCCTGATAAACGAGTCCGGCGGGTCGGGGATTCATTTACACAATATCGGGGAATGTAATTTGGCCAATTCATTAAGTGCCGTTGACTAGAGACAAGCGACGACTCCCGACTCGAGTGGAATCGATTATTCGATTTCAGTAAACAACGATCGAGTCACGTCGGAGCTCAAGAACCGCACTAGTCGCCGCGCGCGGAACCGCTCGGGACAAACTTTACGGATTTATTGCCTCCAACTCAGAATTGTTTAAAAGTGTTCAATATTGCGCTATACAAGGTGACTAAGAAACTTAATAAGAAGAATAAGCAATTATTAATAGCTGTGTAAATGAGGCCCTAAACATATAAATACGGACTACGATGGAAAGTGTCTACCTAGAAGAAACCGATTCACTCTCGATTTAAAGACACAAAGATTGTAACCATCGGGGTAAACCCACTCAGGCAACGTATTCCACAGCCTAGACGTTCTTATCACAAAAGTAGACTCAAATCTCTTTGTTCGTGTCTTTGGAACAGCTACCATGGAACGATGTCGCTTTTTCGAGCTACGAGCATTCCGCTAGAAAAAAGAGCGAGGTGGTATCAGATCATGCAAATCAGTAGCACACTCTCCAAAGTGTATCCGATAAAAACTGATAAGCTGTAAATTTTTCGGCGATGATCAAGACTTTGCAGTCTTTTTCGCACAAGAGTGTCGTTGTCTATGAGCCTTTTGACGCGTCTCTCGATCGATTCCAGGGCCTCCAGCTGAGACTTAGCCGATCCATCCCAAAGGTGCGAACAGTACTCCATACAATTGGGGTTACAAGCCCTTGAAACTTGGTTTCTAATAAATATTATGTAAGTATTTTTTCAGCTATCTGGCGCCCATAGTACAAGCTTTGCTTAGTTTGGGGCTAGATAAATAGATTAACTCTTTATTGCACTTAATTTAAAAAACAAACAAAAGTTACTTATGACGAAACAAAATAAAGTAGCAATTGGCGACCTTATCACTAAAAGCGATCACTTCCAGGCAACAATATGTTGATGGTATTGTGTGTGAAATGTCTACCAATATTTATACGTAAACAATACTGTTATGTGTACCGAGCGATATAAAATCATAGAACTAGAGCAACGACACGTGTAATTACGATAGTTGTGGCCCCCCGCCTATTGCTCCGTAATCGTTCTCTCCGCAGCAGTAGACCGCGCGGCCGGGAGCACCACACCCGGTATAAGGATCTCCAGATAATCTTTATTACGAGCTGGTTTTTCTTAAAACTTTTATCTCGAGAGAAGTTTACGTTTTATGATGTCCCTCACGTCCCGTCCCGCGCCCGCGCCACCCCCGCACCGCCCCGCCCCCGCCCCGCCCCTGTCCCGCCGGCTCGAGTGTATGAGCCGCGGATAATTACGGCTCCAATTTAATTTCAGCGTTAATAAGAGCCTGTTTTGCGATGAATCAGCCGGCGAGCTGCTAATGAGACGAGTTTTTATATCTAACAAGTCTCAGTGCTGTGACCGAGCCGTTTATTTGCACACAGAGGACGGTAGGACAACGGACAATAGTTATTTGTTATACAAGAGTGCAAAGTTGATTTTTAACCGCGTGCTCAATTTTGATGACCGAGCAAGCGAAGGATTCAAAATTAGAATACTGAGCGTAGCAAGGGAATCAAAAGAGCACAAGGTGAAAAATCTTTGCACTCGAGTGCAACACGTAACTTTTCATTCCACTTCAGCGAGGAAATTACTAAATGCAATTTTTTAAATGTTTTCGCGCTAAGCAAATTAAAAAAAAAGTAAGTACACCAAGAAGGTTCCGAGTCTGAGTTTTAACATATTAAAAAAAAATTATGATGCATTCGGCACCAAGGAGGTAGACAAAATAGGTTGAATTATGGTTTGAATTCAATAGAACATCGTGTACTGAACACACGATGTTCTAAATTCAAATTTACTTTAACCTCTAGAGGGTAAAAACGACTTTTGCGCCCTGATATCGAGGAGCAAAAGTACTCTTTCCGAGCTGGTGGGATGAAAGATATTTATTGAACATGTTCATGGTCCAATAAACACAACTCGTTGAACACTGAACTAGCGTGAGTGCTGAACGAGCCGCGAACACGCGCGCGCACGCGAAATCCTTGATCCTTGAAAAGGTCGCCGGACGCGATCTAAACTTGAGTCGGACTGACTATACCACATGTGAGTTCACATGTGTGATGAGTGAGATACACAACGTAAAATGTGTAATAGCCACGTTAGTTTTCATACTAATATGTTCATAGTTACTCGTAACATTATTTCAGCTGAAAAAATATTCGAAGAGTTTTAGGTAGTCTACTTAAAAGCGAATCATACTTACGCTATGGCTTTATAAAATGCTGCAAAAGAACTAACTGACTTCATTCAAAATATTTCGTCAAAAATAAAAGTAGAAAATTGCAATTTTTTATACATTCATCATATGAACGTTCAGTTTTTTGATGAACAGTAGCATAGATCATTTCTATGAAAAATTCACTTGAATGTTTCATTCCTACCGATCTATCCGTCGGGCGCCGAGGCGGACTCATTTCTCATCACCTAACAACCCGGACGATACAATGTTAAAGTTGCAGGAACAATACATGCTGGCGGCGGCGCGGCGCGGGGGCGGGGCGGTGGCGGGGCCCTGCCGGCTGTGGAACGTACCGCCACCGACCCACTACCGTGCCACCATTGTCCCGCCACCGCACCGCCCCGTCACCGCGCCCCCGCCGCTCGAATGTCACTCGTCGTTTAATACCGTTCTTGTAGTCTCCAAGCGACGGTGACAGTTTGCAGCCCGCGGCCGGCCGACCCGAGCCCCGTAGAGTGCTCGCCCCCTCTCCCACACACACACACACACACACGCACACACACACACTAAACCGCGCTCTAAAACTCCGTTCCTCATCGCCTCGTCAGCACAACTCGTAAAGCGAAACAAATAAAAACTTATCCCTCTTAACTCCTTAACTCACCAAAACGCTTCTTGAATGAAATATGAATACCAAATATCGTCGAGCCGAGGCCGAGGGCGGGAAATTACCGGAACTTTTTCCATGAATACTTCATGCTTCATTCAATTAAACTCAGGCCGAGCCCAGGGGGGGGGGGGTTATTATAATCTTGAACTCCTCTCAAATGAAGAGCAACCGTAGTAAAAGTTTACAGCCTGTTACCCGCTGTGCCACCGCGTTTATTCCTCGATTCCTATAGCTTAAACAGCCCACTAGAAGTTTCCACTTCTGGAACTCGGGGCCTTCTCTCGCTAAGAGAGAGTAAAGGCCATAATCCACCACGCTGACCCAGTGGGTTTTGGTGGATGACACATGACCTCGTAAGATATTAGGCACACGTCGGTTTCCTCACAATGTTTTCCTTTACCGCTTTTAAGATAGCGGCATCACAGAAATGACTTCGAAATGACACATTTTAACCCCAGGGCTTCGGAACGGCAGCCGCCGTTCTCCCGTATATACTCGAACCAGCTGTAGCTAACTTAAATTCCTTAATTCTCACAAGTCTGTAAATAAATCCACGAAATAAACTGATGTAAATCTTACCCGTTTCATTTGAAAGCGGTTCTGCGAGAATAGTTAGTTTCTAATTTTCTCCAAACTACGAGCACTCGAGCCTGTGAGGGTGAATGTATTCCGTCAGTAGCGCGGCCACGCGCGAAATAACGAAGTTGATCTCAGCGCAGGAGCGGGGCAGGGGGATAGAAGGGGGGAACTTGTCAAGTATAAGTGACGTGTCAATTAATATCTGTGTAGGAGATAGGAACTTTGAAATCTTAATGAAAAGACATTGGTGGCGGTTATAAGTAATCTGCTTATGTCATTTCTATTTCATATTTTCGTTATGACGCGTTGGCAACGGTTCAGTAAAATATTGCAAATCACCTGCTCATGTTATACTTTATTACATTATATTCCCATAAAATATTCTTTGCTTGACTTAATCGTAAAACCAGCTACCGTCGTTACTAAAATAATTATGTAATTTAACATTTTTTACATTTAACTAACAGAAGAGTGAAAACAAACGTTTGGCGTTGAACGTTCAACGCTTCTATGGCTCAGTAGCGAAAATAAGTTAGTAGTCGACCAGTAACAATGAAATGATCAATTAACTTAAACATTAAATAAAATAGTACCCTAGGCAGTCATCGCAGCCACGCATCAAAAACTTCCTCATTATTAAATTGTTTACAGACCTCGTCGTCAGTCGGGTATTTTCAGTACTATTCCGTTACTCAAACGTTCAGATAATAATTGTGTCTCGGAGAGTGCACGTAATGACAGATTGCTAGAGTTCTGTGAAACGGCCGCGCGACTCAGGCCCCGCGTCACCTACGCCTGCCCCCGGCGCTCCCTGCGGCCGACCCCGGCCCCGGCGCTCCCTGCGACCGGCCCCGGCGCTCCTTGCGGCCGGCCCCGGCGCTCCTTGCGGCCGGCCCCGGCCCCGGCGCTCCCTGCGGCCGGCCCCGGCGCTCCCTGCGACCGGCCCCGGCGTTCCCTTGCGGCCGGCCCCGGCGCCCCTGCGGCCGGCCCCGGCGCTCCCTGCGGCCGGCCCCGGCGCTCCCTGCGGCCGGCGCCGGCGCTCCCTGCGGCCGGCCCCGGCGCTCCCTGCGGCCGGTCTTGGCGCTCCCTGCGGCCGGCCCCGGCGCTCCCTGCGGCCGGCCCCGGCGCTCCCTGCGACCGGCCCCGGCGCTCCCTGCGGCCGGCCCCGGCGCTCCCTGCGACCGGCCCCGGCGCTCCCTGCGGCCGGCCCCGGCGCTCCCTGCGGCCGGCCCCGGCGTTGCCGGCCCCGGCGCGCGCTCGCTAACTACTTACCAACTAATGGATTGGAATCCGCTCCTCGAGACAACTTCACTTTCGCACAAATCGAATCAACGAGGCCGCTACCGAGCGCCGCGCGGCGGCCCGCGCTCGACGCTAAGGGATCCTTCACTCGAGTTCAAAACTATTATATTAAGTATGTAACTCGTTGGAAAACATTATCAAAGTTGAATGGAGACGAGTGAAGGAGAAATTTATTGATACGAAAGAACTCAGTCTCTCGAATTCACGACATCAAACTATTATGGACTGGCGTATTGCTTATCAACAGGGGGCTCGCTCTGTCACTCATTTACAAAATAAAAGTGGTCAAGTGCGAGTCGGACTCGCCCATGAAGGCCTTTGTAGCAGCAAGTAACATGATATAAAAGTTCTTGAAGTTCGTTGTTACTTTAGTCAGTGTTTTAACAATAGTCAATTTAATTTTGTCGAATTGATAATCTCGTCCTGTTTGAACACGGTTAAAATAAATGTAGTCGTATATTCTGCCACAATACTCATTTTGAGCTTTTGAACCGCTCGCGCTTTCACTACCAGTTACGTTCAAATTTCAGCACATTAGGTCATGGCGAGTATCTTGGAGCATTCGTCGTTCCCTCGGTGGGATGTAGTTGTGTAAGTGCCCCGCGACACGTCCCCACAGCTGGGTCTCGGCGCGCTCGCGAGTCACGTTGCGACGAGAGTCCGGAGCGCCCGCGGCCGCGAGGAGCGCCCTCTCCCGGCGGAGGCGGCGGACTCCAGCCGCTACCAATTGAGAGGAATTAATAAATTTGAATGATGTCCGTGTTGAAAGACGTTCGCGTGCAGAATGCCGGATGTAATTAATGTTTACAGCGGATTTCTGGGAAATTAACGCGGTCCCAATGAATCAAAGGCACGAAGGTTCCGCCGCGAGCGCCCGGCCCGGGCCCGGCCCGGACCCGGCCCGGACCCGGCCGGCGCGGGGAATGGAACGAGTTTAAAGAAAATAGTTTATAACATACTCGTATTTATTTCACAATGGCAACGACAATGACAAATTATTTATTGTGACAAAACATAAAGGTGGGTTCCCAACGAGTCACACTGTGACTCGATGGGAATTTATACATAAGTAAAAAAATTGTATATAACTATATCGTTAACGTCTATTCAATTTACGTATTTTTGCCACAACCCGGTCCCAGCTCAACGTGATGCCGATTGGATCCAACTGGATCTGGTCTTCCGCTGATGCTGGCGAATGACGACCAACACTGCGCTTAATAATTTTACACATAATATACTTACTTAGCCCTACCACATAACAATACATTCATACATTCTAATTTAAATACACATGTACATGATTTAACTAAACTTATATATATGTAAATTTTACCCCTTACAACCAAGTATTATACATAACTATGGCAAGCTGATGATATGTGAACATAAATAATTTGAAATACGAGTTAATATACATATTTATAAATGAGAAATTAAAACGCAACAAATAGCCTTCAAATAGCACTTGTATCGTTTTTAAGTTGTTCTTCTCCCTTCTGATGTCTAAAAATAATTTCTCTAAGGTGCAACCTGAAACAATACATACTTTATTTAAGTTGGTTAATCATTTGTTTGATCTCTACATTGTTAAAAATATGTGAGCCGTATTTCTTACAACATTTAGATAGATCTGACACCCCAAACAAAAGTGCGTCAGCTGTGAATCGGTGTACAACGTACAATAGACCGCGGTAGCGAAGAACTCCCTAAAGCTCTCACTATTGTAGATCATTTCTATTCCTTTGGGTAAAAAAAAGCAGTATCTTTTAGTCATTAACACAAAACTGCCAAATCCAAAATCAGAGTACTTTGCCTAGAAACAATTCGGATATTATTTAAGCAAAATTATGAATTATGTCATGCGTTCTGCTAAAAATGCCGTCTGTCTGTGTGTCATATCACTATGTCTTTAAAATCCTATATCGTAATTCCGCGGCGGCGCTCGGCGCTTACGGACGATTAATTTTTTTAACATGAGTCCCGTGTGCGGCGCGCCGGCAGCGCGCGGGGGCGACACTTTTCCTTTGACTTTCGACACTTTGCAATTAGTAAATGTGTGCAGGGGCAGCGCCACTGGCGGCGGCCGGTGCGAGCGGCGAGCGGCGAGCGAGGAGCGGCGAGCGAGGAGCGGCGTCCGGTGCGGCGTGCGACGACCGATGGCGCAGCACGAGGCGACCGATGCAGTGTAGCGAGTTACTCACGCTCCGAAACAAATGGATTGAAACGAAAGTTGTCTTACATGGCCGAAACTTCAAACATATTGTATTGATCGTAAAAATTATAATACTTCTTCTTCTTTTAGTGTGAAAAGTAACGTAGTCATAACACTTTTTAAATGAATATACGGGTAATATACGTGATGTACAGTCAGTTCAGTCTGAGTTAAGAACCGGCCGCGTCCGGAAGCCTTTTTCAAGGAGAGTGCACGTGCGTTCGTTTGACATTAAACATTTAAGTCAGACTAGACCGACTGTACGTCACGTGAGCTACCCGTATATTCATTCAAAACTTCTTCTTATTTTTCATATGGCTTCCATTCGGTTCTCCGCAATTTTGCACGAAGTTACGGCTGGACTAGTCGGGGAACGACCACTGCCAGTCTACAGACCCCGGGTTCAAACTGTCGGTTCGAAGTCATGTCCGTAATGCCGCTAAAACGGTTAAGAAAAACATCGTGAGGAAACCAACATGTACATAGAATCTTTCGAAGTCATGTGTCATCCACCAACTGGGCCAACGTGGTCTCACACATTTTCGTCAGTCAGCAATATGTAAGCCTAAGCTGTGATATAAAGGTTTTACAATATCAGATAGTCACAGCAGCTACCCTAGAGCATGCAGTACTGTAACAATAGAGCCTAACTAAATTAAAATGTACTATTACGAGTATTAAGGTCGTTCATATCATCAATCAACTGATTTAACAATTTATACACATCTGCCATAAAAACTTGGTTTTAGTTCTCTGGGTCGGTAGTACGTACATTTTTTTTACGAGATAAATTTGACGTCGATGTCTGTCTGTCTGACTGTGTGTGTGTCTGTCTGTGGCATCGTAGAGCTCAAACGGATGGGCCGATTTCGATGCGGTTTTTTTATTTGAAAGTTAATATCCGTGCGGGTTGTTCTTAGCTATGTTTGTTTAATATCAATTCAAAATGGCCGCCTCCATAAAATGGCGGACAAAATATTTCTTTACAACCTACCTCAATATGGATATCAAACGAAAGGGCTTGACTAGTAGAATACTTTGCACTATGACACATTTCAAATCCAATACGGCCGCTACTACAAAATGGCGAATTACATTTCTTTTTTCACAACTCCCCTATTATGGGTATCAAATGAAAGGACTTGATTAGTAGAATGTTGTACAGATAACAAATCTAAGGTAGTCGGGGGATAATCAATTTTTTTTTTCTTGTTAAATGTTGATAAAAAGTGTTGCCTTTCTTTGCTCCGGTTGGAGCTCTAACACATTTTTTCTGTTAAACAAAGCAAACAAAGCAACTTTTTGTAGCTTACCGAGCTTCACCAAAGTTTGTAATCCAAGCTAGGCCGTGTTTCAGCCCAACTATACTGGTTTGAGTAGTGACACTGTAGTTTCAGTTATCCCACAGACTATGTCAATTATTTTTTTAGACTTTGTAAATTCAATTCAATTTTTTTTTATGTAATTTATTAAATCCTAAAGATCAATCAATGTAACCGATGTTTTTGTTAAGTATATTCTTCCTAATGTAAATATCGTTCTTAAGATGTGTGATATGAGGAGAAACAGCTGAGAAGCAGGAGTCGCGGGAAGTGCGCCACTCGGGGCCGGCGGCGCGGGCGGCCGCGTGGCAGAGAGGTGATTCTTTAATCAGTGTAATGTGCACTGCTCCACACACGCCCCGCGCTCGCTCCGCACCCGCGCCGCGTTCGCCCCGCGCTCGCTCCGCACCCGCGCCGCGTTCGCCCCGCTCTCGCCTCCAGCCCCACGTCGCTAGCGGCTCCATTCACGGTAGGGATGCCCAAAAAAGTGGATTGTATCGATTTATCGCATCGTAACTGTATCGAACTTGGTTGTATCGATACGCGATATTATCGATTTCCTTTGTATCGATATATCGTATCGTAACCGTATCGCATGCCTTTCATTTAATATGCGATATAATAAGTATATATCGTGCAAAGGGTTATCTTTTTAGTAGTTTTACTATATTATTATTTTTTTAAAAGAAACAAATAATTATATGTATTTAGAATAGTTTTATTCAACAAAAAAATCACAATTGCCATTGATCAGCACTTAAACAACGCAAAAATAATAACTTGGATAAGCGCTGTGGATTTAACCTATTACGGCTTTCGGAAAGTGTGTGCCCAGCTTTGAACGGAATGACAAAGGAGAAAATAAACTAAACATTTATTAACCATATTTGACGGTACTACAAAGTTCAACGATTATTTAAATCTACCTCCAAGTCTAAATAAAAGCCGGCTGTTCTTGTTCCATAAACAATTTTGTCGACGTTATCATTTTCTTATTACTAATAACAATATATTCAATGGCACTGTCTATTATCGTTTAGTGATGATGTAATAGGTACTTTAAAATTTTACAAACTAATCACCGACATAGTTTGATACGATATGGTAATGCGATATTTTTATAAGAATGCGATATATCGAAGCGTATCGTATGGTCAAAATATCGCATCAAATATCGATATATCGTATAGTGCTGTATCGATATTCCGATATATCGTATCGTAACGGGCATCCCTAATTCACGGCCGAGCTGTCTCATCACCGTGTAAGCTCGCTGTTGTTCCTCCGCCGAGCGCCGCGCGGTTATTACATTAAAGACTCGTCTTCGAGAGACGAGCGCCGGTGAATGACCTCAGCTGGATCTCTCTCCAACAGAGCTACTTACGTGTTCTGCTTCTATTGAATGCACTGATGCATTAAATTACCTGATCAACGCTTAGAGCGAGAGGTCATCTAATACGCTGTGGCAAGAACTTTACCTCGCCATGCTGGAAACTACTCGGACGCGTTTCGAGAGCGTCTTCCTCACAGATGCAAACGGATCATGGATGCAAGTTTTCTTCCCGCCGTGTGGCGCAATAAGGATTTTTTTAACTTTAAAAGGTTTTTACTTGGTCGCCATCCCGCCTGATGTTAAGCGTGGATGCGGTCTAAGATTGTATAGCGTGCTTACGTAGTAAAACCGGTTCACTTTCAATTTAAAGACACCAAGATTGTAACTAAAAAACCCACTCCGGCATCGCATTCTACAGCTTAAACGTTCTAATCACAAAAGTAGAGTCAAACCTCTTCGTTCGAGCCTTTGGAACGTCAATTATGAAACGATGTCACATTTGTGAGCTCCGAGCAGCCCGGTTGAAAAAGGGCGCACACTCACCGAATTGTACCGAGAAAAAACCGATAAGGTAGCAACTTTGCATTTATTTAGTTATAATTAAATTAGGTTAGGTTCAATATCTGTCTTGTGAGTTAGATATAGGCTAGTTCGATTAGGCAGTGAGTTTGATTACTTGGGCTGAGAAGATCTGGTATTTATTAAAAATTAAAAAAGAATTGCAATGTGTAAGTATTTAGTTCGGGATCGTGCCAAGCTTACATGAAAGAATGCGCTTCGTAAATAGAAGCAATACAAACGGTACATATATGCGATACACAGAGAGCCCGCCCGCAGTGAGATCTGTTTCAGACTAGCGTTTTATACGCTCATATAAGCTTGTTGTAGAAGCGCAAGTAGTCTCGCATAGTCGCGTTTTTTGGCACACGCACAACTCGCACGAACGTTGATGTGCTCTCAAGCTCGTATTCGAGCCGCCATAGCAGTGTTTCTGTGTCAGAATCCATGTTGATACCGACACGGTGCTTCTATTGACTCGATCGAATATACCGAAATATGTCTGTTGATATAATTATGTCCAATTATTCAAAGCGCGCGTGTAAATGCGCTAATGACGAAACAACTGCATATGCGTAGAAAAGTACGCTGATCTGAAACCGCTCTGAGACAAAAGCAAACTCTCGAATGGGCCGCGGTGGCGTCTCGCGCCACGCCCGCTCACAGCGGCGCGGCGCACGCCGCCGGTGTAAACCCGTACTCACATTCTCTCGCAGTATCTTTCTATTGTGCCCCGAGTTATAGCTGAATCGACATTACATCGGCCCGCGGGACTTCCGACCCTGCGGGATCGTGATAGGGTTGATATTAGATGCATAGATGTACGAACGGGCAAGTTTAATTCAGTGGTGGATTGTAACCGAAATTGCGCGACTTTATTGCCACGACTCCATTACAGGCGAGTTATTCGGCCGGAGCCGGCGGCGGTTCCGGGACCGGGCCGGCGGCCCGGCGCGGCCGCCCGGTCCGCCGGCGGAACAGAGACTTGTTGTTTTGTATCGGCTTTACGAGTTCTTTATTGGGGTCGACTGATGTTCTTTTCAGTTGCAGGGACATTCGAGACTTTACTGCAGTCGGAGGGAATGATACAGTTCAACGTTATACGACGAGGTGATAAAGTCTCGGGTCCTGGACACGGAAATTATTTTAGAAATAATATTTGGTCCCGGCGACAGTGGACAAGCTGCGGATACCATTAGTTCAGGATCACAGCTGTCTGAGCCTAACGCTCCAGTTGAGGTGGAAGTGCCTCAATATTCAAAAAGTGGTCGTGGTCTAGTCTAGGTCTAGTGACTCAAATGTGAGATGCGCAATCATGAGGTCGTAAGTTTTTTCAAGTGCAGACAGATGTACGTGGTTGTCAAGTTGTCATCACCGCTGCCATTAATAGTGAAGGTAAGGTAACATGATCAGGAAACCAGTTCCTAGAATTATGGGGATCATGCATCGTCAAGCTACATCCTCAAACCATAACTGACCATCCTATGTCAGCGTAATGGATTATGGTTTTGACTCTTTCCTTGTGAGAGAAGAACCCGTGTCCCAATAAATTGGAACATTTACCTTATTTCCATTCAGTCTTTTAAATTCTAGTTTGAATTTGTCAAACAGTTTCCAACAAAGTTTTTTATTTAAATCTTAAGACTTTTATATACAAGAACCCTTATTTACCGTTCACAAATATGTCGATTTCACTCGTCGCTGCTTCAAAAGCCGTAATTTCGCTTTCGCGACGATTTTTACAACTTTTCGTAATACGGATCCACTCAACCCTTTCAAGTACATTTCCTGCGACACAGAGAAGGTCCCTCGAGGCTTTGTTCCAATCGATTGGAGTGAAATATTGGATGTACATCGCTTGTCGTGTTTGAGTTTGAGGACCGCGGCCGTCAGAGCGAGCGATGGATCGGCCCGAGGGAGCCGCTCGGGAAGTGTCGCCGCCGTCCCTGGACACGTGAGTAGCGGGCGTGGCGGAGGCTCGGAGGGATTACCTGGTTGTGATCACTCAGTAATTATAATCCCGCTCGTGCGACACGAGCCCTGTCCTGTGTGTCCCCGGGGCATTCGTCATGTAGCGGGGTGGGTTTTCCCTGTTGGTTACAATCTTTGTGTCTTCAAATCGAGAGTGAATCGGTTTCTTCTAAACACGCTCCATCGTAGACCGCGTCGTCGCTTAACATCAGACGAGATGGAGGTTAAGTGTAAGCCTATAAAAGTAAAAAAAAAAAAAAATTCAAAAACTTTTTAAAGAGAAACTTCTTTTGGCGCGCCACACACACCTTTTCCGAGGGCTGTGAATGGAGCTTAAGCATCACGCTTGTGAATTAAAGAAATCTTCGGATAAACTCGGGACCATGTTATCATGGTTACCATGAAAATGTTTAGAAGATTTATTCCAGACTAGCAGCGCCCTCCGGTTTCACCCGCGTAGTTTCCAAAGGCTGTCAAACTCTGTGTTATAAGTTTTCACTTCTATCGTCAGTCTCTATGATTGTATTTTGTTTTTATTGTATTTTTAAAAACTTCAACGCAAGCCTTAGGAGGCTAACAAAAGAACTGGTGATTTTGAAACAGATGAATCAAGTTTGATGAAACATAAAAAACATTTCCGACTAATTCACCTCTAAAAGAAAAACAAAACGGTTAATTTTTTTATTATTATTTATAATTTGTTTGAGAGATAAATATGCCACACACACACACACACACACACACACACGTAGGCAAGTCGAAGTTATAAAAAATCTTTTTGTATTACTTTAATTTACTAAAAATTGTTTAAATACGTACTTACGTACGTACTTTGTGATTTATTTAAACAGCAAAAAACAGTTATTTTAAACAGCACAAAACCAAGTACAACTGGTGCTATGGAAGCCAGGAGCTCAAATTACATATTTAATATTTTACAGCAATATTTGCAATTAATTAATTGATTTAATTCGAACCTGGCATAGAACTGATGACGTCAACAAAAAAAAAACGCTCCAACGTATTACACGTATTTAAATCCCAATACGTTGTGGCTGGTCTAGTCGGGAGAACGGCGAGAGAACGGAGACACGGGTTCAAATCCCACGCGCACCACTCACTGTTTTTTTGAAGTCACGTGCGTAAAGTCTCTAACTTAGAACGGTGAAGAAAAACATCGTCAGGAGTCCGACATGTACCTGGAATCCTTCAAGGTCATGCGTCATCCAGCAACCCGTGCCGGGCCGGCGTGGTGAACGTCGTTCGAGAGAAGGCCCCGACTCCCATCACCGGGAATATTTTTTGTCTACATATGCCATTTTATCGTTTGTAAAAAGGCCTTGATACGCAGCTGTAAAAGGGTGTCGTAATAAAAAGAGAGACGATCTTCTTAGCATTCCATGGATTCACCGTGCGGGTGCCGGGTCCATCGTGTGGCAGAGAGAGAAAAACTCGAGTAGTTCCCGAGACTTGTGACTCGGGCGTAGGTTTAAGGGGCCCCTTTCTGACGTACATCAACACTCACCTTCACCACTCGCTTTTCTCTCCCTGCCCAGCCAAATCTGATATGAGCCTACTAGTGCAGCTTTAGATACACGTTCTAGTATAGAACTTACAGCACTTCTGGATAAGCCAAGGTCTTTCAGTAGGTTATAGAGAGATTTTGCTGGTATACCTCTCGCTCCCACTTCTACAGCGTATAAACTAACTACATAGCCGTTTTTGTTAATTCGTTTAGGAGGTCGTAATACTTATTTTGTTTCATCGCGTGGTCTTTAGGTATATTAGTTTCCCACGGTACGGTAAGTTCTACAAGGACTATGCGTTTCGTAGCTCTAGAAAAAGGAAAATGTCCGGTCTGGATGACGAAACACCCACATCCTCTGGGATTTTGTAGTGCTTTTCATACGTGTCCATTAAAATAGTCCAATCAGGTGCTGTACCCAGGATTGAGTAAGGCTTGTTCCTGGAGTTTGAAGTTGAGCCTTCTTTTACAAAGTTAATTTGTCTGTTGTTTGTCGTCAATCCCTTTTGGGCTCTAGCTACCGAAAGGCTCATGGCTTCACGTATGATTTCAAGTACTCTGTCATGACGCCGTGAGTAATGACCCCCATTAAGGAGCACCTTGCATCCCACCAATATGTGCCTTGCTGTACATATCGCCTCTCCACAAGTATAGCAACATTTTTCAGAGGCTTTTCCCCACCTTACCAAGTTACTCTGGTCAGGAGGGTCATTTGGAATGCATTTAGATAAAATTTTAATAAGGCAGGGGACCAGTCATAGATCAAGGTGCGCCATTTTAGAGCTAATGGGATACAGAACTCACCTATGGTTAACCACTCACTTTGCATTTCTAAATTCATAGCGTGCACTTTGTAACCGTCATTTTCGTCTTGTTGTAGAAAGGTTTTTACCATGTCTCGGTCTTCCTTTTTTTCTCGCACCCAACCCAGCAGTATTTACTTGTGCACCTGCCATAAATTGTTTATGGAATTGAAGTCTAGATTCCAGGTCTGAAGCAGTTTTGTCTTTTGGGAGAGATGTAATTAATTCGTCTTGCGACTTTCCCAAAACATGCGTTTTGTAACTCTTAGGTGTTTGTAAAGTTCAGACGGTTTCTTTAGTTTCAGCCCAAAACTATTGTGATCCCTAAAAGAGTAGAGGGATCAGCCGGATGTGCCAATCCGAACCATGACTTCAATATCTTTATGACATTGGCATCTAGCTTTGCCAGGAGAGTTTTACCGATGTCATATACTAGGAAAGGCCAAGTGAGACGTGATGTGAGGTAGTTGTCATATATCCATGCTTTTTGATATTGCTGATAGGCTGCTGGTCTACCTTATTGAGGTTGTTCATGAAATTTTCAACAACCACCTCTAATGATGGTGTACGTCCTTTGTGATCTATCTTTCTACCAAGAAATTTGAAAGGCACTGCCTCTGCAATTGTGGCAACTCCTTGGCCACTTATGGAGAGTCCCGGATCGTAAGACGTATATTTGGTATTTCTTCTACCCAGACAAAGACAATGACATTTAGATGGTTTTGTCCTCATTCCTCCGTCCATGTACAGAACTCATCGACTTCGTTCAACAATTCTTGACACTGTTTGGGATTACGTGTAAGTATTGCAAGGTCGTCCGCAAAGGCCAAGATTGACTCAGTGTACTTATTGTTGATTTTAAACCGGTAGCCCCATTTCTTTTCACGGGATATTAATTTGTCTACTAAAATATTTATAACTATATTAAATGCTATTGGTGCTATTGGTGGAATAGTCCTACATTGTATTCAAGTGGTTTTGTGTATTCCTTGTTTACTGCTATGACGAATTTTAAGTGGCAATAATAAGAATTAATTATGTCAATAATTTCAGCAGGAAAGTTATACCATTTTAGGGCAAATATCATAAGTTCATGCTGGACAGAACCAAACGCGTTCTCTAGGTCTATCCAGCAGACTGTAATTTGCCTCTCATGTGTTCTGGCATCTTTCAAACTTTCTGCTAGTAATGTATTGTGTTCCAGGCATCCAGAAATACCAGGCAAGAACCCTTTCTGGTGATTGGGCCTGAAATACCTATTGCTAGTCATAAATGTGGTCATTTTGTTTGCAAAATACTGAAAAGATTTTAGAAATTGTATTGGTTAGGGCTATCGGTCTGGTGTCTTTGGGATGAGTTACTTCCTGCTTTTTAGGGATGAGGACAAAAATTGCTCTTCCAAATGCTACTGGGACTTGCTTTCTTGACCAGATCTTAATGAATATATTCAAGATATGTTTACGAACTGATGGACACTTTTTATACACTATGTAAGGAATGCCATCTGGGCCAGGAGCTGATTTAGTAGTTTTCTTTTTAATTTGATAGTTTACTTCCTCTTCACTAGGTGGGGTGCCTTGAAAGCCTGTCAGAGGATCATTAGGTCTTTGGATGTTTGGTTCTACGTACGAGCTCCCGCGTTTAGGCACTTCGTATGTGCTTTTAAAGTGATCGTAAATTTGCGCGTTAGTCAAGATAAGCTTTCCATTTTGCTCCCTGAAAATATTTTTGGAGTATTGAAAAGGGTTTTTATCAAAGTCTACTTCGTGTTTAGCTCTGTTAAAATTATCACGATTTTTACTAATTTGAAGCGATATTCCTTGTATTAATTTAAGGATTGATCTTAGAGCCCTGGACAGTTGGTGACTTAGATGGTTGTCGCCCATGGTTTTAGCTACACGAAGACGTTTTATTAACTCTCTTTTCTTCCTCCGCAATTTCATTTTGAACATATTTTCCTTTTATATAATAATTAATAAAAATATCACGAAAATTTAACAAGAAATGTCATGTTGCAAGGATCGCGTTATTCAATATAAATCAGCACCTGGGGTACTTCCCCACCCACATATTTGTCACTTGTTCTACCTTGAAACAGTAATGTGCTAATATTACTGTATATATTATTAATAATAATAATAATATAATTCTTTATTACATCCACAATTTTATAATAAAACTTAAAACTAAAGATAAATGACAATAAATTATATGCAGAGCAAAGGGCGACCTTATCGCTTAAAGCGATTTCTTCCAGGCAACCTATGAATGGATACGTAAATTATAGAATTATTATAAATTATTAATTATTATAAATTATTACTGGGTTATACAGGGCAATGTAACCAGAGAAATTACAGGGCAAAAAGATAAATTTGGTGGTGGACAAAATTTGGTGAACAATTCACACACAACACCATCTGACCCCAAACTAAGCAAAGCTTGTGTGATGGCCAGATAGCTGATGTAATACTTATATAGTTTTTTAAATACATACTTATTATATATAGAAACACCCAGACACAGTGGAAACATTTGAATTCATCACACAAATATTTGAACTGGGTGGGGATTGAACCCACGACCCTCGACCCTCGGCTTCGCAGGCAGAGCTACTACCAACTAAGCCACTAGGGCAGCAAATAAATAATAATCTTATATTTCTTGGTGATGAAAATACTCTACATTAATATTATTCTTATTACAAAAAAAATCATCATCACACGCTTTTCCACAGTAGTGAATGAAATATCTCACGAACCCTACTCTCTATCTGAGATATCTAAAATGTCTCGCTGCCCAGATTAATCCTATGTTCATGATTATCTATCATTTTAAAATACTGTCAAAAATGTTCAAGAATATTAAATTGTGGAATTAGCTCTCTTTTCTGCAGCGCGGAAATTGAATTCTCTTTTGTTGATAAAAAGATAACATTTTGTTCCACGTAACGTGGGACAGCTATCACATTGAAACGTACACTTTAAAAAGAATGTAGCGCATGTGACTCGTGGCGACAGATAGTGCGCTCAGACCGGCCTCCCCACGGTTTCGGGCTCCACCGCCCCACCGTGCGCCCCACTACCTTACTGCTCCACCGCCCCACCGTGCGCCCCACTACCCCACTGCTCCACCGCCCTACCGCCCCATCGCCCCACATAACGTTGCACCGGATCACACGCGTGCAGGAAAATAAAATTGAAACTGATCTTGCTCGCCTCTGGCGACCTTACGGTACCCGGTGGAAGAACGGAAGTCGCTAAGCACGTGCGCTCAAATTGCCAGCGGCCAGCTCAGACCTGAGACACCACTAACTCGCTGCCGTCAGGTTTATGTTACGATCGAAAATAATTCAACAAATCCACAAACCCATTCATTGCCGCTGTCGGTAAGGATGATTATCAAGTATTGGAAATTCCTGAACAGCTGCTGTGAGGTCGAGCGTTGTTTCTACTTGGCTAGATGTGTGTGGAGTTAAATGACGTAACGCGAGTGACGTCGAAGCGAATGACCCTCGTGGAGTCCTCGGAGAGTAACCTGCTGATTGAGAACATCTCTGCTCCGTCTCATTAGCGGTGGAGCGCGGCGGCGCGCACCTCGATGTTAACAAGTCATTCGGTAAGTCTTACCCAAATAATCTACGCATAGAAGTATTTTTTTAAACATAACCTTTCCTGGCAGTCGGTTAATAAAAGTAATAACAAACTTTTTATTTCAGCGTCTTATTTTTTTTGTCAATTTAATGTAAAAATAATTTTGAAGAAACACCCAATGTATCGAGGGGTTGTCCCGGACTGTATAGCAACGCTACGAGATTGTGTCCTCCGGACAGGTTTGATAACGTTATTTTTATTCACTGCAAAGTTTTATCTGCGCCGCGTCGCCGTCACCAGCAACTGTCGCTCGCCCACGATGCTGTGTAGCTCAACAAACAGATGAGACTGTGTCGTTCAGAAATAAGCAGCGGAGTCACAGCCACCGTCAGCGTCTGTCTGCGCGCGGTCGGTAGAGCTTTGGTATGTGTTCGCTCGCATTGCGGGCGCCGACCTTCTCTAAAACTTTGCTTCATTTACACCCAAGGTGACGCAATCGAAGTTGAGTAATTTAGTTCAACAAAATATGCCTCATCCGACTTTACCAGTAATCAGCTCGCTGGCGATGCTTCCGACAATTATTCGAAGTGTCCGTAACTGAAGCAGAAACACAGCCAGTATTACGTCAGAGTCAGAATAGAAAACATATCTGTGAGGGCGAGGGCGGTGCGGGGGACGCGGGGAAGCGCGACCTTGGGGTTAATTGAGTTTCCACGGTGGCCAGGTTTTACGACCGCCCCCGATGAGACGACGGCTCCAATTTCACGGACGCTGCTCGCCCGGCCCGGCCCCGGCCCGGCCCCGGCCCGGCCCCGGCCCGGCAGACGTCTCTCGCTGACTTCGCAAAATTTCGAAAAAAGTATATTTATTTCAGATCTAGTATCTTTTTCTTCGCATCCACGGACTTTTTCTGTAGACAAAAACAAAGTTATCGTCAATCATATGGGAAACGGGGGATATGCTCTAAGGAACTCTTCTTTCGAGAGTATGAGACATCCCAAAACTCTGACTTCCGACTCTCTCGACGAGAAAGTCCCAAATCTCAACTGTTGTAACATTAAATTGGGCAGTTTAGGCTAAAAACAGGGAAAGTTCCTAATAATATAATACGTTCGATCACTTACATACTAAAGATGTACCGGATGTTCAGAATATAGCTAATTTGATGGGAATCAAGGATGCTGTGAAACAAAACGTAAAAAAACGTATGAATTTTTAATAACGAATGTGAATGGAATGTGGAGCGAGCCGGGAGCGCTGGCCGGGTACCTCCGGCGAGGAGCGGGCCGCTTGCCGAGCGAGCGGGTCCGTCGCACGCTCGGATTACCCCCGCGATTAATTGCGTAATCACTTGTCGTGAGGGAACGCGGCGCTGCGGCGGTACGGGAGCGGGGCGGTAGCGCGGCGGGAGCGATCTAGTTGTGTGAAGGCAACGGGATAGGATTCCGGGAACTCGAGATATTTCACACACGGACGGAGATCAATCGTCTCCCGGCGACCGCCCGCGCTCGCTCCGTGCCCGCTCCTGTGGAGGGGAGTATGTATGGCAACACTCCAGGTATACGTGTTTTGGAACAAAGCACAAAACACTACTGATGCGAGTTTATTCCGTAGCGTTCCGTATTACGCCTAAATATTTCACATGTTTGCAAGTTGCGCCAGATCGGTGACTCCGGAACTGGCGGATATAGAAGTGACAAACCAACACACGTACGTGTCCACAGTCTGAGATGCGTCGACATAATATAGGCAGATGATGATTCATCTTAGCCGTATTGTCGCTTTTAAATCTTGAGTAATAATTACAATTTTGTCGGATAAGAAACAATGTTTTGTAAGTTAACATCGCATGTTCGTGTCCCGTCTATACCGATAATCTTTCCAAGCACATGAGCACTATTTTGTACCCACCACAAAATTTAATAGTGATGAACAACATCGTGAGAAAATTGTTAGGTTCCTAATTTTTTTCGATTCAAGAATTACTCATTGTTGTTTCAAATTTGTGGCTTTTATTTATAGTGTAATAAAAAATGCTTGTTTGCTCAAAACAACGACGGAGCGGAAAGATTTTTATTTTTAATTATATACAATTGAAAGAAAACTTTCAACTAAAAGATATCGAGGTAAGCAGCTTCCTTAAATTTACTTTTAACGGAACGTGTAATTGGCTGCGTCGGCGGCGGCGTGCGCTTCTATGTAGTTTGTTTCAATTTATAGTTACTTTGTTTCGGTTTAATAAAACTGGAGAATTCTGCATTCGGCGATGTAACCGGCCCACCCGTGCCAAGTTTTAAAATTTTTCATCTTAGTATATAAACAAAAGCGTTGTTGTTGATGACTTGTCTTGTGGTCAACTTTTTCTAGACTCTCTCTCGAAGTAGTGAATTTTAGTTCACTATAAATGCCTACATTAATGTAATTTATCCCTACATTATCATCATCATTGTCATCACCAGCCTGTCGTCGTCCACTGCTGGACATAAGCCTTTTCAAAGTTGCTCCACAAACACGGTCCTCGGCTCACCGCCCCCCCTGACGTCACTACACATCAATAGAAATTCAATGTAACGTAAGAATAGCAATTACCACAGATATACTACAGCACGTGCACAACCAGACACACGCTCGGCGACTTCAGCTGTGTCGATTCAAGTTAACATTATTCCATTAATATGAGTTAAATCGAAATTTTATTTGTTAACATCAACGGTCATGCTTTTTTTCGCATTTGTATAGAATTTTTGTGTATCCAGTCCCACGATATAGCATACTTATGTTTTAGTATGAAAACTAAACTAAACGAGCTGCGAACCCGCGCGCGCACTCTCCTTGAAAAAGATCGCCGGACGCGATCGAAACTTGAGTCGGACTGGACTGACTACATTATACGTGAGTTACCCGTGTATTTATGTAAAACATACTTATGTTCTTATGTAGAAAAAAATACATACCCTTCTAATTAAACAACTGATGATTTTATTCTGTTTGATAGAGTGTAAGATAAGAAAACACTTTATTAAAAGCCACAATATAAAACCCCAAAATAAACTTAAATTATTATAAAAATTAAATGTCATCTCATTTCAATTGGCGGCCTTATTGCTAAGAGCGATCTCTTCCAGGCAACCGTGCACGGATTGGAAACAACAGATAATAACGGCCCATAACATACAAGTACTTTTGATTCAATTTAATTAATACGACAACGATTACAAGTACTAATCTGAACAACAAAAAAAAATATATCTATATACTTAAATATTAATAGATTACAAACATACAATACTTATAATTAATACATAACATTAATATTAATTTATATACAATAAAATTACATATGTACCTAATACAAGGTGCTATAATATACTAAATATATATTTATATACATTCATAAACCAAACATATTAATAGGTACCAGACCAATATTTAACAAGAAACTTCCAGAAGAAAATAAAGAAAGTATATTTCCAGATGCTATTGACATAAACTAACGAAACGTCACATTGCCTTGCGGAAATATTTTTGTAAAAGTAAATGTACTTAGTGAGCGCTTTCAAAAATCGAGCACTCGAAGAGTCTGTCGTTTGACAGCAAGCAGAGGATTATATTTGCGAAGAACGTCTGTTCCAAAAAATATTTCTATTTTCTCGAGAATAGGTAACTGCGGTAAACTACGGGAAGAGTAAACGAGAAAACATTCCGAAACATCTCCGGCTTTCATTAGCGACCCGGGCTACATTTTTCCGAGTTTTGTCGACAAATAAGCAGGGATCCTTATTGGTGTCAACATTTTCCACAAAGGTCTTGTTATCGGCCCTTAACAAAGGCGACCTATAAAAGGTTATTTAGTATCTGTAGTGGTCCTTCCTTCCTCCCCCCTGTCCTCGAGCCTCCCCCGCAGGTAGGGAAGGCTGCCGAGACGCGGCGAGGGTCGCTGGAAGGAAGGCTCCGCCTGCGGCCGGTCCACAATCCTGTGACAATGGGTTTTGTAAATCGCTAATGTGACCCGAGCCATCCTGTTTGTTACCAGTTTAGCGTAAATAATAGAATGGTAACAAATTACGGAAGGTATTTTTGAGAGCAACATTTAACTCTTGTAGTTGTTCGTAGACGTAGTACAACAAGAACAAAATTAAAAATTTTGATTAACCCCCGACTACCTTAGATTTGTTATCTGTACAACATTCTACTAGTCAAGCCCTTTCATTTGATACCCATATTAAGGGAATTGTGAAAAAGGAAATGTAATTCGCCATTTTGTGGTAGCGGCCATCTTGGATTTGAAATTTGTCATAGTGCAAAGTATTCTGCTAATCAAGCCCTTTCATTTGATACCCATATTGAGGTAGTAGTGAAAATATTATATAATTCGCCATTTTGTGGTGGCGGCCATCTTGAATTTGAAATTTGTTATAGCGTTTAGTACTCTGCTAGTCAAGCCCTTTCATTTAATACCCATATTGAGGTAGGTTGTGAAGAAATATTTTGTCCGCCATTTTGTGGAGGCGGCCATTTTGAATCGATATTAACCAAACATAGCTAAGAACACCCGCACGGATATTAACTTTCAAATAAAAAAAACCGCATCGAAATCGGCCCATCCGTTTGAGCTCTACGGTGCCACAGACAGACACACACACAGACAGACAGACAGACAGACAGACAGACAGACAGACCGACAGACATACAAACAGACAGACATCGACGTCAAACTTATAACACCCCTTTTTTTGTCGGGGGTTAAAAAAATGAGTACTTCAGAATATTATATCGTACTAGCGGCCCGCCCCGGCTTCGCCCGTGGTACATATATATAACCTACAGCATTCAAGGATTACGTACATATGAAAGAACGGTGAATGATTTTTTTAAATCGGTCCAGTAGTTCCCGAGATTAGCATGTTCAAACTATAAATATGCTATAGGCTACTTTTGATCCCCAAATTATCGTGCTGTTTACTGGGTCAGAAGTGATACCTGTAGACAACTGGCGGGGATAACTAATTAAATGACGATTGGTCAGTAAACGACCGGGGATGAAAAATGGTTAAATTACTAAACTGGCTATTAAAAAATAAGGGTTGATCGTAGAAGGGTGAAAATTATGTATTGTATGTATTTTTGTATGTTGTATCATAAAAAAATAGAAATTAAAAATTTTGTCTAAAAAATAACAAAAAAAAAAATAGGGGTGGACTACCCCTAACATTTAGGGGGATGAAAAATAGATGTTGGCCGATTCTCATAGATACCGGATAAGCACAAAAAAATTTCATCGAAATCGGTCAAGCCGTTTCGGAGGAGTATGGCAACTAAAACTGTGACACGAGAATTTTATATATTAGATAGCGTGTAGCACGTAGCGTGTAGCACGTAGCGCGTAGCGCATTGTGTAGCGCGTAGCGTGTAGCGCGTAGCGCTTAGCACGTTATGTGTATCGTGTAGCGCGTACTACTATTTGACGTGAAAACTACTGAAGGGAAGTGTATAGGCGCATATATGCGTTTTCACAAAAATATATGCCTCTTTTCTCACTTAAATTATTCCGGAACATGTCACAGAACGAAATGCTCCGGAACGGTCAAAGTGAGAAGAGGTATACATCTATATCTATACTAATATTATAAAGAGGAAAGATTTGTATTTGTGTATTTTTGTATGGCACGAATAAACTCAAAAACTACTGGACCGATTTCAAAAATTCTTTTGCCAATAGAAAGCTACATTATCACTGAGTAACATAGGCTATGTTTATCACGAAAAAAAATGAGATATCTACGTAAATTTGTACTAAAACCAACGCAAGGTATAAAAAAACAGTCATAAAATGGCTTTCATCGCATACGCTGCGGAAAGTACTAATGATAGACCAAAACAATGTTCTACAATATTATAGAGCGTATTAAAATCTACAAAAAACCTCGCGAGACCATATGTCTAACTTCAGTAATTACCTCGCAACAACTATTTTTTTTACATTTTAAAAGTAAGTAAAATGCCTATCAAATTCAGACCATGTTATCAACACATTTGTATTAATTCTTATCCAAATAAATTATATTTTATTCAAGACTCTTTTAATACCTATTGATTACTTTTTGAATTATTGAAGTCGGACATTCCATTCAAAATATTTAACGAAATTAAAAATATCAATCCTATCAAAATGCGGCGCCGCGCGGCGCAACACCGATAGAGGGGACACCGAGGCACGGGGGAGAGGTGTTCGCAGCTATGAAATAGGTAAGTACGAGTAGCCGCGCGCGCGTCTACTAATTCGCGTGGTCGCCTCGCTACGTAGGTAGTGGACGCAAATGATATTAAATATTAAACATTTTTTCGTAACACTTTTTTATGTTCCTATCAAAATGTTCTTTTCAGAACTACTTTTGTATACGTTTATTCTACCTTTACTGTTATTGTTCAAGTTTTCTCGCACTTTCTACACAGTATTACATTAAATTTATTCCATTTCGGTTTCCTCACGATGTTTTCTTTTACCGTTTTAAATTGGAGGCATTACGGTCATGCCTTCGAAAAAAATAGTGATGCGCGTGTAATTTGAGCTGGGGATAGGATACGATATAGGTCATCCCCAAAGGTCCCCTTTATTCTACCTACTAAAGTAGAACAAAAAACGGAGCATTAAGGACTACGATGATGAGACGATCAGAAATCTAGCTGTGTCAATAGATTCAATAAGCAGCCCACTAAATATTCCTACTACTGGGACTCAGGGCCCTCTCTCGCAAGGAGAGTCAAGTCCATAATCCACCACGCTGGCCCAGTGCGGGTTGGTGGATGACACATGACCTCAAAAGATTCTAAGTACATGGCGATTTCTTCACGATGTTTTTCTTCACCGTTTTAAGTTAGCGGTATTACGCATATTACTCCGAAAAGACAGTGGTGCCTGGTGCACGTGGGATTTAAAACCGGGGCTCCAGATCGGCCGCCGCCGTTCTCCCGACTAGACCAGCCGTAACTATTTAGTACGTATTTAGAACTAATAGACTTTAGTACCTACATAAAACATTGCACAACCATAAACTACGTCGTAGGTGGCATTAGCAGATTTTTAACACTAAATTACAACAATTAAATATTTACTGATTAAATTTTTGATTTGATGCGTAAAAAAGTAAAAGGGAATAACAACGACGCCAGACACGCCTAAAGTTTTAGGACTAATGATAATATACCATAACAACTAACGCATAACAGTTTTCGCATAATTTTGCTACCGTATATAGCATAAACATAACTTAGCATAATGTTTAAAGGCACATATTGAGAGAAGCATAACAATACCTAAACATAACAATTGGTCCTAATATGGTCTATCACTGAGGTACGACTCCGGGTGAGCTCCTGGAGCCAGAAGCTCTATGTCCTTGAGTGTAACCTCTCGCTACGGCGACGACCTCGCTTGGCTCGCTCCTCTCAGGACCTCCCTTGAGCTTCTGGCTCCCGCATTTTTTATAAAGTAAAATAGGCAAAAAGCATGCGTTTTAAATGATAAACAGATGATTGGGATTGTTTGTTTTGTGTTATGTCCTATGCATGGCAATTCTGCCAAGAGTGTGTTAAAATTTGTAAGTCTAATAATTTTGTTTTATACTTATTTTCCATAACACCCGTGCGAAGCCGGGGCGGGCTGCTAGTTTTTGATAAACCACCAGTAAAATAATGTCTTCTAATGAATAATTATTATTTCATATTCAACATAAAAACAGGATATAAGTGGATAACAGGGCCGGGATATAAGCGGGGGACAGCTTTTAGGTGGTAATACAAACTCAGAGATACCGCCTAATTTATACTAAATTAGAGAAAATAGAATTTGAAATTATTTTTGCAATTACACAGGGTTACCTCATAGTAATCAGCTGTATCTTTTTGAGGGGATGTTAAGTAAATTGCATATGTACGTCAACCTTTGTTTTACAGTTAAAAAGTCGTATATTTTCCCCAAATAAAATCAATCATTGAACCGGTCTACAAACATCAAACTCTCATCAAAAACAAGAGCGCTTGTGCTCTTTGACGCGCGATAAATGATGCGCCAAAGTGAATTAACTCTAAACATCCGCTAAACATTGCTAGAGAGAACGACAAACACGTAGTTTTTTTTGAGATATGTATTGAGTTTTAACAAAAATTGTAGAACAAAAGTTATATGGTTAAATAATATACAGTACATGAAAGTGTACACTGCTACATGTAACTTGACGTGAGACATCACACAGCATGCTGCAACAGCACGAGGCCCGCCGTAGTATCAGAAGACAAGTCGCGACAGGACGTGTCACGTCGTAGTAGCAAGAGAAAAGTCGCAACTGCACGAGGCACGTCGTAGCCGCCTACGACCTACCTCGAGGCACATCGCAACTGCACGTAGCACGTTGCAACGCTACGAGACACGTCGTAGTAGCACGGGTCACGTCACGGCGCGCCGCGGCTGCGCTCTACAAGTCCCCTAACGACTTCCTGCGCCGGGAAATGAGGAAAGTTCCCACCGAGCTCGTCGAGCTATCGAACCTCCTTTACACATGATTTCGCCACTCGCCCGGAGGGAGCGGGCTCCTGGCGGGATGTGCTTCCCGGGAACTTTCACGGTAATGTCAGTTTGTTTCTTTTATCGCAGTTTAACGAGCGAATAAAGTATTCCTCAAAATATTTGCTGCGGTTTATATCCCGACAAACTGCAAACGCAAAGCTTCAGAGAAACACGAGACAGCCGCCTGAGCGGGAATGTGTTCAGAAGATTCCGAGCGGCGGTAAATGTGAATGTTTCCAGCGCTGCTCTTTTTGTGGATGTGGAATTGTTTGTGAGCCGAGAGCTGAATAACGGATCTTTTACAACCAAATTACTGTTATGGACAGGCATGTTGCTTACCATCAGACACATGTCCTGCTAGTTTTGTCATTCTATACTCTATAAAGAAAAAACATACTATACATAGTACGCATTAGAGTTGTTTGTGTTATTTATTATCTACAAGTTGTTTAATATCCCCCGGCGCGCAGGTGTCCGGGGTATCTTCCTGCGAACAGCGAACAGTTGTAATGTTATTGAATAGAGTTGTTTAGTTCAGTTCCCGCGCTCACCGCTCGCGGCTTCCGCGTGGTTTCCGCCGGATACTCCCGGCATTTGTTCATTACATGGATACATGATGAAAGCGCTCTTTAGAAGGCGTCTTTAAATTACTTAAATAAAAGTAATTAAGCTTATTAAAGTAAGCACATTTTTACCACTAAAATGTTAATGATTATTGAATTTGTGCGCTATATAGTCTTGTTTTATGTTACTGTAATACATATGTTTATTCTAGAGAGAGGCTTAGATCGGCATCTTCAGCCGACGCTCACAGCTAACGACGTTGTGAGTATGCGCGGGGACTGTTCGAACGTTGTGAGTGTGCGCGGGGACTGTTAGAACGTTGTGAGTGTGCGCGGGGACTGTTCGAACGTTGTGAGTGTGCGCGGGGACTGTTCGAACGTTGTGAGTGTGTGCGGGGACTGTTCGAACGACAGCGAAAATCCTCGAGGTTTTTTGAAGTGAAAACTTCTTTAGGCGCGCTGCACACGGATGTGTTGCTGTCTCTGTATGAGGACAGGACAATGCAGTTTAAGCTTGTTTTCGCAGAACTGACAACCGATGGGGAAGAAAGGTTCTCGAGTAGCGACCACGCACCGGAAGACGCCGTGTTGGACGGCCTCCCACTAGATGGACAGATGACCTCACAAAGGTCGCTGGAAACCGCTGGTTGCAGGTTGCGCAGGACCGTTCGTTGTGGAAATCTAGGGGAGAGGCCTATGTTCAGCAGTGGACGTCTTGCAACTGATGATGATGATGATGATGATGACGCAGTTAAGGTAAACCCTAAAAAACTATTGAAAAATTCTATAACCGAGCGGCAAAATAATTACATTTTTAATTCGTATGTCAAATGTGCATGTGGATATTACAAATTACAGCAATAACTAATCATAATAATCATTATATGCGCTAATTACTCCGTAATACTCCATTCCAATTCAATTAGTATCCGCGAGCTTTGTTCTCTTCGAATGTGTGCGTGAACACGACTGTCCACGGTCTCGCGTCAATGTGTGCGTGAACACGACAGTCCACGGTCTCGCGTCAATGTGTGCGTGAACACGACAGTCCACGGTCTCGCGTCAATGTGTGCGTGAACACGACAGTCTACGGTCTCGCGTCAATGTGTGCGTGAACACGACAGTCCACGGTCTTGCGTCAATGTGTGCGTGAACACGACAGTCCACGGTCTCGCGTCAATGTGTGCGTGAACACGACAGTCCACGGTCTCGCGTCAATGTGTGCGTGAACACGACAGTCCACGGTCTCGCGTCAATGTGTGCGTGAACACGACAGTCCACGGTCTCGCGTCAATGTGTGCGTGAACACGACACGTCCACGGTCTCGCGTCAATCTCGTCAATGTGCGTGAACACGACAGTCCACGGTCTCGCGTCAATGTGTGCGTGAACACGACAGTCCACGGTCTCGCGTCAATGTGTGCGTGAACACGACAGTCCACGGTCTCGCGTCTATGTGTGCGTGAACACGACAGTCCACGGTCTCGCGTCAATGTGTGCGTGAACACGACAGTCCACGGTCTCGCGTCAATGTGTGCGTGAACACGACAGTCCACGGTCTCGCGTCAATGTGTGCGTGAACACGACAGTCCACGGTCTCGCGTCAATGTGTGCGTGAACACGACAGTCCACGGTCTCGCGTCAATGTGTGCGTTCGTCGCCGCACGCGCGGTGACGTCATTACCCGGCGCAGTACGATGTATCCGAATAAACAATAAAATGCTCACCTGGTAGTTGCCAGAGAAAAGCACTTGTAAGTTCTTCGTAAGTTTATCTAATAAGAAATCAGAAGATATTAAGGCTAATACAAAATAAATCAGAACATAATAAGAATCAAAGCCATAATTACTAACTACGTTGCCATAGTGCTTGTTAACGGGTGACACAAATCCTCAAAAACTATTTCTTGGAACATGCTAGTTCCTCATGGTGTTTTCCTTCACCGCTAAAAATGCGTTTCTAACCTACAAGTATCGACTAACTATAGTTTCTATTTTTCTATAGTTAGTCGATACTTCTAATCTATAGAATAGTTTCTATTTAAACTTGCCCGGCGCTGTCTTCAAATACGTAGATGGGTGGATAGCCCTTATGATAATTATGATTGTTTATTTTTGCTCTATTCGAAGTGAAACTTTAGTTGCGTGCAGCATTTTTCGACAGGGACCATGTTATGGGTTCGCGTCACTGACATACAAATGCACCGAGCACAGCGCCGGAGCAGCCGCGTACGTGCTACACGCCGGCGCCGCTCGGGTCGGCGACCTCGAGACTTCTGCGGGGGAGATAGATAGAAACACGTTATTGTTCACAACACAAAAAATAATTCAATAAACAAAAGATACATTCTTAAATCTAGCGAAACAAACAGCCTTATTGCTAAGAGCAATCTCTTCCAGACAACCGGAAGATGGAGAGAAAATTTAAAACAGCAAAAGACGGGGGCAATGTGACTTAAGGAATCAATTACACATACGTATTAACAAACATACATCCTACTACTTGAAATACTTATGTAACAATTTGTAGGTAAGTATAATTTACTAATACATAACATATCAACATGTAGCGTGTTTATTTAGAAGCAACTGATGCAGTCTTGACTTTAATCTTAAATACGCTAACATTATAACCATCGGGAAAACACTACCTGGCAACGCGTCGGACTTCTCTGAAGCTGAGGCTACATTGGGCCGCGACGCGACCTGCGACACATGAGCGATTAAAACAAGTAAATGAATGCTCACGTATATGGCTGCACCGTACATCAAATATTACTACCGATATTTGATTACTTTATACGATAGAAACAACATTACTGAAATCACGGCATCGGCCACATCATCATATGAGCGACATTGACGCGAATTTATTAGAAAATTTCTCACTTGCACGACTAGTTCAATAGTGCTGCTAAATATGCGTGTGGCTACATTATGCGTATAGTAAATCGCGATGGATGCCATACTATGTTTTTCTCGTTTCGCTCTTCCAGTCGCATCGCAAATTGCTGCCTACTGTAGCCTCAGCCTTAGTCTCTGTGTGTACATCAACTTTGACAAAATTATAATATTTGAGAATGAGAAATAATCTGTTTCTCCTAGCACACGTGTCCGCACGGCCGTCGATACCCTGTCATCGAGCGACGTCTCTGTGTGCGTGTCTCGGTCGCCGTCCTCTGACACTGACCGTCCTCCATGCAACTTGGTTCTTTTCTATTCTCGGCTGGAATTATTTCATTCGATTTCTTCTCGGCCCCGGTGGAAGGCTGCGGTTGTAACGAGCGGTGGCGTCGCTCGGGGAGCCCCCTGCGGCGCGGGCCGGAGCGCGCTGTCCTCGGTTCACTGTTTCTTCATTACCTTACTCCACGGAGACACGACACGGCGCGGTGCGGGGGCGGCACTGCGCCGCGGGGCGGGGACGTGCTCGGCTGGACCGACGGCGCAACTATGGAACTGATGTCGTTCATTTACTTATTCTAAAAACACAAGCATTCTTCATGTAACGTTCAAAATTGGCAACTATCCCCCGTTTGAGCTCGCGGTGTCTCAAGCTTACCATAAAAGTAGTTTATTTAAGTTTTATTTGTTAATTGTTATCGTACCCATAAAATAAAATATGAGTCCCCGAGTGAGGTCCCCGAGCGAGCCCGCGGGCGCGCGGCAGCACGCGGCGCTGCAGTCGCCGCTCCGACGGACAGAACTAATATTCCTGAGAAGCAAAATAACAAAAAGTAATTATTGGAGCAGAAGATTAGGCCCGCGAGCTGGGCGGGGCTCTTTCAATTTGGAATTATCTCTTCATTTTGTTTAAGCCTCTTAACGGTTCACGCGGAGGAAAGTTTGTGTAAGCAAAGGGAGTTTTATTGCGGACTCATAATAATTTTATATGTAAACGGCAACGACGGCCACTCTCCAGGTAAATCCAGATCCAGACAGATCCAAGAAAAAAACAAAAAGTGGCAGTTGTTATTTTTGATTTAAAACCTTAATTTATAATATAAATTATATATCGTAGCGCGCAAACTCTGCAGCAAATATCAACATTATAACATCCAAGCGAAAAGGAACGATTTGTATATGATTTACAATATACAATTAGTCGAGAGATGCAATTTAGTGTAACGTGTATCATCTCGCCGGTCGCCGGCCGGTCTCTCCTGATTACCCCTCCTTTGTTCTTCCTTCCTCCTCGGAGACCTATCAAATTTACCCCGATATTGCCTCCTGGAGACGTGTATTGTCTTCTAACTGAACCGCGCTCCGATCAGGACAATTAGAAATTGACGAGAAATCTGAAACCCACCAAATGTAACGTGGGGGAGAAATACACCTCCTTTTTTAGTTGGCGACCGTTGCAGACCCGGCGCTGTTAAAATGTTTTGAATTAGGGAAATGCTTAAAACGTTTTACACTTAACTATAGGTACGCCCATTGCCTGACTGCCATAAACTTCTTCATGTGTCATCAGTCGTCCGAAATGGCAAAAGATTCAACCTACCTCTATTATCCAGGAGGGTGCATTAGTATTATTAATAGAAGAAAATGTTTCCCCGTAACAGTGGCCCATTGGCAGAGACACTGTTAGATGCGGCTGAAATGTAAGTCGGACTTACATGATTGTTTGTCACGTGAGTAATAAGTGAATTGATGTTACAGTAGGAGTAATGTCTCGTCTCTGCTCCGAGCACGCGTGAACAATATCAATGCCAAAACACTGTTCGTGGTCCGGTGCGGAGTGCACCGGCCCCGCCCCGCGCTGCCCCTTCCCCTCCCCTACCAGCTTTATTCTCTTCATTCGTCACAGAACACAGCGTTCAGTTCCTCCACACTCGGAGTCTCGTTAAAATTGTGAAATAAAAAGCCCTTTTTCATTAAAACTATTGCACGTGGCGCGGGGTGCGGGGTGCGGGGTGCGGGGCGCGGCGCGGGGTGCGGGGTGCGGGGCGCGGGGTGCGGGCAGGGCGCGGGCGGGGAGCTTCATCATCTCGGTTTCATTTTCTTTTCATCAAGGTGTCGTCCCGGCTCCGTCCGCGGCGAGACGTCCCCCGGCCCCCCGCACCCCTCTGACGTCGCTCCGTTATCATAACGTTTCACATTTTCTTTTTAGTTTTTAAAATCTTAATGTTACCGCTCGAGTGCGGGGGGAGCGGGGCAGCGGGGCGGGGGACATTGCAGGTTTGTGTTATTTCATATTAGAAGAGACATTATTCTTCTCTATAAGATAAAAAAGCTTATGAAGGACATTGTAATTTTAATATTTTCTTACTATATTTTGTCGCTGGAATCAAAACAGAATGATGTAATTAGCAACTCAGTTGCGAGGAGGAAGCGGACGTATCTCGCATGCGAAGGGATCTGGTCTTTTTTAATGTCCGTGACCAAAGGCACTGCCCGTGAACTATTTATTTCTTGACGAACATGATTTTTAGGGCGCTTATTACTTGTGTCATTAATTTCTTAGTTAAATTATCTTAATCTATTCATAACGTGGTGGCCACGGGGGATTGTACTCGTACTGCACAACCCGACCGGCGCCTGCGGCTCTGCTCGGGAGCTTCCTGGCGTCTGCATCCGATGAATTAAAAAAATTGGTTGCCTGTAAAGTCGGTATACGGGCGAAAGTTTTACGTGACAACGACTTTGAGTGGTAAAATAATTTTACGGAAGGGACGCGTGCCTTTCACTTTTTATGTCTGTCTCTCTCGCTCTTAGGCGGGCTAACCATGCCCGAGTGGAAGGGACGCGTGCCTCTCACTCGCTCTCGTTGTGAGCGCATAACGTGAGCGGAGCGTAACGCAGTTTCTTGAAGTGTCACCCGGCAAACCAATTTATAAGACGTTGTCACGTCAAAACACATTAATACCGGGTTTCTAGATTATAGTACTTGTAGAACACATTTATTTGTTTTTTTTTTTTGAAATAAAAAGTGACGGTACGATCTGGACATGTGCCTGATGGTATGGAACATGCCTGCCACATAACAGCACAGTGACACGTAGCTATTGGAACATGAAGAGACAAATCATTACCTAGCACTGCACTGCGCTCGTCACCCAGATATCTAAGATGTTATATCTCTAAACCCTGTAATTTCGTTCAGAAATATTATTTGTTTTGAACAAAATTTTCGTTTTTTTCTGATAAAATAGCTCACCTTGATCGTGAATCGCGTTAAGGTCGACCCAGAGAATAGTTACATCCGCATCATTCAGGATCACATTCATACTATCATGTGGGATTCATTTTTTCTGCTGTTATTCGCCAGTTTAGTCGTGGATGTGGTGCATGAAATTATATCGAAGTATAGGGGACTGGCTCCACCTTTTAACCGCGGTAAATACCGTGTCGTTGATAATATTAGTAAATAGTTTCACTCCAGCTTTTCCTTGGTCGATGTTGACGATAATGTGACTGTATTTGTGCCCATTATGTTTGTTATTTTATATGTTACTTGTTATCAACTTTGTTTTGTATTGTATTGTATTGTATTTCTAATTTACCTACAGTGAGAGTTCTCATCGGCTTCGAACATTTTGTCGCAAGTGGAAACACCTGATAATGACGTTATTACTGGGAGATGCATACTGACCAACTTTTATTCCAGTTTATAGCTTATTATATGGAGCGACGTGACGAGGAGCAGGACATGCGCTCGATGGTTAGCAACAACAACACAAGTAGCCCATTTAATGTTTCCAACACTGGGACTCAACATCTTCTACTAAACAGAGAGTTTATTTCATAAATTTATCATAATGCCCCGAGCGTTGCCCAATGTGTAAAGATGCTTTTCTTAGAAGTTGCCAGAAGTTTTCTATGCGATATTTTCCTTTACTGTTAAAACGAATGCTAACAAACTTGTAAATCTGTACATAGAATAATAAATAAATAAATAAATAAATAAATATTGGTTGACAATTCACACACAACACCATCTGACCCCAAACTAAGCAAAGCTTGTGTGATGGCAGCCAGATAGCTGATATAATACTTATATAGTTTTAAATACATACTTATTATACATAGAAACACCCAGACACAGTGCAGACATTTGAATTTAATACTTCGAGGTGCGGGCGCCAAGTTTCATTTGTGGTTGAATCGTAATATATGTAGCAGCGATCCGCGTTTTTACTCGTGCAATTCCCGTTCTCATATTTTTACAGTAAAAGTAGCCCATGTTTTATTTCTAACATTTACTCGTTTTGACGTGATTGAGCAACAAACATCCAATCTTTCGCATTTACAATATTAGGTGGATAGTAATTCCAAAACAATAAACAACTTTTAGGAGAGTTGTGCGTGCAGAGCGCCCGGAGCCCGCCGGAGGGTGCTCTTATAATTGTTATTTTAGTTTTTCACGACGAAAATTTATTTCAAGGTTCTTTATTTTAAAAGTGGTAGCAATATTTTCAACTATATTTCGAAATATTCTTAGTAAATTTTAGTATAATTCCTCGATAAAAGATATAATTAACGAAGGACTCTCCAATAGAGCCATAGAGGTTACAGTTCTTCGGAGACTTAACGCAAAGGAAGATTACTTATATAGATAACAAGTGTGTGTCCACCGGAGACGGCGCGTCGGTCCGTCGGTCCGTCGGCCCGCCGCCCGTGGTCCGGCCGCTCGGTCCGTCAGTACGCGCTCGCCGCGGTGCGGGACGGACGTCGCGCTGTGTTGTTGCGTCGCTGAAAGTTCAACGGAGCTCGTAACTCGGCGACCGACCGCGGAGCGCAGTGACTCCTGGCAGCTGGCGCCCAGGCGCGGGGCCGCACTCCGGCCGGAGTGACGGCTGAGCTTGGGATGGTGAGCTCGCGCGCCGCACCACACTGTTGACACGGAACTTTGCCATTCTTAAGTGACCTGTAAAAGTTTCAAACTTTTACAGTTTGATGAAACTTTGTTATCCTGTCAAAACATAAATGTGGAATCAAATCCAAGTTCAATTGAGATTTTAATACATAATATTACATTATGGCTTAGTTGTCGACTTCGACAACAAAAGAAGTGAGATGAGATCTAAATCGGTATCAATCTTGAAATTACTTAATTCTTAATACTTGAATTAACTTGATAAATTTTGTAAGTGCTTAAAATATCATTCCCTCTTACATATTAAGATAGTATATTGAAGACTAAAGTGTGACTTGGCTAGTTTTCATATTTATACGAATTATACATTACAGCAGAAAATCTAAATTTGTCAGTTCTTTTTAATTTTTTCTGTTAATTTGGCTTGGCGGTAGAAACTACCTATCGAGCACAGAGTTCTTCAATTACTGTTTTAAATGGCACTAAATAAAAAATCGCGTATGCGAACCAGCCAAGTCAGATAACAAACACGCAAAAACTGTACTGAAAAAATGTGCGTGTGTGCTTAAGACCACACGGCAAAAGTGAAAACTAAAATTAAAAGTAACTATTCAAAACCATTGAATAAAATAAATAAATAAAAATAAAAGCGATTACAAATAAATTGAATATAGTTAACACAGGGACACGACAGTGGCATCTGAAGGAGTATAGATATATGGTTAAGAATAAATTTAAAAAAATATCAAAAGATATTGGTGTGTCACAAGAAATTTTCAGTTCAATAAAAATCTTTAATTATAAAAAAATATCTATACTAATATACTCGTATAAAACTGAAGAAGAGTTTTGTTTGAACGCTCTTATCTCAGAAACTACTAAACTGATTAAAAAAATTCTTTCACCGTTGCATACGTACATGATCCTTTAGTGCTATAGCCGTACCCCGAGGGAACCCGAACAAATCTTATACTTACAAACGTGACGTTAGCGTTTAATTCACTGCCCACGGAAATATATGTATGTGGTGCGCCAACAAAAGTTTTCACTTCAAAGATGTCTAATTTGATATCTTACTTGTAACTAAAGGTATTTGATCGTGTGCTACGAGAATCTATGCAATGCTACGTCGCCTCGCTCGTAGCTAAGTTTTATGATTGCGGTGAGATCGCTCGTAGCACTACGGAGCGCTACGCTGGAAGCTGGACTACGAGTAGAAAGCCTCATTCTGGTAATTAATCAATGCAACTGCCGGAAGTGCGGTCGCTCTGGATAAGGCGGCAGAGTATTCTCAATTGAAACAATCAATTTTACTCGAAATATACTTACTAACTACTAATTTACTTGTGCTAAGTATAAGCCTTGAGCAAAGGCGACGTTATTGCAGTTTTTAACAACAGGCTAGCAAACATGTCATAAACAGCTCGCTTGATGTACTGGGACTTCGGTTTCTTGTCGCTTAGTAAAGTTTATAGAATTTCATTAAAGTCTTAAAGCACTTTCCTCTGAAAATCTATTGTCGTAATGTTGCCCTATTAAAAGAAATTTAGTGAAAAGTGATAACTACTTAAATAAACTACTTCAAATTAAATTCTCTCCTATTCCGCCAAAGTTGTTGTTACTAAAACTAGGGACGAAAAAAAACTATTCTCATAGTTATTTGAAGAGCTCGCTGTGCCCGCAGTGCCTTGGCGTGGCGCGGACGCGCTGGGAGCGGCGCGCGCGCTGGGAGCGGCGCGCGCGCTGGGAGCGGCGCGCGCGCTGGGAGCGGCGCGCGGCGAGCTCTGTCGGGCAATGAAGGCCGCGGAAACAGAAGTGAACTCGGTACAGCGGAAGGGCCTCGTGTGCATTGAAACGACTTCTTGTTTCTATAACTAACACTACCGGTCCACCCGGCGCCACCCGTGCTCCGTAATATATAGCCTATAGCACTCCAAAATTCACGTACATATCTAACGGTGAAGGATTTTTGAAATCAGTCCAGTAGTTTCTGAGATTTGCGCGTTCAAACAAAATACCTCTTCCGCCTTATAATATTAGTATAGATTTGACAACTATCTGAGGCTAAGCCCAGTTGTGTACCAAATGAACGCTAAAACTACTTGTGTTTGGAAGAACCGATATGTTATCTGAACAAAATCAAAACACAGATTGACAGGAATCGATATTATATAAAACCTCTTTTTTATTTTGGTTCCGTATCCATAGGTAATTATAATAAATATGATATTTAGGAAACAGCGTTCTAAGCCAGTTAAATGATTTTATCTGTAACGCAAAACAAATGTTAAGCTTGACTAAAGCTTTCTTTATGTGTAAATGAGTGCAATATCATACGGGGTAGTCCCCATGCATATATATTGCAATATCATACGGGGTAGTCCCCATGCATATAGCATTGCACAAGTACCCCACTAAATGTTCCCACTGCTGGGACTCGGGGCCTTCTCTCGCAAGGAGAGAGTCTACACCGCGCGGGTTGGTGGATGACACATGACCTCGAAAGGTTCTAGGTACGCGTAAGTTTCCCCGAGATTATTTCCTTCACCGTTTTAAATTAGCGGAATTACACATCTGACGTCCAAAAGTAAAGAAATACTTCTTCTTTTCAATTTTACTGGTTTACCATTTATGGCTGAAGTTCCTAGTTATTGAATATTATGTTCCAGTTTACTTTTTTGTTGAGCGTAAAGTCCAACAATGTTTGAAATTAAGAACAATTAATTACAGAGAAGAGCCGAGAGTTGCGAATATGGATGTTACAACATTCCGCCCCGAGCTCTGAACCCTCGAAACTTTACCATATTATACAAAACAGATAAAGAATTATATCTCAAAATGATACTAGTAATTTAACTAAGAAATCAAGCAATGAAATACAAAATGCTTTGACCAAGAATTAAAGCATTTTGGACACAAAATGCGACCTTATCACTAACAGTTATCTTTTTCTGATAAATTGTCAATTCATTTTAAATTTTCGCTTCTGACCTCATTTTGTTCAGTTTCATTAACGTTGAGTGAAACATTGAAACCAGTCGCACAGTTGTCGCGCAACACACACTCGCCTCGCCCACAACACACTTTTTTTCACGTAGTCTAATTAGAATAGAAGTTATTGAAACTTGCGACGGCGAATGAAAAGGAAAAACAAAATTAATCAGGATAATACTATGTATCGTGACGGGAAATCTTTAGGGTATGCATTTGAAATTTTAGTACAGAAAACCTTTCCCTTTTCAGGAAATCACTCTCATAAAAAATATCCATCAACCGAGAGAACAGCTGTTACACATGAACCAGGTTAACGTCTCTGTGTGTGTGGCAGGTGGCGCGGCGCGGCGCCGGCCGGCGCGGCCGCGCGCTGCTGGCGCCGGCGCTGCTGCTGATGCTGCGTGAGTACCGCGCCCCGCGCCCCGCGCCCCGCGCCCCGCGCCTTGCGCCCCGCGCCCCGCACCCCGCACAGCACCTCTTATTATTTATCAAAAGCCTTACACTTAGACACAGAGATGAACTGTCAAATGAGAAGATTGGTCATGATTTTTTAGGTGACGAATTTTGATTGCAAATCAACGTACCGGCTTAAATCATTAAGTTTTTAAGGACTCACCTCCTAAAAATAAAGCAGTACCAATAAAAACGAAAAGTGAAACCCCACATAGGTCATGGATTTGTAAATAATTTAATCACATTTTCGGCATAAATTTAAACTGCGACGTACATTTCATTTCATCAGGAGTCTTCGATAGGCATTTCATGACTATTCTTAGAAAATCAGGACGTTCTTTCAATTAAAGAGGAACTGACCGAGGGGTTGCATCATGCTGCTACCCCTCGGTCTCCCTACCGCGGAGTCTTTCGAGGTCTCAGCGGGCGCTTAGAAAAAAAAGTCCATATTATGTTCTTTAGAGAACCGTAGAAGAACGCCTAAGTCGCGACAGGGGCCATTTACAAATGATGTTTAAAAGTAATCTCCAAAGTCTGTACCGCACTGTTTGGACGCTAGCCAAATACTGGGATAAATAAACAACGGAAGGATTTGTCAGAACAATGCCAGGACTTCACTTCTCTACGAGTGAGTACGTGAAGCACACCGACTGTTGGTGACGTAGGGGGACTTATTTAAAACTTCTTTGTACCCTTCGTCCCCCGCCCAACTCCCCGGTTACCACTTCCCTGAACGCCGAAGATTTCGATGCAGCCGCATAACATCAGCCGCCGCTGCGCCGTTCTGTACTGGTAATCAAACGCCTTACAGGAAATGACTGCTTTATTTGAAAAACTTAGGCTATTTATACTAAATCATCTCACATACTGGAGACGCTTTTGTGGAAGTTATTACTTCTACGTGATCCACGAAGATTCGTGCGCCGAAGGCTGCAACGCTGCAGTTTGTGCTGTCGAGCGTGATTACAGTATGGGCGGCGTGTTGTTACAATGTTCCAGTATGGACACGTACTATAATTTTATTTTCCGTGTTGTGTTGTGTAACGGTTGTTACTTCTTAAACATTAGTTTTTATTATTACCTACTATTTTATAATCGCAAGCAATCTACGTAAATAAACTTTCAAATGTCGCGCGGGTTGACCAATCAGAACTGTTCGCGCCAAATGACTACCGGTCGCTGGGCCGCGCATGACCGAGCGCGACATTCTACGAAGGGAAGCCATCTCGCGCGATTACTTACATTACTATGAATTTACTTGGTTGTTGATTACACTAAACTAGGTGTAATTTTGTAAAATTACCGATAACAGGTGTTTAATTAACTGTGATTCGTTATACCCCAAACTGGGGCCCAACTACTACGAACGTCGCTCCCGCTTCCTTACCGAAGGGGACCCTTCAAACAACGCCACTTGCCCCGTGCCCTACTTTCACCTATCTCGTGCCCCGTTCTCTTCACTGCGTTCTATGGGACTCGCACTTGGTGTATAAAACCAACGATCGAAGTTGCCAGCTGCCCTACAACTCCCTACTTTGGGGAACTCTTACCACCATCGGATACGACGCCACTGCTCGCGACGGACTGCGAATTCAAGGCCAGTGTATCTTGTCTTACGGATAAACGACGCTTCTCGGTTTATGAATTTGCCTTACCCCGGCCCTAAGGTTCTAATTTACTGAACTTTTCCCCCTTTTCTTCTAAATTTTAATATTAGTCAATTCTCTGTTTTGCTTAAATATATCTTTTGTTAACTTACTAGTTGTCTTATTTATATCTCTCTAGACTTAGTTATTGTAGGGCAACTAGGAACGTTACAGTTGTTATACAGAACTCAATTATTTTTTGTCAACTTAGTTAAATTTCGGGAGCGCGAAAAAACTGTTTTTAAAAACTAAATTAAAACTAAATACGTCTAGAGGAGCCGAAGAGTTTATTCAGACTGAATTTGCTTATTACAATGAGGCTTAAAGAAAACTTATAATCTAACTCGGACGCAACTATGCATTTCTGGGTGGCATGGCGTGATGTCGCCTGATCCTGCGCAGGCGTAGACGCTAGGTCAGCAAGATAGGCAGGTTCGCGGGAACATAACGACCTTCCGTTCCTAATGTTATGATAACCATCAATTGCCGTTTGTTGGTGTAGTGTGGTGGGTCATTGGAGGCAATATAAAATCCAACACACTAATTTAAGGTTGCAAAGGGTAAGGGGACGGTCTATATGTGGTAGCAAAATAATTTTTGCACTAATTTAAGTAAGCATATTGTTCTTGCATATTTTTTACTAACATAACCATATATAGCAGAAAGATAACTTAGAATAATGTTTAAACACATAACCATAAATGGTATAAAGATAACTTAGCATAAAGTTTAAAGGCACACATTGAGAAAAGCAGACGATACACCTAAGAAATATGGTGCATTTTTTGACTTCCGAAGCTCTGCGGTCAGCCCCGAGTGTCGCTTTTCCATACTTGGCCTGCGCTCCACTACAGAGGTCGCCGGCTTACTCCACTCAGGACCTCCCTTGAACTTCTGGCTCCCGCATTTTTATATACACTCTAGGGGTCTAGGGGTAGTAGCGACAAGACTAGGTGGAGTCGGGATGCTCCGAGTCGGATTTGGGTCCTATGTAACTGGGGTCTATGTTTAGTAGCATAAAAATACCTTTCTTTTTTAAATAAGAGTTGACGAGACGATCAGGACATGTGCCTGATGGTGAGCAACATGCTTGCCACATAACAGCACAGTGACAAACAGCTATTGGAACATGAAGAGTCCAAATCATTACCTAGCACTGCACTGCGCTCATCACCCAGAGATCTAAGATTTAATATCTCTAAGCCCTGTAATTTCTCTGGAAACATTGCCCTTCAAACCGGAACACAGTAATGTTTTCACATTAGACTGGGCTTTTGTTTACTTTACTATTTAGGTGTATTTAGCACTGCTAGCGTGCTAGCTAGCAAAAAAAAACAAAAGCAAAAGCAATGATAAACATGTCATACATCTGCTGCATTATCACTCAACCGGCCGTCTGTTGGCAGCTGAAGCTTTCTCTAGAGCAGGGGTCGGCAAGTAGTTTTAAGCGGGGTCCGGATGCTGGGCGAAAATTTTACCGAGGTCCGGAAAAAAAATGTGGTAATAGGTAATTAAGTGCTAAGTAGCACATACTTACACATTTAAGTATTTATTGTACGTTTTCAAACCAAATTTGTAATTATAATAAAAATCCCAAGACCTAAAATCAATGCAATAAATTACACCGACTCGCTTGGCCCAGTTCTTTATATATAGTTTTGGTTCTCGAGAAGAACAGCAAACTCAAAGTGTGTCTTTAAGGTGGCCGTCGGTTAATCTTGAACGATATTTGTTATTAAAAAAACATTTTTGAGAAAGATGAGTTACATACGTAAGTTGAACTAAGCATAGTTGCCAAATTGATAGCATTTTTTTGCAATTAACGTATTTTTCTGAACTGTGCTTGGCCTGAAATTCTTCAGTTAGGATACAGTTAGTTTTAGACATTTGTAAAGATTAAAGATTTTTATAAATTATTTCCATTTGAAGTGAAGCTTTTAACAAATTAAACAATAAAGCAGTAAGTCAGCAACAATAGCCCAAAATGGTTCATGACAGCTTTCTTCCACCATGAAGCTGAGTCGCTTTATGCTTCAACTTTCTTTTCCGAAACCACAAACATTTAATAGAACAAAAACCATGGTTCGCACTGTGACCTTTGTTTTAATTAGGTTTCCGATACGATGCGGTAGCTTTTCTCTTAGATCTTTTGCTGCATCAGTTGTTGTGGTGATGATGGCGTCTTTGTCCACGTCAAAATGTCTAATCACCCAAGTTGTCTTTCACATCCTGGAACTCCGTCGACCCACTGTGTTCTCGGTAGCTCCTAGTTTTACCAACCTGCTTAGACATTTGAGTTCCCTTTGATGGTCTTGGCCATCTCTAGGATCTTATCGTCCAGCATAATCTTGGTGCATCGGGTAGTAACTATAATTGGGTCGTTTGGTGGTGTCGCATAAACAGATCTTCCCGCGTGCTCCGTCTCTTTTTCGCTCAGTGTCACGAAGCTATGTAAGCTACCTTATAGGTACTGTCCTGTCATGGTTCCCTTGATGATCCAGGAAGTGACATTATTGTAAATGACTGCTTCAGCTTTCTGGAGTTTCGCCTATAAGAGGTTTTCACTTCCTAGCCTATAAGTTTGCATGATGTTTTCGCAGGTCTTGAAATTGACTTGTGTTATCGCTCTCAGTGTGGCTATAAATTCGATGAAGACGTTACGTGCGTGGTTCCGTGGCTCCAAAGCCGTAACATAGCGGGGCGGTTCAACGTGTCCCTTGTCGGCTTTCGTTCGGCTTATTTGTTGTTGTGAAGGGATGGGGATAAGATTCAGAGAATGCTCTTTGCTGCTGCGTTGAAAGCAGTCACAAAGGATGTGATGGTGCTTCAGCTGCCGCTTTGATTGGCTGCGGCTTTTTCCGCGGCTGTCCTGTGCTGTGCTCTTTCGGAGCCGGTTCGGATGTCCCCAGATGTCCGTTGCATTTATTTGGTCGTGCCAAAGGGCTCTGAGAAAGCTCAGACTTTCTCCCCTATCTTCGTATACCGCAATCTCATGATGTTTAGAGGCCTCAATGCAACCCAGCCGGTCTGTGACTTGCACTCTTGAGTTTCGATTGCACGCTTATCGCCCGGGGTATTTCACCAGCATTTCTGATCAGGTGTGCCAGCAGCGCACTTGCCTGTGTGAAAGGCGTCCGACCATACAAGTATTGTAGTAGTGTTTTTTCAATCGCACCAACCGAAATCGGTGGCCGTGTACCTCGCACACATGGCAAAACGTTGTAGGTTTTCAGCTGTTTTGTGGCTTTTACAGTACTCCTATTGAGCAGGCAAGACAATCCAGGTGACAAACGGAGACGTTTCCATTCCCAGTCGAAGCAAAAGCTTATTTCGAATCCTTCTTTGTTGCTGTCCATGAAGAGAGCTACTCCGCGGATACGGATCCCTGCCCTCCTCGGCCTGCGTTCTCCGGTTGTTGTTGGAGATACTCTTCGAGGAATTATCTTGGGCGGGAACAGCATTCCACGTATCCACGGACAGTGGGGCAGGATGTGGTGGCGAAGGGGGGCGTGTATTTGAAAGTGTGGAGTTTATCTTGGCCGCTATGCGGAAAATATTTGAATATAAATTGTTTATTTACTAAGTTAAATTCTACGTGGTAAAAAAATATTGTTTCAATTAATAAAGGTGTTGTACCTTATCTACATTTTTAAATGTATACTCGGTATACAATACAATACAATACTTGGCGGTCCGAGGTTCGCCCTTTCGCGGTCCGGATACGGACCGCGGTCCGCCTGTTGCTGACCCTTGCTCTAGAGTGTCGGGGCACTCCCGCGCACCTCTCCAGCACCCTCGAATCCAACTTTTCTGTTTCATGCCCCCCCTTTTCTCGTCACTACAAAGGATCCGTCTGTTTCTCGTCACTCATCGTTCAGAACGAACACAGAATAATAACAGAACAGGTATCGATCCTACGTCTAATGTGGCCTCAGCTGGTGCAGGATTGTGGTGGTTGCTGGAGAAATGTCTTAGATAAATTTCCCCAGAAGCGGAAAGGAAAAGTTACCAGTTTTTGAGTTATGTTTGAAAGTGACCCACGTTGTTGTCGCAGGCGGCGCGGCGGGTGTGACGGACGCGGCGGGTGTGACGGACGCGGCGGGTGTGACGGGCGGTGGGCGCGCGCCGTGGTTCGCGCGCGAGCCGCCGGCGCTGCAGCCGTACTGGGCGGCGGCCGGCGCGCGCGTGCCGTGCGCCGCGCGCGGCCAGCCGCCGCCCGCCGTGCGCTGGGTGCCGGACCCGCTGGCGGGCCCGGCCGGAGCAGCCGCCGCCGCCGCGGCTATCGGGTAACACCACCTCATACACCACACACGCATACGTTTCGCGCTGAACTCGAAGCTTTTGAGGGCCAGCTTAGCTTTAGCTTTATTAGCTTCAGATGACGATAACGTTCCTCGCCGACGTAACGTGCTACCGTGCCGCAGACGTGTGGACGAGAACGGCACGCTGGAGGTGCCCGGCGGGCGCGGGCGGGCGCGGGCGGCGGTGGTGCGGTGCCGCGCGGAGAACGCGCTCGGCGTGCTGCTGTCGCGCGCCGTGACGCTGCGGCCCGCCGCGCCGGGCGCGGCGCCGGCGGGGCGCGCGCGGGCGGCGCGCGGGGGGGTGGCCGCGCTGCCCTGCCCCCCGCCGCCCGCGCCCGCGCCCGCGCCGCTCTGGCTGCACGACGGCGCGCCGCTGCACCTCGACCCGCCCACACCTGGTACGTCGCTTTTGTGTTAAAGTAAAAAATATTTTTTCCTAATTTCACAGATACTTAAGATACTGACAGTCGAGTAGAACAATCTGAAATAGAAGATGTAGCCTGAACCGAACCCGAAAAGATATTGTTGACAACCTTATTAGGATTATCGGAGAAGGTTGTTCAAGTTCAAAAGTAGCCAGCTGCTCCTTTTGTCGATCGTACCGCAGTTCCCTGTGAAGGCGAGACTTACCGCATGCCGCATGTACTACAACAGATGGGAACCGAACAATGTCGTCCCATTACTTTCCCATGTCTACTTTTATGGGTATTGCGGCGACGACAGATTCAATCTCCACAATTATCAAGGAACATAAATCGCGCAAGAAACTCGAAACGGAAAAATATGGCGGACCGGGGACGCGGACCGGGTAATATTTTACGCCTGTTGTCTCTTCCTTAATAAATGTCTTCTGGTCGCTTTCTCAACAGAGGCTGGTAGGCTCCGCGCCTCTCGTTAACGCAACCGCTTCATGACCCCATGCATAAAGGAACTACTTTCGCTCTGATATCAACTGCACCTTCAACTGAATGAGTACTCGTAGTGTTGATTTTATTTTGACCTTTTTTACGGCTTTCGTTGTCTCGACACACAAATAACTAAAATAAAATTCGGTCTCTTTGTGACGAATCTCAAATTGTTGTCTTCTCACCGCTATGTCTTGAAAAAAGTGATGCAAAGTATTTTGTGTGCAATATTTTGGAAGCTAGTAATTATACAAAAATTGAGAGATATTACTTGTAGCAAATTAAATTGTCTACAACTTAGTATTAGATAAGTACTATATTTATATAAAGCAGACTTTGCAATTGCAAACTAGCGCGTCACACAAATACAAAATACAAAATGATTTTATTAATACAACATAGGGTAGAACAAGATAAAGTGGAAACCCCTGTCTACTGCTTTAGCGTGAGCTGTGTTGCAGCAGACAGTGCCTTCCCCAAACTAAGTACAGTTATAAAATTTATAAAATAATATTTTTTTTAGATTAAAATAAAAACTAAATACAATTGGTAAAATGAATTTGTTTGAAATATGTGAGTTTGTATGTGAATGCATAGATTTGTGTGCATATAAATATGTGTATGTAAATGTGAATGTGCTTGCATTTTTAGTGATTTAAAATCTGGGTGTGGGTTTGTGTGTGTGTGCGAGTGAGTGTGCGCGTGTTAGGGTGTGTGTGTGTGCTTGTAGTGGGTGTGGATTTGTATGTGATTGATTACGTGTAAATCTGTATGTGCGTATTATAAACAACCAAGATCACGAGACATCAGCTTCAACACATTAGTAATGAGTGTTTGAAGCTAGAAAAATGTTTTCAAGTGAATCGTAATCAAATCCCTGTAGCCAATCACAAACTACTTTCCTCCCTCCCCAAGAGCAGATACAATAGCCAATAACACATCCGCACAGTGCTTTGTAGGTATCCAATAGTAACTTTTGATCAGCCACAGATCGGAGAAGCTTAAATACATGTATGAATTTTCTTATACGTTTAGCTGTTACATGGATGTGAGAACCCCAAGTCATTTTATGATCCAAAGTAATCCCCAAATATTTAATAGTGTCAACACAATCAAGCGTGCTGCAAGAGCAATTTTTACTCTTTTTTGTAGTACGATTACAGGGGTAAGTAAATAAATAAATAAAAATTTCTTTATTTGCGCATATGGGTATACATTAGAGGTGATAGGATACAGAAAAAAAAGAGCTCCACATTCTGCCTTTTGGCATGCAAAAACACTAAATACATTAACTTGCATAAAACAACTTGAAATTATTTGAAAAAGATATGTAAGCATGAACCAATATGTCAAAACCTGGAGGTAACTTGTTTCTTTCAGTTTTTGAAACAGATATATTTAGTTTTAGATGTATTTAGTGATAAAAGATTATCTTCTAACCACGCTGTCACAATTCCTAAGCCTTCTTCGACTAGCTGCCGAACATTCAACCAGTTAGACCCGTGAAAAAGCAAAACGGTATCATCAGCATACATAATAATATCAGCATTAGGTATGTTAATTTTGCATAAATCGTTGATGTATATTAAAAATAATGTTAGTCCTAAGGTGTTTCCTTGTGGTACACCATAATTGCAGGAGGCTTCATCACTTAGAAATCGATCTATTTTAACATGTTGACGACGGTCGGTGAGGTAGTCCTTAAACCATTCGAACACAGTACCACTGATACCAACTTCCTGTAGACGGGACAAAAAGATTGGTATTGACACCGTGTCAAAGGTCTTTTGAAGGTCCAAAAACACACCAATAGTCTTATCCCCCCCATCTAAGTGTTTGGTGATCAAAGATGTCAACTCATGTACTGCATCATCAGTTGATCTGTTTGACCGAAATCCGTATTGGTTGGATGCTAGAGTACCGTTTTTATCTAAGTAAGAAATTACCCTCCGGTTTACAATTTTTTCAATAATTTTATACAAAGCTGACAATAGCGAAATTGGTCTATAATTTGAAGTATGGTTTTTATTTCCACCTTTAGAAATAGGACAGACAATGGCTTGTTTTAGAATTTTGGGGAAAATACCTTTACACGCCTTCACCCAACTCTGTCCCGCAGAGTCCCGGCGGCTGTGGGCGGGCTGGGCGCTGCTGGTGCGAGACGCGGGCCCGGCGGACGCGGGCCGGTACGACTGCGCCGTGCCCGGACCGGCCGGCGCGCCCGGGCCGGCCGGCGCGCGCGCCACCGAGCTGCTCGTTATCGGTACTGGCAGGATCTGAGTGCTACCCCGCCTCCGCTACTTCCTTTGCTATCTTACCGGTCCCACTTCTTTTACTATTATGTCCTACCATTGCTTCTTTATAAACTATTCTACTATTAAATATGTAAGTATTATATCAGCTATCTGGCTTCCATAGTACAAGCTTTCCTTAGTTTGGGGTCAGATGGTGCTGTGTGTGGTGCATACACCAATCTACCTATTTTGGTTTATCTTTAAAAATCAAATCAAAATCATTTTACTACGAATTTCTGGAATTTTAAAAAGACGTAAATAACTTGACGTTTCCGTTTTAAAAGCGGTGTTGACAAAATTTGTTTTGTGTATGGAATGGCGAGCATTTGATGCGCATTGTAGTGATAAATATAATTCGATTATTATCAGTAGTTTTAAAGTGCGTAGCCCTATGGAACATCGGCGGCCTTACACTATAATATTATTTATTCCGTTACTTCCGGTTTAGCTTATAAGTAATTCTTTTAGTTTATACAATCGACAATTAAAATTCTTTCACTCTTCTAAAATAAATCTACCTAACTTTGAGGTGTCTCATCTGAGCTAACTTTTAAGAGAAATAATTTGAATGCAGACAGTTGGTGTCACTGACACATGCCAGCATGACATTGACGTATATGACGAACACGACACTAATGTAGTGCTATACGTAGTACGTAGTATATTACATTCCCTTTGGTAGTGATATTCATTACATTTATTATATGAAATCTTATGAACACTAGAATGTGATAGTAGCCCTGGTGTCCGCAGACGAGGAGGGCGCGGGCGCGGAGGCGGCGCCGCGCCTGCTGGCGGGCGGCGGCGCGCTGGCCGTGCGCGCGGGGCGCGCCGGCCTGCCTGCCGTGCCGCCGCCGGCGGCCCGCGCCCGCCTACAGGTGAGTGGCGCCGCACGGGCTGCCCGCAGAATATAACTTTTTCATAAATATACACTATGTACGTTAATTAATTTAAAAATCTCCAAAAAATCATACTACAAGAAATGAACATTTCACTGTACGATTACCCGATTACATAATAATTATGATTAATTTCGAGTCGACAGCACGTGACAATTAATCGAAAGTTAATCGGTTTATAGAGTTCCGTAGCCAAACGGCAACATACGGGACCCTTATAGATTCGTCATGTCTGTCTGTCCGTCCGCATGTCACAGCCCCTTTTCTCCGAAACTATAAGAACTATACTATTGAAACTTAGTAAGTAGATGTAATCTGTGAACTTCATTAAGACTTTGATACAAAAAATAGAAAAAATAATATTTAGAGGTTTCCCATTCATATGTAGGAGCACGTATGGTACGTGACAGATATAGTATACAAGTGGATGGCAGCGGAGAGCGAGCCAGTCTCTCGCCCCGCGTCACTTGTACAGTTAAGAACAATATAATCAGCAGTTTATACAGTGACGTGGTTTCATTTCCATCTCTAGTACCAGCAACACATAGAACTGAAACTCAAATTTTTTTTTTATCAATACCATATGTGTGGGGTATCTATGGATAGGTCATTAAAAATGGTATTGAAGTTTCTAACATACATTTTTTCTAACCTGAATAGTCTGCGCGAGGGACTCTTTCAAAGTGAAAAAAGTGTGTGTGTCCCCCGTAACTTCTAAAATAAACAAGAGACTAACAAAAATAAAAAAAGTGTATGATGTACGTTACCATGTAAACTATCAACGAAAATTGGTTTGAATGAGATCTAGTAAGTAGTTTTATTTTAATACGTCATAAATTTACTATTGTTAAAACACTGATTAAAGTAACAACGAAGTACAAGAACTTTTGTATTATGTTACTTGCTGCTACGGAAGCCTTCATGGGTGAGCCCGACTCGCACTTGCCCACTTTTATTTCGAGGTAAACACGCTCTATCGTCGACCGACCGTATTGTCGCTTAACATCAGGCGAGATGGCGGTCAAGTAGAAACGTGTAAAAGTTAAAAAAATCTCTAAAAACCAAATGTCGACCTGGCGAATACTAATCTGGCACGTAACCAAAAAGCCGTAAGTGACCCCGCGCAGATGCAGGCAAACATACACCTTTGCTCCTTTTAATTGTGGCCAAAGTTGCCGGATTTCAAATTCCATGGAAAACCCAGTGTGTCGTTCGTCCCCCGGGCCGGCAGCTGGGAGCGCGCGGCGCCGGGCGGGCTGGCGGGCGCGTGGCTGTGGGCGCGCGGCGCGGCGCTGTGCCTGCCCGCGGCCGCGCGCGCGCACGCCGGCGCCTGGAGCTGCCGCGCGCACAACGCGCTCGGCGCGGCGGCCGCGCGGCACACGCTCGTCGTGCTCGACGCGCTCGCCCTCACCGTCACGCCCACGCTCGTGGTCAGTGGCCGCCTCGACTCCTTCATCTCTTGCTCTTATGCTGACGATACTGAGATTTTACTAAAATAGGACAGTGTCGGATGACCATCACAAAACTTGAAACAACTAGTTTCCGTAAAAACTTCTTTTGACGCACTACACACAGGTTTTCGTGTGTTTTACCGGTGTTATGAAAGTATACGAGCGAGTAGGGTTTTAGTGCTCTTATATTTTTTACAATCCAATATGACTTTACAACAATTCAACAAGACATTCGCAAACTCTAGGTGACAAGATCATCTGCCTCGTACCTTTTAATTCATTCAGTAAATTCACACGCTTAAGATCGGGTTAGATGGTGGGGTTGTGTCTCGCACCTTGAGTTTCAGCGCGGCCCATATCAAAAGACCAGAGTAGGATCACCTTTAGTCTTTTCATAGTCTTAAGCTCGGGTTAGATGGTGGGGTAGTGTGTCGCACCTTGGGCTTCGGCGCGGCCCGTATCAAAAGATCAGACTAGGGTCACCTTATCAGTGTTTTCAATCATTCATATTTGAGTTGAAGATCGACGCAGTTGAAGTCTCACGCCCAATCCGGGAGTAAAAAGAAAGCAACCAGCGATACGTGAATGAAATTCAATATATATGTAAACAAGTCTGAGAATCCACCTGTTAGGCTTCCCGTAACCACAATATTACAGTTCCTAGTAGGCCTTCCCCAGGTTCCGTAAGGAGTGGCTATGGAGTTGGCGTTAGCAATTGCATGGTCGTGATTATCGTGAGCTGCGATATATGACAATAGTTCACGACCTGAAGGGTCGATTCCCTATTTATCCTGTGTTAATGTATTGACATTTGCGACAGGAGGGTGTCGCACGTGACAGCAGGTTATTAGACAGCGTTTATACAAATAAATAGACAAAACTCAATTTAAGTGCAGCAAGATGCTGCAGTATGTAGGTACAAGATGCAGTTGAGTCTCGCATAGTAGCCATTTTGTGACAAGATATTATCATCATTAATAGGAACTTAGATAATGAAAATAAAACACATAATTATCATTTCAATTACTTTGACTACTAAGATCGTTATTGAGGCAGTCCAATATTCATTGCTTTTTGGGTCAGGAAAACCTCAGTCTGAAAGAGAAAACCTGACCAGACCCCTATGAACAAAATAGATTTATAAAATACATCAGATCAATATGAGATTTATATACCTACGCTATATAACGAAATGCTATCATTTCGTTTGGTCTAATTTATTGAAGTCTTCCTTTCACTTAATGCAAGCATACTAATGTGACCAAAATAGTCCTTACGTTACTCATTCTTTAAAGCATAATTAGACGTTAAATTGTACCAAACGGTAAACATAGTCGTTAGATGCTAATTACTTAACTTTTAATCTCTCTCTGCTCAGTAGAACTTCGTAAGAGTGAACTCGAGTCAGCGTTTTGAAAAGGTACGCAAAATACAATAATACCACAGTAACTCAGTATAGACAAATAATAACTTTTAACTCAAATAATCGCGAAAGAAAACTAGGTATGCGACGTTACACGGCGATATCCCGACTGTCTCACCTTTGTCCTCCAGGATGCTTTTTCTCGAGCACCTCGGCCCGAATACGACACACCCTTGGCCTACTACAGGTCAGGTCAAATCCAAGGGGTGGGCCGTATGCGCCCGCGCCGCCCCCAAGACCGCATTGCGAAGTTTCTGGAAATAGTTTTTGAAAGTGTACATAAAAAATTGCTTAAATGCACCGTTAGGATGCGCGTCGCATTCCTTTAACATTGTTGTCTATTATATAGCAGGCCTGATTTCTTAGCTGGCAGCCTGCAGCCTGCGAAGCCGTGAGGTCGTGGGTTGAATTCCCACATAGTGCAAATTTTTGTGTGCTGAGTATAAATATTTGTATCACGCCTGGGTGCTTTCTATAATATATAATAAGTATGTATAAGTATATATTTAAGAATATATAGGTAAGCATTATATCAGCTATCTTGCTTCCATAGTACAAGCCCGGCTTGGCTTGGGACAGATGGTGTTGTGTGTGGGAATTGTCCACCAATATTTATTTATTATTACAATTTTGATTATGCCGATCATTACTTCGGCGTCATTGAGATATTTTATACAGGTAGGTATTCCATTCATCTAATGTTGATATTACATAAACATTAGTTACTCAAATTAGACACGATCATTGTGCTTATGATAAAAATATGCATACCAAAGAATAAGTGTAATAAACTTAATTATAATAAATATTATCTTGTCACAGTCACCTGTACTAGTTAATTAGCAAGCATCGTCCATATGCACCCCTTTCCCACGCAGTCAGTATGGCGCCAGTCCTTAGTTACAATAAAAATACCTTATCAAATAGAGATGTCCCAAACACTACTTCATGCGCATTCTAAAATCCTCGCAAAAAATACAACCCACTTCATTTTTATCCAAAGCTTAAAATAACAACATTTGACATGTTTATTACCTCTACTTAACGTTTTTTGCTATAAAAGCAATAAAGTTTAAAAGTTGATCGTTGAGTAAATAATTTTAGAGTTCATCTCAAGTGCAACTCATAAATAAGACCTTTCAACTTACGATAATGCCTGTTGTTCTGAGAATGACAAAAAAAATAACTTGTAGGCGCAGTGTTTTGGACTCGGCAACAAACACGTGAAAAGGATGAATCAAGAAAAAATATAATAAATGGTCACCGTCACAACAGGTACAAGTAAAGCAGCACTTCATAATATGCCGAAGCGTAAACAAACGCACATGAGTAACTTGACACCTGTTTTTCCTCCAAAATTGTAAACGCGAGTCGACGAGCGAGAAGCAAGCGGATATCTGGTTCTGTCATTGTCAAACAATGTGTTTTATTGTTTGCGAACTAAAGCTTTCCAGTTTTAAAGCTCTATTGTAGAGGAATGTAATTACTAAAGAGTATTTCAACATTTTTTGAGAGGAGTTTATAATTTTCTGATTTGGTTTTATGGGATTTTACCTCCAATTGGGAAACTACTAGATTTAAGACGTAAGGCTATTTGTCGTTCTTCTGTCGAATCAGTGGCAAACAAAGCCATCGATTGAACTGGTGGATCAAAATTTTTGGCTAATGAACTGAGATAAAATTTTAATGTAAAACGTCAAATCGTCTACTTCACATGGACGATCCCCGCTACTGGGGACCGTCGGTATGGAGAGGGAACGCAGGTCACGTGTGATGCTCGCAGCGCGCGGCGGCGGGCGGCGCCGCGGAGCTGGAGTGCGTGGCGTCAGCGGCGGGCGCGGCGCTGCGCTGGGCGCGCGCGGGCGCGGCGCTGGCGGGGGGGGGCGGGCCGCGCGCGCCTGGCGCTGCCGGCGCTGGCGCGGCGCCACGCCGGCACCTACCAGTGCCTCGCCGCGCTCGGGGACGACTCCGCGCAGGCCTCCGCCGAGATACAGCTGGCAGGTACCCGCTCCCTGCTCCGCTTCATGCGACGCACTCTCTTCATTCCTTACCTGTTTGTCTTCTCGAAAATCCGACATATTGGTTAGGTTAGGTATACCTATATCAATGCCAAAATATGCATATGATGCATATTTTGGCATTGATTTGTATCAACGTCGGTATTTTCTCATCGTAGACATACAGTCCAGACAAGGACTGCTTGCTCATGTATAAATACAAAATACAAATACAAAAATCTTTATTGCTGTTTGTAGGTAAGATAAGGTGATACAAAACATTTTAAAAGTTGCCCCATACAAACTGGCCTCTGCGAGAGGCGTGCAATATGTCTGGCAATACAATTTCTTGTAGTCTTAATTTATAAATGAAACAAATTAAATAATAGTCATCTGATTAAAGTCTTCTTCTTCCTCATCTTCCCTATTTAACGATAGCGCTTCATAACGCCAAAATATGCACAGTCACTTGAGTATTAAAGTAAAGTGAAGCTAAAATTTTATGAGAGTACGCGGACAATCTTTAACTTAACAAGGACAATATGTAATGGTTGTTTAGGTTTGGTGGTCACATTTAACTTAAATGTCACATTCTTGGTATTTCATTCAATCCAAGGCATTTCGTAAATTATCTGTAGTATTGTAAATTATTTCGTAAAATGTCTGTGTTATTTGCGACTACTATCACTTAATTCCATTTTTGGCTGAAAAAAATAATACTATGTGTCGCCTGTGTAAATTACATTTTGAATTGTTCTATTTCGCTAGGACATATATTATTGGAGTTCATATCTGGAGAATATAATAGGACATAATACATTTCCTTGTGGCACTCCAAGCTTCTTTTCTTGTTTACCGCGGAGTTCCGCGTATTCTCTTATGGGTTGTGTGTATGGTTCGTCGTGCTTCAGGTAACTTTTAAAATATTTTAGGGTAGTTTCATTTATTCAGGAATTGAATCAGTGTCATAAGCCTTTACCAAGTCTAAGAAAACCACGCGGTAGCATATCAACTCACTTTCCATGTAACAGGAATAGCGAGCAGAACCGTTGTGTTTATGTTTCACGTAACATTTGGAGCCACTTTTGTCTCTGAGTGCACTGAGTGACTTTGAGATTTCAAAGATAGTATGTGCACCATATTTCATAAATACGCCGCAATTGGGTTTTAGGATCTAAACGTCTAAGAATAGTTATTTTATCACTTACTGATCTATAGACTGAAATTCTGGCCCATTCACAGACGACCTATAAAGTAGAAGTTAGGCGTACATATAGGTAATTGCGTTAATTTATGGGAATAAATCAGAAACTATTTTTTCCTTTTATACACTATATGATAAACTATCAACTTTTAGACTTGGTTTTCAACGACTAAAAACGAAAATTTCAACCACTGAAAACATGAGATTGAAATTGATGTCTAATTCAAGTCTGCTTCAATTAATGGTCAATCTCAACATTGAATTTGGCATCAAATTTATGTTTTGATGGTTTTGAGATGTCCTGCCTCGCTGAGTACTACTAAGTACATCTTCGATATATTTTCCTGTCCTCGATCCTTAGTGACCTGAATTATGATGTACCTACATTCCATATGTCGGCGACACAGAGTCTCGCCATCATCATTATTCATCGTATCCTTCCGTTGTGGGCAAAGCGGCGGGTAGTGTTGGATGAAAGCTCACTAACACAATCGAATTTATGAAGCACAGGCAACAAAGTTGGTTTTATAGCGAAGTACGTATCGTAGAACGCGCGATGGTTCAGCGCCGACAGCACGCGTCGAAAGCCAAGAGAGAACTGACTACAAACTGAGAAACAATCCGTCCATTCGACAGCGCGCGCGCAACTAACTCCATCGAGCGCCACCAGGTGGCACTAGCGTTCCAGACACTACTAGATTGCAACTCTATTGAGATTCGATTGCGACTCGATTATGATTCGATTATGACATGTATAAAATCAGTGTTCCCGGTTCATGTGGATAATTGAACGCATTCAGTGTTGTAGTGCGCGCGTGTGTGTGTGTGTCCGCAGAGTCCGCGCCAGAGCTGGTGTACACGTTCATCGAGCAGGCGCTGCGCGGCGGCGACGTGGCGCTGCGGTGCGCGGCGGCCGGCGCGCCGCCCCCGCGCCTCGCCTGGCTGCGCGACGCCGCGCCCCTGCCCGCGCCCCTGCCGCCCCGGTGCGTGCCGCCCGCGCCCCTGCCGCCCGCGCCCGCCCGCCTGACCGCTCCCTCCGCCGGCAGGTACGCGGCGGGCTCGGCGCCGGGCGCCGGCGGGCTGACGGTGACCACGCTCAACATCTCGGCGGTCACGGCGGCGGACGGCGGCCGCTACACGTGCCGCGCCACCAACCCGCTCGGCACCGCCGAGCACTCCGCCCGCCTCAACGTCTACGGTGAGCGGCGCCCGCTCCCGCGCCCCGCGCCCCGCGCCCCGCGCCCCGGTCCCGCGCGCCGCTCACACCGCCGTGTTGCAGGTCCGCCGGCGGTGCGCGCGCTGGGCCCGCTGCGCGTCGTGGCCGGCGAGAACGTGACGCTGTACTGCCCCTACACCGGATATCCGATCAGGTCCATAGAGGTGCATCCGTCGGAACGATCGTATCACCGTACCGACCCCGGCCGGCCGGGGGGCGGCGCGGGGCGAGGCGGTGGGCGCCGGTGACGGGAGTGTGTCCGCAGCTCGGTGACGTGGGCGCGCGGCGCGGGCGCGGCGCTGGGCGGCGCCGGGCGCGTGGCGGCGCGCGGGGCGGAGCTGCGGCTGGCGCCGGCGCTGCCCGCGGACGCCGGGCACTACTCGTGCGCGGCGGCGGCGCCCGCCGGCCCGGCGGCGCCCGCCGGCCCGGCGGCGCCCGCCGGCCCGGCCGCGCGCCGGGACTTCGAGCTCCAAGTCCGCAGTGAGTACCCCGGCGCCGCCCGCCCCCGCTCCCACCCCGCGCTCACTCTCCACCTGCCCGCAGACCCGCCGAAGATCTCGCCGTTCATGTTCTCCCCGGAGCTGACGGAGGGCAGCTCGGCGCAGGCGCTGTGCGGGGTGTCGTCGGGCGATAAGCCGCTCTACTTCTCGTGGCTGAAGGACGGCGCGCCGCTGCCGCCGCACCTGCAGGTAGGCGCGCCCCCCCCCCCCCGCCCCGCCGCGCCCCGCCCGCTGACCCGGCCCTCTGCTACAGATCGAGGAGAAGAGCCTGGGCGAGTTCTCCCTGCTGGTGTTCCCGGCGCTGTCGGCGGCGCACGCGGGCGCGTACTCGTGCCGCGTGTCCAACCTCGCCGCCGCCGCCGAGTACACCGCCGCGCTCGCCGTCAACGGTACGCCGCCCTGCACACTAGTCGCGCGTCCACCGCTTCGAGCGTCTTCACCCGCTGCTAGTGTCTACGTACGAAGTTTCGTACTTTTATCTTCAACAGTGGCGAGCTTCCACGTAAACCTTTCATCTCCCATTTGAAACCCCTTTTCAGCCTCGTACGATTAAAAAACATTTATAAGCTTCGTGCTTAGATACAAAGTTTCATAGTTTTATTTTCAGCAATCAAACTTCCAAATATACTTTGATCCCCGATTTCAACCCCTTCCTCCTTTTTTCGTTATAAAAAGTAACTTGTGTCCTTTTTTGGGATCTTATCTATCTGTTCACCGATTTCATTAAAATATGTTCAGTGGATTTCATGTTTATTAATTTGAATATGGTCGAATTGGCATACAATTTGTCCATCCCTTGTTTCACTCCCTTGGGGGTTAAATTTCGCAAAACCCGAGAGCGTGCGTTTTGTGTCCAAAAACGTACCGTACAAGCCATCGTTAGCGTTTTGTAATGCACATTCATCAGACAATATTTCAAAGAGCTCGGTGTACTTACGTTACCTGCAATCTTAATCTACCAAATGTCAGTTTATAATTTCAGAAACAAACCTATAGTCGTACAACACATGAGAAGAGAGACATTCTTGCAATAGCCATAGCATTGTTCATTGTTTTCTTATGTATAAGATGATGCACTCATTTATTTAATTAATTTATATCTTTTAATATGACATGTATCGTGCATGGTCCGTGTGTCTCTACCCTAGTCAGGCCCGCCGGGAGGGTTCCTTAGGGTAGGGGTGCACGGGCCGAGTGCCCGCGAGTGACGGCCGCCGTCCGCAGCGCCGCCGACGTGGCTGCGCGAGCCGGGCGCGGCCGGCGCGGCGGCCGGCGCGCCGCTCCGGCTGCCGTGCGCCGCCGCCGGCCGGCCCGCGCCCGCCGTCTCCTGGCAGCGACTCGTCGGTAACGTTCCACACACCACACACATCACCAATTCAACGATTCTAATCTTCACTTCCTGCCACGGTCATCTCTAACCTCTTATAGCTCATGAGGTTCAATTTACCTAGGTGTTTGAGGTAGACATATGATAAAAGGGTACTACGAGTAGACTATAATGATAAAAACATATACGGTGTTGTTCGGGTTAAGTACCGCACCCAACCGCTAGATGGCGTTGATCGGTCTTAAAACGCGCATACGATGTTTCCTGTTGGGAAATAAGAACGCAACCACATTCTTCCATAAGTTGGCAACACAGTTTGCACTTAGTATATTTTCTTTCATTGTAAGCTGTTAACCCTTTCATGTGTCGACAAGGCAATATACGTTTCTTGCATTTTCTAAATAATCGTTTATTATTTCCACCTAAATATCAACATGGTAGCAGAGCGTGGTTGATTGTTACTCGTGGAAATATAAGAAGAAGTAAACGCAGTGAAAACTAAGAAAACCGGCCGGCGTATTTTGTTCGTCATACATTTTGAGGTTACCGGGGCGGCGTGCTCGGCGTCAGAAATCAAGTACCTGGGAATAATTGTCATAAATACGCATTGAAAATGTCGAATTCAGGTTACAATCCATTCCACATCGACAGACTAGTTGGAAGAGATAACTATGCCAGTTGGAAGTTTGCAGTCCAAGCATATTTTGAACTCGACGACTTATGGAGTTGTGTTACCGGTATCAATACTGACAAAACTAAAGAAACCAAGGCAAAATCTAAGTTAATTTTATTACTGGACCCTATTATTTATGTCCATGTTCAGAATGCAACTACTTGTAAAGAAGTCTGGGAGAGTTTGGAACACGCTTTTGACGACAGCGGGTTGTACAGGAGAGTAGCCTTGTTGAGAGACCTGATAACAACTACATTGGAATCTTCTCGAAGTGTAGATGATTATGTTAATAAAATAATGTCGACCGCCCACAAGCTCAGAAATATTAAGTTTGACATTGATGATGAATGGCTTGGTACACTGATGTTAGCCGGCCTCCTGAAGCTTATAAGCCCATGATTATGGGACTGGAGAGCTCTGGCATCAAGATAAGTGCTGATTCGATAAAATCTAAACTCCTGCAGGAAGTTCAATGCTCAGATAATTCAGCATTCTTCGCAAGGAAAAATGTCATTCAAAGAAATCAACATGATTCAACAAAGGTCTACAAAGGACCCCGATGTTACAATTGTAACAAGCATGGACACTTTGCTAAAAATTGTCGTGCTCCGAAAAAGAAGACTGTAGATAACACAGATGGAAATAAAGGTTTTGTTGCAGCTTTTTCAGCATCTCCTCAGATAATGAATCCGGACCTGTGGTATGTGGACTCGGGTGCTTCTATGCACATGACAAATAGACGAGACTGGATGTATGATGTCACAAGTCCACCGATACCCACCATAACTGTTGCCAGTAAGACACCACTACCTGTGGAAAGTATGGGAAAGGTTAATTTATTGTTGAATGGTAATAAAGAAAGTAAAATTCAGGTAAGACAAGTTTTATACATACCTAAACTTGCTGCAAATCTTCTGTCAGTCAGTGCAATGGTGAAAAATGGCTGTAATGTAAAGTTTAGAGATGAAGGTTGTGATATCTATAATAAAAATGGAAGGCTGTTGTGTTCAGCTCAACTAATGAACAATTTATATCTATTAAATACACACAGAGGGTATTTTCTAATCTGTCTTGTTCAGATAACTTAAATGATTCTGTCCTGTGGCATAGACGCATGGGACATCTGAATTTTTCAGATGTTAGCAAGCTGCCAGAATGTGCCGAGGGAGTCCAGCCGTTCTCAGACAAAAATAAAGGTTCTATTACTTGCACTACCTGTCTCTCGGGGAAACAGACCAGATTGCCCTTTAACAACATTGGCTCAAGATCTTCACAACCACTGCAGCTGGTCCACACTGACCTATGTGGACCAATGGAGCAAGAATCTTTGGGAGGTATGAAATATTTTATCACTTTCATAGATGACTACACAAGACGTGTTCATGTCTATTTTTTGAAAAATAAATTGAATATTGTAGAAGTTTTCAAAGATTACAAAAACAAAGTAGAGAATGAACAAGAGAGAAAAATAAAAGTAATTCGTTCTGATAATGGAAAAGAATACTGCAATAGAGTATTTGAAAACTTCTTGAATAAACATGGGATTGAACATCAAACAAGTGCTCCGTACTCACCCCAGCAGAATGGTCTTGCTGAAAGGATGAACAGGACTCTGGTGGAAAGAGCTAAATGTATGTTGTTTGATGCTCAGCTTGCAAAACAGTTCTGGGCAGAGGCCCTTGCAACGGCAGCATATATAATTAACAGATCACCTACCAAATCAATTAATGGTAAAACTCCTATGGAGTTATGGACTGGTAAGAAACCAAATTTGTCTCATGTAAAGATATTTGGATGTGAAGTAATGACACAAATTCCAAAAGAAAAACGCCAAAATGGGACTCCAAATCCAGAAAGTTATTGTTTGTTGGTTATTGTGAATCTACCAAAGGATACCGAATACTTGATCCAGATACCAATAAAATCATAAAAAGTAGAGATGTAGTATTTTTAGAAAATGTGGAAAAATACAATAATAATATATACTTACCTTGTACATCCAACAGCAACAGTCCAGAGATACAGCCACTCGAAGAATCCCGTAAAGAAGAATTAGAAGACAGCATAGTCCATTCTACTGGTGAGTCAAGTGAGGACTACCAGTCTGGCGATAATGATGATTCATCTTACATACCAGAGCAGTCAATTGATCTTGAGTCACAAATAAGAAACATAAATTTACGTCCAAGGAGAGCTGTTCCGGATGCAGAAAGAGATGACCATGATGTGAGTTATTTCTGTCCAATACTTAATTTAAATGATCCACAAACAGCAGACGAAGCATTATCATCGCCTCATGCTCAGCAATGGAGAGAGGCTATGCAAGAAGAGTATGACTCTCTGATCAAAAACAAAACTTGGTCACTAGTTGATGCACCATCTGGGAAAAGAGTCTTACCATGTAAATGGGTCTATAAAACAAAAACAAATGAAAAGGTGAGATTACCCGTTTTAAAGCAAGATTGGTTATTAAAGGTTATGCTCAAAGAAAAGGAAGTGACTATGATGAGACATATGCTCCTGTTGTAAGATATACATCTGTTCGATTCTTACTTTCACTGGCTGCGAAGAATGATTTAGAAATTTTTCAGATGGATGCCATAAGTGCTTTTCTTCAGGGTGACATAGATACTGAGATATACATGTCACAACCAGAATACTACAAAGGAAATGATCAAGTATGTGTTTTACATAAATCAATTTATGGACTCAAACAAGCTAGCCGGCAGTGGAATCTTAAATTGAACAATATTTTATTAAAAATTGGCTTACAAAGATCCCTGTATTTATTATTTAGTAAATGAGTCTACAACTATATTCATTGCAGTGTGGGTGGATGATCTATTAATTTTTACAAATAATAAAGATAAAACAACAGAGATTAAAAACAAGTTAAAAGGAGAATGCAGTATGAAAGATCTAGGTGAAATGAAGAATTGTATCGGCATTAATATAAGTAGGAACCGAGAGGCAGGTATGATTATGTTAGATCAAGAAAAATATATTAACCTTGTATTGGACCGCTTTAATATGTCTGAATGTAAACCAGTTTCTACCCCGATAGAGGTGAATGCAAAATTTGAGAAAAATCCTGAAGATGGAAACAAAAATATCCCATACAGGGAAGCAGTGGGATGTCTTATATATCTGGCACATGTCACGAGACCTGACATTACCTATGCAGTTAACAAGTTGAGTCAGTACTGCAATAGTCCGGAAAATCAACACTGGCTTGGCATAAAAAGGATTATGAGGTATCTTCAAGGAACCAGGAACCTAAAGCTATGCTATGTCAAAGATGACTCGAAGGAAATAACTGGATATTGTGATGCTGACTGGGCAAGCGACCCAGTGGATAGACGATCATGCACGGGTTATATCTTTTTGTTTCAGAATGCATGTTTATCCTGGAATTCATGTAAACAACAAACTGTGGCACTCTCTACGGCGGAGGCCGAATACATGGCGATGGCGGCGGCCACCCAGGAGGCCCTGTGGCTGCGGCAACTGCAGGCAGAGCTCGGTCAAGGCGAGGACAGTGCACTACTCATCCACTGTGACAACCAAAGTGCAATAAGACTGGCATCAACGGACTGTTATAAACCAAAAACTAAACATATCGATATTCGTTTACATTTTCTTAGAGAAAACATTGTTAGTTCTAAAGTTAAATTTAAATTTGTAAATGGTTGTAACATGGTAGCGGATAACTTGACTAAAGGTACTACTTCAGAAAAACACTTGTTTTGTATTAGTAAAATGGGTCTGCGTTCTGTGGGGAGTGTTGGGAAATAAGAACGCAACCACATTCTTCCATAAGTTGGCAACACAGTTTGCACTTAGTATATTTTCTTTCATTGTAAGCTGTTAACCCTTTCATGTGTCGACAAGGCAATATACGTTTCTTGCATTTTCTAAATAATCGTTTATTATTTCCACCTAAATATCAACAATAGACTGTTATGATTTCGTTTGCAAGTGTCGAGCTATTGATTGTATCAATGAAAGCGATTCATTAAAGAACCAGTTCACGTGTTACAAAATACAAGGCGTTTATTTTACCCTTCACGTATCACGGTACTGTACATGGTCCGTAACGAGTCGGATTATTAGACCAACGGTCATCGGACGACCGTCACCCCCACACTCGCAGTGGATCGCTGCAGAAGGGTGTGCGGCACTAGCTTCGGAAGCTACTCATCCGCCACGCGGAGATACGCTACTGGGCAGTGGTGGGAGGATTTGGAGACCAGCTCATCAGTGCTAGCTGGAGAACAGCATAAAGACCAGTCACATCGGGAAGTGACACAATCAAGTTCTGCGGGACCTGAGAGCGAAGTATTTCTACTACAACGTGACTTCGGTGACTACCTCGGCGTGAAAGCGTGACGTCAGTTTACGTCACGCTCAGATCGGCGGAAGTAACAGTGAGTTAGTAATATAGTGCAAGGATAAACTGTGAGTACATTTTATTATTTTGTCAAGAGAAAGTGAACTTACTGTGTTTGAAGAAATTAACTTAGAAAATTAATGACGACATTTGGACTTGTAAAATTTTCAACTTTACTGATTAGCAACTTAGAATAGTTTGCATGCAATAACTTAGGACTTAGAATAATTTACTAAAAAAGTGAACTACGGGGAACCTACGCCCGATTTTGGTCCGAAGTTAAAACACTTGTAAAATTTTCGTGTTTTGGTTAAAAATTCGTAATATTATTTGTTATAATTAATTGGTAAAATTAAACTTTAAGCCAATAATTTAAACTTACCCTAAAAATTAACTTTGGTTTTATACTTAGTAAATTTAGTTTTGTGTAAAGTAAATATCAAAATTTAAGATGCAACGAATCGTTAATTTACAGAAAGAAATTCAAAATGTTATAGAAAAAGCTTATAACAATTATAAAAAAAGTCCTAAAGATCGAATCACAATCGAATATGTAGAAACTAGATTAGAGTTGTTGGAGAGTGATTGGCAATCTTTTCACGATAATCATAAAAAGATATATGAAGGTTGTAAACCCGATGAATTAAGTTCATCCAGTTATGTGACTACAGACTGTTATGAAAATACTGAGGATATTTACATAAGCTATAAGTCTCTTTTAAAATCTGTGTTAAATAAATTAAGTCCTAAAATTGATCAGTCTCAACAGAGTTCTTCTGTATCTAAAGTTGAAAAACATTCAGTAGTGAATTTGCCTAGAATTTCGATACCTATTTTCTCCGGAAATATTCGGAATGGGTTTCATTTCGCGATTTATTTAAATCTTTGATTGACAAGAATGAATGTCTTGATGATGTACAAAAATTACATTACCTGAAAGGTTATCTTAGCGGTGAGGCTGCTCAGTTAATTCAACACACACCTATAACTGATGCTAACTATAGGGAGTGTTGGGCTTTATTGGAAAGGCGGTATGATAATAAAAAATATTTATCAAATTGTGTTTTGAAAAGGTTGTTCGGATTAAGACGATTAAATTCTGAATCTGCATCTGGCTTAAAAGAAATGTTAGACACTACTGTAGATTGTTTAAATGCATTGAAAAACTTGGGAATTGATATAAGTACTTGGGATATAATTGTGATTCATGTTGTTACTTACAAGTTAGATCCTGAAACTAGAAAACAATGGGAATTGTACATTTCAGTGATGACGCTCTACCAACCATTGACCAATTTAAAACTTTTATTGAACAACGGTTTAGAGCTTTGGGTTTGTCGAGCCACGTAAAGTTGTACAAAATATTAATCGCAGTCAAAATGCTAAGGTTTTGTTTGCTACAAAATCTTTAAAACTCAATTGTGAATTTTGTTTAATGAATCATAAAATGTGTTTTTTGCAAAAAGTTTGCTGAGCAATCTGTCCACCAAAGACGAGAATTTGTAGCGAACAATCACATTTGTTTCAACTGTCTCGGTAGCAACCATATCTCATATGATTGTAAGAAGTCATCATCCTGCAAGAGATGTCATAAGAAGCATCATACCTTATTGCATCCAAGTAGTGATCAAGAGCATCAGGAATCTGCCTCCGATTCTAAACAACAGGACAGAGATAAAACTAGTCAGAAATCAGAATCACAAATTGTAGCTTGCTTTTCTACTGGTCACATTACTCGACCTAAGCAAGTTTTATTGGCAACAGCGCTTATAAAAGCCGAAGCAAAGAACGGTGTGCCTTTATTAGTACGTGCCTTAATTGATCAAGGCTCACAGGCATGCTTCATAACAGAGTCCATAGTCCAGCATCTGCGACTAAAGAAAGTTCCAGTGAACGGAACAATCTCGGGGTTAGGGCAACGACACAACTATGAGAGCTCAATATAAAGTTAGAGTTCTTCTGCAATCTCGCATATATCACAGTTTTAAAATTGAAATAGAAGCTTACGTGCTAAATAAAATAACTTCTTATCTCCCAGAACAGAAGGCAGAAGTTATAGATTGGGTTGATTTAGATCATCTGCAGCTCGCAGACCCACAGTATAATGTACCTAACAAAATAGATCTTCTGTTGGGCGCAGATGTTTACTGCAACATACTGAAGGAAGGAATGAAGAAGTGTCCTAATGGATCACTGATTGCACAGAGCACTACTTTAGGGTGGATTCTTTCAGGTGTGACTAGTAAAGGAAACGAAAGTCAATCAAGTGAAACAGTAAGGGTCATGCATTCACAGATAAATGAAAGTGACATGTTAAAACGCTTTTGGGAAGTGGAAGAGAATACATTTTATAATGTTAAGAAAATATTGAGTGAAGAAGAAAAGAAATGTGAAAATATTTATGAAAACACTACTAAAAGAACAGAAGAAGGACGGTATGTTGTAAACTTACCATTTAGTGATGACAATCAAGCTGCAAGAATGGTGATTCAGGAAATAGCTGTTAAGAGAATGAAGTCTTTAGAAAGAAGATTACAAAAGGATCCTGAATTGCAAGGGAGTTATAATGCTGTTCTAAACGAATACTTACTTTTGGGACACATGCAACCAATCAGCGAGGACGACGATAAAAAACAGGAAGCAGTCTATTTGCCACATCACGCTGTAGTAAGAGAGGACAAAACAACAAAGGTTAGAGTTGTTTTCAACGCATCAGAACCTAACAAGCTAGGTGTTTCGTTAAATGATGCTCTTATGGTGGGACCCACTCTGCAAGCAGATCTTCGACACATCGTGATGCACTGGAGAACCTATCCCATCGCCTTAGTCGCCGACATTGTTAAGATGTATAGACAAGTGTTAGTTGAGAAATCAGATGCTAATATGTATCAACGCATTGTGTGGAGAAGTGATCCTACGGCAGAAATAAAAGATTACGAACTTCTTACCGTCACTTTTGGAACTGCAGCTGCTCGTACCTAGCAGTAAAAACACTGCAGCAAGTGGCTCACGACGACGGAGTCAATACCCACTTGCTAAGGAACGGGTACTGAAATGTTTCTATATGGACGACCTGATGACTGGATGCAATACAGTACAAGAAGGCTTTGAAGTGTTTAAGGAAATTCAAGAATTGTTAAAGAAAGGATGTTTCGAGTTACAGAAATGGAATAGTAATAGTAAAGATCTTTTAAAACAAATAATTTTATTTACGGAAAAGGATACACAAGGATTAGGAAGTCAAGAGACAGAAAATGATAATTCAAAGGAAGAAAGGAGATCAAATTGGACAGTACAATTAAAGTTTTAGGACTTACCTGGAGCAGAAGCGATGACACCTTCAAGTACGCAGTACAGCTCTCTCCGACGACAGGACCTGAAACAAAAAGAAAATATTATCAGAAATTGCGAAGTTGTTCGATCCACTAGGATGGGTTGCGCCTAGTGTGATATTAGCTAAAATGTTTATTCAAAAGCTATGGTTGACAGGCGTAAGCTGGGATGAGCCAATATCTGAAGAATTACAACAAGAGTGGAATACTTATCGTGATGAATTCGGTGAATTTTCCAAGATTGAAGTCCCACGCTGGCTTGGTACCAAGAACACTGATAACAAGGTTGAATTGCACGGTTTCAGTGATGCGTCCCGGAAAGCATACTCGGCAGTAATATATATTCGTATCGTGGATAACATGAATAATGTGAAAACATCACTTGTAGTAGCCAAAACAAGAGTGGCACCCGTCAAACAGATCAGCATTCCACGTCTGGAGCTATGTGGTGCAGTTTTGTTGACAAAGTTATTAGCTGAAACAGTAGAAGTTTTAGACATCCAAAGGACAATGTTCATGCTTGGATGGATTCCACAGTCGTACTGGCTTGGCTGAACAGCCACCCCAGCCGTTGGAAAACTTTTGTCGGTAATAGAGTTTCTGAAATCATAAATTCATTTGATTCGTCGAAGTGGTCGCACGTTTCAAGCAAGGAGAACCCCGCAGATATTGCATCGAGAGGAGTTCTACCGAGCGCTTTGGTTGGGAATGATTTATGTTTTTGGACCGACGTTTTGAGAAAACAAGAAGTTCTTTACAATAGTTCAAAGGATTTACGTACAAGCGAAGAGGAGTCCATTCGAGTTCATATAGGAGAAGTTTCTGGTTTAAGCGAAATCGACGAGTTGTTCACAAAATATTCTTCACTTCAGAAGTTGTTACGGATAGTCGCATATTGTAGAAGATGGCTCAAGAAGTCTTCGAAAAGTACACGTTACTTACTTAAGGTTGAACTCGAAGAAGCCTTACAGTGCTGCTTAAAACTAACTCAACAACTAGGATTGGCTGAAGAATACAACACTCTGAAAAAAGGAAAACCAGTTACTAAGAAGTGTAGCAAGCTGAGAATCTTGTGCCCTTATCTAGACGATAAAGGCATAATTAGAATATCTGGTCGACTCACGCATTCTTTACTGAATGCGGAAACCAAGACACCAATTGTACTGCCTCATGACTCACCATTCACTAGATTGCTAGTAGCTGAAGCTCATGACAAAACAATTCGCAGCTTATGCTTAATTACCTAAGATCAACTTATTGGATTTTAAACGCTAAAAGTTTAGTTAAACAACACATTAGGAAGTGCGTTACCTGCACTAGATACAGTGCACGCGCTCAGCAGCAACGTATGGGAGATTTGCCATCGGTGAGATGTCGTCCAGGGCGACCATTCATTAGTAGCGGAGTCGATTATGCCGGACCTATAAGCGTTAGGACTACAAAGGGTCGCGGACATCGATCTTACAAGGGTTACATTGCAGTATTCATCTGCATGGCAACCAAAGCCGTTCACTTGGAGGTGGTGAGTGATATGACCAGCCAAGCGTTTATCGCTGCCTTCAGACGTTTTGTTGCGCGACGCGGAAAATGCACAAATTTGTGGTCTGACAATGCTACTACCTTCGTTGGAGCAGCGAAAGAGCTAAAAAGAATTAAGTTCCATTCAGCCAGAAATCGCAGAGCATTTAGAAAAGAATGGCACTGAATGTCATTTCATCCTCCACGAGCTCCAAACTTTGGAGGGCTTTGGGAAGCTGCAGTAAAGTCAACGAAGTTCCATCTGAAAAGAGCGATCGGTGAGTTGACGCTCACGTACGAAGAGATGAACACTCTGCTAGTTCAAGTCGAAGCCTGCTTGAATTCCAGGCCTATGACTATTATACACGGACAAGACCCGGAGGAACCTCTTCCTTTAACACCAGCTCATTTCTGATTGGTGAGCCTATAGTTAATGTACCGAACTATACCTACAGTTCGAGTAACATGAGTTTGCTTACGAGGTGGCAGCTTGTACAAAAAACGTTGCAATCGTTTTGGAGGCGTTGGTCAGATAATTACTTGGCAATGTTAATGCAACGATATAAGTGGTCTCAACAGACTCCTGAGCCGAACATCGGAGATATCGTCTTAATTAAGGAAGATAATCTTCCTCCTGGCCAATGGTTGTTAGGCCGCGTAGTCGAAAAGCATAAAGGTTCTGACAACCTAACTCGCGTAGTCACATTACGCACCAAATCCTCTTTGTTAAAACGTCCAACCTCAAAGCTCTGTATCCTTCCTATAGAAAAATAGATTTGATATAAGTCTATGATATGATGTGTCTGTGTACCCATAAATTATATAAGCGATTTATTTGTTAAAATTTGTATTATTTGGAAATATGGTATACTGTCTAACAGAACCTGCATTGCAAATGTTCTATTCTGTATTTGTTTGATATTTCTGTTTAATACGTTGCTCCTAGACACTAAGATGTTGATGTAAACTACTAAAGACATTGCATTAGTCATATTGCTTAATTTTGAAGGACATTCCTCAAATAATGTCCTTGGTGGGCGATATGTTCGGGTTAAGTACCGCACCCAACCGCTAGATGGCGTTGATCGGTCTTAAAACGCGCATACGATGTTTCCGCCATACATTAGACTGTTTTGATTACGTTTGCAAGTGTCGAGCTATTGATTGTATCAATGAAAGCGATTCATTAAAGAACCAGTTCACGTGTTACAAAATACAAGGCGTTTATTTTACCCTTCACGTATCACGGTACTGTACAGGTGTGTCGATGGAGCTAATTAAACTAGCAATTTTGCCTCTAGCTCCGGTTCTCGCCACACTGTTTAATAAGTGTCTCAGGGAGGGGTCGTAGAAGTCGCCGCTGAAGATATCGAAAGTGTCCCCGATATTTAAAGGCAAAGGCAAACGGGACGATACTGATGGATATAGACCAGTATCGATTATACCAGCAATAGCCAAAGTATTCGAAAATGGCTTGAGTTCGCGATTAATGGCCTACCTATCGGAAACCGAGGCGCTGTGTGAACAACAATACGCATACCGCGAAGGAGGTCTACGACTTCTCTAACGCGTGAAGTGATTCGTAGCGTGTTGGCTGCCCGTGAACGTAAAGAGCAAGTAGCCGTCTTATGCTGTGACTTATCGAAGGCCTTCGATGTAGCAGACCATGAGACCTTAGCTTTAAAGCTGAAACACTATGGCATAGCTGGGAAATCATACGAGGTATTGACTGACATGTTACGAGGCCGCTCTCAAGTAGTGGATGCTGGCGATGGCGAGAATAAATCAGACCCGTTGCCTTCGTCTATGGGAGTACCGCAGGGTTCGTCAGTCTCTAATATTATGTTTTCTCTCCTACTAAACGATCTACCCGAAGCCGTGAAGGGTGCAGCCATATTCATGTATGCGGATGACGTGGCTGCCGTAGTCACAGCTCTTTCAATAGAGGAATTAGAAGAGAATTTAAATATTGTAATAAACGGCTTAAATTCATGGTTTAGTGCCAACGGTTTTATGCTAAATTCAAAAAAGACTCACTATATTCACTTTTGTCTGTCGGGACACCATACAAAACCGCTAAAAGTCTCGCTAAATGTTGTTAGGATTGAGCAGGTACAGAACACCGCATTTTTGGGGTTCGAGATTGATCGCAGCATGACGTGGGAACATCACATCGACAAGATGTGTGCTAAAGTTAGCAGTGCGTGCTTTGCGCTGAGACGAGTATCCCAAGTGGTGTCTACGGAAGTGTCACGTGCATGTTACTTCGCCACAGTGCATTCACGGTTACAATACGGCGCCGAGCTATACGCGCGCGCTGCCGACTGGAAGCGTGCGTTCCGCGCCCAAAAACGTGCCGTACGTGCCATTGTTGGCGTATCGCAATGTACATCCGTCAGACCATATTTCAAGGAGCTTGGTATACTTACTTTACCTGCAATCTTGATCTATCAAGTGGCTGTGTATGTCAAAAATAATCTAGAATCGTACAACACGCGAGGAGAGAGACATTCTCGCAACATACGCAACGCCGACAAGCTGGATGTTATACCACACTCTCTCACGAGGTCACAGAAGTTAACTCACATTATGGGACCGGAAGTTTATAACACTCTTCCCAAAATAGTTATATCGGCCCCAAGTTTCGGCAGCTTCAAAAACAGATTGAAGTGCTGGCTTATCGATCAAACTTTTTATAGTTACAGCGAATTTTTAGAGAATGATGGCAAAGTTCCCACAAAAATGTAAATAAATAAATTTGACATAGGTTAGTACAATTGCAATAAAGACATTATACTCGTATAATGCTTGACAGTTTTCTGTACAATAATTATTGTAATACAGTAAAGTAGTAGTTTCAAACTTTGAAAATGTATACAATTTGTATGCTCTTTCTTTTGTTTTTATTTTTTATCAATTGACGTGTAAATTGTACATTTATGAATAAAGTACTTTGACTTTGACTTAATGATAACGAAATCCAGGATAAAGTTGGTATTGAAGCTGCCTAAATAAATGTGATTTCTGTGAGTGAATCCAATATTGAGTTCATAAACGGTACCGATGAAACGTCACAAATTATTGAGTTAGCGCAAACTACAAATAAAAAAGTACGTACAGTACGTACTGACGTGTGACACGCGGCCGAGCAAAGACAAAATTTAAAGAAATTTTACATACCCTATAAGGTTACGTACTACGAAAAGATGAGGTCAAAAGGCATATAAAGGCTATATATGTTTATTTGTGTGCAAGGTTACGAAAGCAGTTCACATTGAACTCGTCAGTGCGCTAACTTCAAGAGGTTTTTTGGAAACATTCAAGCGTTTCGTGTTACAGTTTAGCACTAAAAGGTACAACGTGGCATTTCATACCACCACGGGCACCAAATTTTGGTGGTTTTTCACAACTCCCTCAATATGGGTATCAAATGAAAAGACTTGATTAGTGAAATGTTGTACAGATTACAAACCCGAGGTAGCCGGGAGCAAATCAAATTTTTTAATTTTGTTCATGTGATGAAACGAAACCGACCGTAAGCTACGTCAAAGTTCGTTCAGGGAATAATGATTTTTCAATATGATCGTGTCGTGTATGTTTGTCGTGTCGCCCTCAATGAGTGTGTTCGGTGACGCAGACGCCGGCCCGGACGGCGAGCGCTGGGAGGCGGTGGGCGCGGGCGCGGCGTGGGCGGGCGAGCTTCGCGACGCGGGCGGCACGCTGCGTGACGCGGGCGGCACGCTGCGCGACGCGGGCGGCACGCTGAGCGCCGCCGCGGCCGCGCGCGCGCACGCCGGCCTGTACCGCTGCGTGGCCGACAACGGCGTCGGACCGCCGCTCGTCGCGCGCGTCAACCTCACCGTGCACGGTGCGTGCCGCTCCCTGCTACTCCCAGCCGCTCCCTGCCGCTCCCTGCCGCTCCCTGCCGCTCCCTGCCGCTATTTGACGCTTGCTGCCTCGCGCCGCTGTTACGTTATTTTTATTGAGCACAAACAATTAAATAAAAATACAATATCGATTACGCAAAGTCGACAAATCAACTTGTGGTAAAAACTAAAACAACTCGCATCCTCACTACACCGGCGCAACGCTGCAAATCGACGGTGATGACGAGTCAAATATTGTGTCGGTGCAAGGATGCTATCCAATAAAGTACCTGCAGTTTTAAAATAAGATATTTCAAAGTTATATTTGAATCGTGTGGGGTTTCGAGCGGGGCGTGACACTCGTCCGCTCCGGTCCGCAGAGCCGGCGCACTTCCCCGCGGCGGAGCGCGGCGCGGCCGAGCTGAGCGTGCCGCGCGGCGCCGACGCCGAGCTGCGCTGCGCGGCGCGCGGGGACGCCCCGCTCGCGGTCACGTGGGCGCGCGCCGGCGCGCCGCTCGACCTGCGCTCCTACAAGTAAGTGGCTCTCACTTGTAAACTCGAAGCTCTGCTGCGTTTCTTATAAAAATTAAATGTAAATTAAATGTTTATATTTTGTTAACCGTTGCTTCGTTTAAATTTTGTCTGAAACACCGTTATGTACACCAGTATCCTATTAGCTACCTTATATTTCCATACATTAGCAATATGTACTTTAATAGAACGTGTGGATAGCATAAGCTATCTCGACACCTCACTTCGTTTTAAAATTTGTTCAATGTTCGATCTGCCAAAAAAAACACGCCGTTTTATTTCACTCTCGAAAAATTGTCACGGTACATTGCCTGCAATCGACACGTAACTGAGGAACACAGCGAGAGTTATTGACTTTAGTTAATTTGGTGGTGTGACGTTCTCGGCGGGTGACGCGGTGGAGGCGGTCGCTCGTATTGTACTTGTCAATGGATTGATGTGTAAAAAATGTAAAATGTTGATTAAATTCAGTGACCATTAAATTGCATAATTTCCGTGATCATACCATCCGTTCATATCAATGCATATTTTTTATATCATGTTCGTAACAGGTAATAGATTTTATGAGTATCATAGTTAGATTTAGCAAAATGACAGCCTAGGAATATGGTTCGTATATGATAGATGTACAGCGCCCAGCGCCCAAGTATCAAAAATGAAACGCACGTATAACATCTATGAAGATTGTATTCTTTTGTTTGCAAATGCTATGCTAAAGGATAACATTGTGTTGATATTTAGATAAACGAGAGATTTGTCTCAAAACAAAACATCAATACTACTACTACAATTTAAACAATGGGTAAATGTACTTTTACCATAATATCTTTTAACATAATATGGGTATCATGCCCATTATTCGGAAATCTGCTACAATAACTCCTGTCCACAAAAGTATGTAGTTCGAAACATCGCGCTTGGGACCACCCAAGCGCGATGTTTCAACTACAGAACAATTCAAAACTTTGTGTACTAGCTAAATTATTTGAAAAATTATCCACGACCAACTTTACTCTGCTCTTAAACATACCTTCTTACCCCAGCAACATGGTTTTCTGAAGGGAAGGTCTACTACAACCAACCTTGTTTCATTTATCGATGCGGTCACGTCCGGTATGGAGGGGTGGGCAAGTAGACGCTATTTATACAGACTATCGGAAAACTTTCGATCGTCTGGATCACTCTATCCTCCTCGCTAAACTGTGCGCCGCCGGAATAAGAGGTGATTTGCTTCGGTGGTTTGCTTCTTACGTCAACGGTCGCACTCAAGCTGTGGCTCTCAATGGGTTCATGTCTGCTCCATCATTCATCCCATCCGGTGTGCCGCAAGGATCAATTCTCGGGCCTCTCCTGTTTATTTTGTTTATTAACGATATTAACCAATGTGTCAAGCATTCCAACTTCTTACTCTTCGCAGATGACATGAAGATTTTTAAAGTTATTAAAAATTACCGTGATTTGGAATTGCTTCAACTAGACTTGGACAGCCTTGTGATTTACTGCTTGGAGAACAAACTTGATCTTAATATTTCGAAATGCTGCTGCATCACCTTCAGTAGATCAGCTCAAACAATTTCTTTTGATTATAAAATTAACGATCAGTCCTTGTCAAGGGACAATTCTGTAGTCGATCTGGGAGTTACTCTTGATCCTAAGTTACTTTTTGATAAACATATCGAGAAGATCTGTAATAAAGCCATGAAATCTCTGGGCTTCATATTCTGGATAACTAAAGATTTCAAAATGATAAAAACCCTTAAAGTTCTTTATTGTTCTCTAGTGCGCAGTCAACTTGAATATGCATCTCAGGTTTGGAATCCCAGCTATAGCAAATATATTTCCATGCTGGAAAGACCTCAAAAAAAGTTTCTACGTGTTGTTAGTTTCAAATTTCAAATCATAAGTTCTGAGTTTGAGTATGACGAGGTCTGCTTCCATCATCATATTTTGCCTGCTCTGGTTAGAAGAGAGGTGGCTGATCTCAGCTTCATGCACAATATCCTGTGTTGTCGGATAGATTGCCCGACTCTGTTGTCTCGGATAGGTCTCGTAACTCCGCTCAGGGCCGCCCCGCGAACACAGTCTTCAGCTGTACACCCCGCGTCATGTCACGAATTATCGGAAGAATTCATTTCTTATTCGCACTACATATTTAAAGCTTTAACGTTATTTATTCTAAAGGCGTCGATTTGTTCGCGATGAGGCATAACTCTTTTAAAAACGCAATTTGTTCTTTGATATAACCAAGGACAAATACGAAAAGAGTAAGAATTTGTTTTCAAAAAACGCAGGTTTAAAGCTAAACGTAACGTTGATGTAAACCATTAATTTGATTAATTTTTGTTAAATTCTATATATATTTTGTAATTTCCTAACTAGTGATACTTGTGTTTGTTCGCTCCCCGTGTGTGGTTTCTACTTGTTCTGTCTATCTGTATTAACAATTTTTTCTTTCTGTTTGTTTTATCAGTGAAAACTGTATTTGGCTTCAGTGTTTCCTGATCTCTCATCTAAATTTTATGATTGTGTAATGCTGTTTGTTTTCCATTTAGAATAAAATAACTAAATAAATAAAATAAGTATAGGTAAATAATTGTTAGGGCATAGTCATGTCACTCATGTTTATCTCATTTTACGATTTGCCTTAAAATAAATAAATATAAATAAATAAATATAAATATTGGTGGACAATTCACAAACAACACCATCGGACCCCAAACTAAGCAAAGCTTGTGATATGGCGGCCAGATAGTTGATATAATACTTATATAGTTTTAAATACATACTTATTATACATAGAAACACCCAGACGTGTGTTATCAGAGAGTACATTAAACCCATTTCATTTGCATTGAATGAAGACGCTTGTACCTATACCTACATTACCTATTAAAGCGACTGAAGTGATCATTTTAAAGAGCGTACCTACCTACCAAAACATTGATAGGTACTATGTGTGCTACCGTTGTAGAAAATCGTTTCGTATTTACCAATGTTTTGGTACATACTCTAAGGATCATGACCGAAAATTGGTCCAATATTTCGATATTTTCATCGATTTTTTGGTTGAATCTATGTTTTGCGAAATATGTATTTCCATTTGTACGGAACAACGATAACTACTCAACTGAAATAAAACCGAATGAAAATAAATCCTTTTCTACTTGGTATAAAAAAATACCACATGCCCTGTAGTATGGAATTTACATCCATTTTTTTGGTAGTCATTGAATAAGGTGATCTTCCTTTATATTGTTTGCCTAGTAGTATTACTGAGCAATTGGAATGTAAATAAAACCAAAGCGCTCAGCTGGTGGAAGATAAAATTTATTCAAAACTGAAATTAACATATTACAACCTTCACATAACTCGTTTGCGCGTTTTAACTGCCTTACAGCGCCATCTAGAGTTTAATGGGTGAACTAACTTTCGTCCAAACTTGGAATTACGTATCGATTCGGTGCTAGGATAGTAAGGGGAGGTGCGTTCCCCTCGCAGGGAGGATATAATCCTCGCCATGTGACGTCGCGTTCCCGGCGGCAGGTGGTCGGTGTCGGAGCAGCGCGCGGCGGGCGGCGTGCGCTCGACGCTGGCGGTGCGCGGCGCGGCCAGCGAGGACGCGGGCGAGTACCGCTGCACCGCGCGCAACCCGCACGGCGCCGCCGAGCGCGCGCTGCGCCTGCGCGTGCTGGCGCCGCCCGCCGCGCCGCGCGCGCCGCGCCTGGCCGGCCTGGGCGCGCGCTGGGTGCGCCTGCGCTGGCCGCGCGCGCCCGCTGTGCCCGCCGCGCCCGCCGAGCCCGCCGAGCCCGTCTACTCCGCCGTGTGCGCGCCGCTGCGCGCGCCCGCGCCGGCGCTCAACCTCACGCTGCGCGCCGAGCCCGCCGACCCCGACCTCGGGTGAGCGGTTCGACCGACTCTCGTCCCTCGGTATCGACGTATCCTCGGAGGGCGACAACTGACCGCTCGAATGGAACCACTAAAGTACCCGAAGTCGTTTGACTTCATTTCTGTGGTATTAACGTGTCGATTGTGGATCGCGATGCCCGAGTGTGATTCCCTCGATCGTTGCGATCTTCGCGAAGCACGTTGTCGCACAACATCACATTATGCAAATTCAATAATCGAAAACGATACATTACCACGGATAATAGGACGTGTTCCCCGCTCCCCGCGCAGGTGGGCGGGCGAGCTGTGGGCGCGCGTGGGCCCGCTGCGCGCCGGCGCCGCGTACTCGGTGAGGCTGGCGGCCGCCGGGCCCGCCGGGCCCTCGCCGCTCTCCGAGCCGCTGCTCTTCACCACGCTGGAGGAAGGTGCCCGCCCCCGCTCCCCTCTGACCCCCGTTCCCCGGCCGGACTCGGGTTCACGCGTCCCTCTGTTCCAGCTCCGTCGGCGGCGCCACTGGACGTGCGCGCGGCGCCGCTCGGGCCGGGCGAGCTGCGCGTCACCTGGGCGGTGAGTGCGGGGCGGGCGCGGGGCGCGGGCGGGGCGGGGGCGGGGGGCTGACGCGCGGTGTGTCCGCAGGCGCCGCCGCGGGACAGCTGGAACGGCGAGCTGGTCGGGTACTCGGTGTCGTGGCGAGCGGCGGACGACGCGGGGCGCGCGGCGGACGCCGGCCGGCTGACGGCGGCCGGCGCCGGCGCAGAGCTGGCGGTGGGCGGGCTGCGCGCCGGCGCGCGCTACGCCGTGTCGGTGCGCGCGCTGACCCGCGCCGGCGCCGGCCCGGACTCGGCGCCGGCGCTCGCCACCACGCTCGACGGAGGTGCGCTCAGAGGACCCCACCGTTCCGATTATATTTAGTCCCGGCGAAATGAAGTACCCGGCGGTCGTTGCCCGCAGCGCCGGAGGAGCCGCCGGCGGCGGTGCGCTGCGAGCCGGCGCCGGGCGCGCTGCGCGTGCGCTGGGCGCCGCCGGCCGGCCCGGCGCCCGCGCCGCGGGACTACGACGTGCTGTACGCGCCCGCGGACGCGCCGCCCGGTGAGCGCAGTATAAACGGTTTTCATAGAACTATTCGATGCTCGAAAAAGTGATTTCATATTAAATATCGCAATATTACAATTTTGTAAGTATATTTTTTTCTCACGTTTTTTTTTTCTAACATTGCTGCCAAAAAAATAGTCTTTCAGTATTTTTGTTAGAACGTTTTTAACCCCCGACCAAAAAAGGGGTGTTATAAGTTTGACGTCGATGTCTGTCTGTCTGTCTGTCTGTGTGTGTGTCTGTCTGTGGCACCGTAGAGCTCAAACGGATGGGCCGATTTCGATGCGGTTTTTTTTATTTGAAAGTTAATATCCGTGCGGATGTTCTTAGCTATGTTTGGTTAATATATATTCAAGATAGCCGCCGCCACAAAATGGCGGATAAAATATTTCTTCACAACCTACCTCAATATGGGTATCAAATGAAAGGGCTTGACTAGTAGAATACTATACACTATAAAAAAATCTAATTCAAGATGGCCGACATGACATGACAAATGAATTATATTATTTTTTTCACTACTACCTCAATATGGGTATCAAACGAAAGGGCTTGACTAGTAAAATACATTGCACTATGACAAATTTTAAATACAAGATGGCCGCTTCCACAAAATGGCGAAATACATTTCTTTTTTCACAACTCCCTTAATATGGATATCAAATGAAAGGGCTTGACTAGTAGAATGTTGTACGGATAACAAATCTGAGGTAGTCGGGGGGTTAGTCAAAATTTTTAATTTTGTTCTTGTTGAACAAATAAAGCAGGAACAGTTTAATGTCAACGCCGAGTCTCCTTCGATCTCGAAAGTTTATTACATTGATCACGGCCAGTATTCGGATGGGTAACCGCATCGAAAAGTCGATTGTTTGTTTCTTCATCAATAAATATATTTTTGTGTTAACAAACTGTTATACTGCGAACGAAAATTTTTAATTATTTAATAAACCCTTGAGCTACTTGACATGTAAATGACTTTAGCCTAGAAGAACGAACAGATTAGGAGACAAGACAAGAGTTAGCTCGAATGTTTACGTTCCTATTAGGGCTGGTCGACTGTGGGAATCCTTTTTTTTAATTCTAAAGTATGCCGATCGTATAGACATGGTGTGTGTGGAGGGACAGGCCTGCAGTCATCACGAAACTCTTCCTTTCGCAAGATCTAGGAATTATGTCATCCAGCGATGCGGCTGATTTCGAACATTGCCTTTCCCCGAAAACATTTGGACTTTCGACCCGCAGAGTGGGTCGCACCGGCGGAGGGCGGCAGCGTGCGCGCCGGCGCCGCGTGCGAGGCCGCGCTGGGCGGGCTGGCGGCCGGCGCCGGCTACTGGGTGTGGTGTGCGCGCGCGGCGCCGCCGGCCCAGGCCGGCCGCGGCGCCCGTGCGCTGCGCCACGCCCGCCGCCGGTGAGTGCCGCCCCCCGCCCGCCCCGCCCCGCCGCGCGCCCCTCACGCGCTCTCTGTGCAGCCCCGGGCGCGGTGCGCGGCGTGCGCGCGCTGCCGGCGGGCGCGGGCGCCGTGCGCGTGTCGTGGCTGGCGCCGGCGAGCCGCGCCGCGCTGTCGCACTACGAGCTGTCGCTGCGCGAGCTGGGCGGCGCGCGCGAGCGCTCGCAGCGCGTGGAGGCGGCGCCGGGGAGGAGGAGGTGTGGCGGGAGGTGCGCGGGCTGCAGCCGGCGCTGTACGCGGCGCGCGTGCGCGCGGTGGGCGCGGCCGGCGCGGGGCCCGCCTCGCCGCCCGTCAGCGTGGCGCCCGCGCACCCGGGTACCGACGCCTCATCCTTAAACCTAAACCCTCTACACACGAGTCCCAAAATCAGAGGAAACTACGTAAAACTAGTGGGGAGGAGCCTACATCGCACCATAAATCACCAATCATATGGTGCGATATAGGCTCCTCCCCACTACTTTTACGTAATATCCTTTGATTTTAGGACTCGTGTGTGAGAGCGTTTTACTTTACTTTAGAGCTATGGTCTGGTAAAATTGTAAATTCTCTGAATTTCCTACCTTCCCTCGCTGTACATGCATGACCGCACACTTGTCGACATCATACTCAATCTTGATGGCGTTACTAAAACCCTCTGTGGTTTTGAATAGCTCCAACAAGTCTTGGCGTTGGCGGTGCAGAGTTTGAGGTCGTCCGTGTAAAGCAAAATGAGATATTTTATTTTATTTTATTTTATTCTAAATGGAAAACAAACAGCATTACATAATCATAAAATTTAGATGAGTGGAAACACTGAAGCCAAATACAGTTTTCACTGATAAAACAAACAGAAAGAAAAAAATAGTTAATACAGATAGAACAAGTAGCAACAAGTAGATACCACATACGGGGAGCGAACAGACACAAATATCACTAGTTAGGAAATTACAAAATATATATAGAATTTAACAAAAATTAATCAAATTAATGGCTTACATCAATTAAACGTTTAGCTTTAAACCTGCGTTTTTTTGATAACAAATTCTTACTCTTTTCGTATTTGTCCTTGGTTATATCAAAGAACCGCCCACAAATTGCGTTTTTAAAAGAGTTATGCCTCATCGCGAACAAATCGACGCCTTTAGAATAAATAACATTAAAACTTTGAATAGTGCGAATAAGAAATGAATTCTTCCGATAATTCGTGACATGACGCGGGGTGTACAGCTGAAGACTGTGTCTCCGCGGGGCGGCCCTGAGCGGAGTTACGAGACCTATCTGAGACAACAGAGTCGGGCAATCTATCCGACCACACAGGATATTGTGCATGAAGCTGAGATCAGCCACCTCTCTTCTAACCTGAGCAGGCAAAATATGATGATGGAAGCAGACCTCATCATACTCAATATCCGAACTTAAGATTTGAAATTTGAAATTAACAACACGTAGAAACTTTTTTTGAGGTCTTTCCAGCATGGAAATGTATTTGCTATAGCTGGGATTCCAAACCTGAGATGCATATTCAAGTTGACTGCGCACTAGAGAACAATAAAGAACTTTAAGGGTTTTATCATTTTGAAATCTTTAGTTATCCTGAATATGAAGCCCAAAGATTTCATGGCTTTATTACAGATCTTCTCGATATGTTTATCAAAAAGTAACTTAGGATCAAGAGTAACTCCCAGGTCGACTACAGAATTGGCCCTTGACAAGGACTGATCGTTAATTTTATAATCAAAAGAAATAGTTTGAGCTGATCTACTGAAGGTGATGCAGCAGCATTTCGAAATATTAAGATCAAGTTTGTTCTCCAAGCAGTAAATCACAAGGCTGTCCAAGTCCAGTTGAAGCAATTCCAAATCACGGCAATTTTTAATAACTTTAAAAATCTTCATGTCATCTGCGAAGAGTAAGAAGTTAGAGTGCTTGAAACATTGGTTAATATCATTAATAAACAAAATAAACAGGAGAGGCCGAGAATTGATCCTTGCGGCACACCGGATGGGATGAATGATGGAGCAGACATGAACCCATTGAGAGCCACAGCTTGAGTGCGACCGTCGACGTAAGAAGCGAACCACCGAAGCAAATCACCTCTTATTCCGGCGGCGCACAGCTTAGCGAGGAGGATAGAGTGATCCAGACGATCGAAAGCTTTCCGATAGTCTGTATAAATAGCGTCTACTTGCCCACCCCCCTCCATACCGGACGTGACCGCATCAATAAATGAAACAAGGTTGGTTGTAGTAGACCTTCCTTCAGAAAACCATGTTGCTGGGGTAAGAAGGTATGTTTAAGAGCAGAGTAAAGTTGGTCGTGGATAATTTTTTCATATAATTTAGCTAGTACACAAAGTTTTGAAATTGGTCTGTAGTTCGAAACATCACGCTTGGGACCACTTTTGTGGATAGGAGTTATCACTTAATTGCAGGAATCATTAAGACGAATTCATTTTGTAGTAGATTATTGGATTTGTTGCACAATGTGAGGCATAACGAGGAATAGTTGTAAATATTGTAAGAGGTAACGCGGCAGATAATTATATTTTGAAATATTAGTTTTTTAACACGAAAACAAAAGCAGGTATCTTTGGTACAATCAAATGTTAGAAGAATTAGATTTGTAAGTGAGCCAAATATATTCGCAAATCTCGATTTCATAAGAAATAAGGTATTTTGAAAATAAATAATTACGAAAAGATCGAAATCATACAATAGTCACTTGATTTTCGCCAGATCACTTTCGGTATAAATGGGAATAATCGGCGAAGTGTCGTTCCGTCTTGTAAGGATTTTGCAGCCCTGGACCCAGACGTATTTATGATAGTTCTCCGAGGCGACCTTCTTCGTTTTATTCAGCAATAGCTTGTTTTCTCTTGTAAGGTGATCGTTAACATATACTTTGCTCGGGTTCCCAGGAAGCCTAGATGTTCGGCGGTGAGGGCCGGCGCGTGCGCCCTGGCCAGGGCTACGGAGTTTTCTTTAACGTACCTACTGAGGAATCCTACGACGATCGGTTTAGGTTCTGTCGCGGATCGAGCCCTGATAATAAAATTAATGTCAGTTTTAGAAATAGGTTGGCCGATCACGACTCCGATTTTGGATACTATATCGAATAGGTTTTCATTCTTCTTCATCGGAATTCCTTTTATTTCGACGTTATTGCACCTCAACAGTTGGTCCTTGGCGGCGAGTTCCGTCGTTAGTCTGGCGATTTCGTCGCCGAAAGCAGGGTAGTCCGAGGGCACGGCCGGCCTCTCTTCTAACTTAGCTACTCTGGTTTCGAGCTCCTGTAGCCTCGCGGAGTTCTCGGCCACCTCGCTCCTGATGGTGGACAGGGAGTCCCGGAAGTGTTGCAGGGTTTGCGTGATCCCGGTAATTTCCTGCACGATAGCGGGGAGCTGCTCGAGCCGGACGTTGATGCCGGCGAGACCGTCGCGAAGCTCCCGGAGCACGCCGTCGAGCGTGGCGGCCGGGGACGGGGCCGGCGCCGGCGCCGGGGAGCCGGCCGGCGGCGCGCCCGGCCCGGCCTTGCAGCCGGCACACAGCAGCGCCGCCACCCGGCTCGCCGACATTTTACGGAAGTTAGTCTCCGAGATGTGCGCTCAGGGGGAAACAATACTTCAGCCCGCATTTACTACACTTGACCCCATCTATGTGGTCTCTGTTGCACGCTGGACAAGTGAACATGGTAGATTCGCGCCGCGACAATACACACAGACTAGGTTACCAAGGGAGGTGTTATCACTACGAACACACGGCGCGAACTGATATAACTGATAATATAGCGAACTGATATAACTTCACCTCCCCTACTAAGACGATAGCATAAAATAAAATAAAAAAATGCCTCTTTCAATCATTATCAAGTCCACCGAAACAAACGAACTGTCTACGCCACCTGGTTGACGAAGGACTGTGACCCACTGTCCCATGCATTTGCTTTGAAAAGATTTCAGAGTTAAATAAAATTATTTATAAATCTCTCAAACCTTTTCCAGCCATGAATGAGGCACCGCATCATAGGCCTTCTTATAGTTAATCCAAGCAGTGGAGAGGGCTTCTTTGTTTAGTTTGACTTGTTATTATTAATATTATTATATTACTGTTGTATTACAGCACTTAGGTACACTACGTAAACACTCAAAATGATACCTATTTTCATCACTTCTGTGATTAGGTACACATAGACTGTAACACAACATATTGCATTTGTAGCAATGTATCTATAAAATAAATAAAAGCACACACAAAAAAGTGTGTGCGGTAGAGGTGAAAACTAAAATAAGAAATACTTATAAGTACTTAACCACTAAATAATTTTAATAATTAAAAATACATATTATTTAGAAATTGAAAATTAGTAATGTATACCTAGTAAGTATAGCAACACGAGAATAACATGTAGCGAAATGATTAGTATCTATGGCCAAGAATAAATTTTAAAAAACATGACGCGGTTCAGGAATCGGCTTTGACAGTCAAACCCGATTTCTGAACCGCATAATTTGTTTGACCAGCAAATTTTCTAGTGTTTGCTATTAATTTATTTATTTTACAGATATTTCGCAAAAAATGCAATATAGTATACTATTATGTTGTGTTTAAAGTGTATGTGTAAGTTATGTAATGAAAATAGGTATCATTTTGTGTGTTTACGTAGTGTACCTAAGTGCTGTGATAAAACAGTAATACGAGTATATTACAACAAACACTTTTTGCAATGGATGTGAAATGCAAATTTAATATTTCGTGACAAGATCAATTAATGCAGTGGCAACACTCGCCAGATAAACAGTGTTTATAAGATCACGCTTATTTTAAAATCTCCAAAATTGTAAAAAAAGCAAGTGATATCAACTTACGCGCTTTATAAACATACGTTCTTAGTGTATAAACAAAGTGCCAAAGAAATACAACACGGGTGAGCAGTACCCATGCACTAATCACACTTTTCAGCACGTATAATTAACGTTGAACAGTTTGAATATGAGCACACATGTTTAAGATTATTGCCTATACAAGAATAACAACATAAAACTCATACATAATATGTGTAAATCAAAGTTTTCTTTTGAATTTCTAACCTTATCAACGAGTTCGATCAAATGACACCACAATAACACTGATAAGAACGATGTCCGAATATTTAACGAAATGAGAAATGATTATGAAATTTCTGACGCAATGTTGAAGTTGATACAGAATTCGACGTCTGACATTAGACATTTTTGCGTTTCGTTTTAGCCATTGTTCCGATTTACACTTTCGAAGTAACTCGTTGACTAAGATTGCACAATTTATGATTAGCTCATTTTATTTTCCTCATTACGGAAAATTTGCACCGCTGGCAAACAACAAATTTAGGCAATTAACCAAGATAATTTCACAAGCCAGAATTAAACATAAATTCAATAAATATGAAAACCAGACATTCAAGTCTTCGTGAACTTGAACAAAACTAAAGGAGACACTCATCGATTTACAAAATACTAAAATTTTAATGACACATAGTTGCAAGACGTAGGAGAAATTGAGATAAAAATATTCTTGACCAAAATAAACGCCTACAAAATGAAATGCTTGAACTCGAGAGGAAGTTAGATAACATAAGCGCTGAACGTGATGATTTACTAGAATTAATGACTATTCACAAAAATTGTCGAATTGAATGTGACGAAGCTCATTTAAAAGCTATTAATCTCCAAAATAAGCTTGAAAAAGCTGAAGCAATCATAAATACCCTTGAAATGTAGCTAAATAATAAAGAAAGTCAAAGCATTCTAAATCTATTTGACAAATCGATCACTAAACATGAACGTGCTTGTAATGCGATAGATACTATAGATCTTACTACAGAGAAAGACGACTCTGTCGTGCTAAAAAGGATAAATATTATGAATAAATGAGTAAAATAAACTTAAAATATATTTGAAAGCAAAAAACATTAGTAAAGTGTAAGAAAAACATAAAATCCAGTAACTTCAGAAATACAATGACAATTAAGGAGAAAATGAACATGAGAAACATAATAAGAGATCACGAAAACACAATAGTAAACTACTAAGAGGATTTTAACGACAACTTAGATAAAATAAAGAGACTAGAAGACGATCTAAAAGAAATTCAATGCAAATATAATTTAGCCCAAAGAGAAATCAAAGAACTGATCTCGGAAATAAATACACTGGTGAGTTTAAGCCCAAAAAGCGAAGAGACTCCATTTCTAACACTAATTCAATATTAGTGTCAAATATACCATCTGGAGATACACTATCTGCGGTTATCACTTCTAGACGTAATTCATTGCTGAACGAAACATTGGCAGCCAAAGTGAATTATAACTTTCAAATTGATTCCACACAAATAGATATACTCTGTCCACAGAAGAAACAACAAAATGAAGAAGAGACGTAGAATTTTTTTGCGATAGCATTGGTCTTGGAATTGGGAAAACTTTCAACAACTTTACAAATCAATAAGTAATTAACAATTGTATGCCAAATGTAAAATTTCAAAGTTTGATTGAAAAAATTGTAGCCAGCGATTTTCAACAAAAAACTAATGTGGTAATAATGATGAGAGAGACTTATGGTGTAACAAAAAAGTCCTTTTAAACTGCATCGAATCGTTTATTGAATTTCATAAGAAAGGGTCTATTAACAAAATTGTTGTGTGTACATTTCCTTATCTGGATGTGATGGACTGGACTCAAAAGATGAGAATACATAACCTTAGTATAGTTCTACACAACCTCGTCTCCAACAAATCTCGTGAATTTCTTTTCTTTGACTTAAACAATAAATCGAACGATATTATTTACACCGTGCGACCCTTGAACGGGTATAAAAAAACAAAACTAGCAAAGCTTATCTTTTTGGCCCTGTTGAATGATTTGAATAGGCATAGTGTAGACGGGGATAATGTAGTTATTACATTAACTAAAGAACAGGACAACCATCGTTTAAACTAACACCGATGACAACAGGAAGGACTTGTTATGTTACGTCAAAACGTAAACATGCCCAAGCCCTTCCTTGCAATAAATATACGAGTAGCAATAAGAAACTAATTAATATAAACATATTGTATCAAAATATAAATAGATTATCTGGAAAATTGATAGAATTAGAAATGTATTTGGAAAGCGCTAATCATGATATTCTGTGCATCACGGAGACTTGGCTGTCTAAATCAACATTAAATTTCACTCTTCATATCTATATAATAGGTAGCATAGCAAACGGTCATACAGAACCAAACGTATTGGAGGAGGATGCATGATTTTGTAAAACAGTCAATTAAATATAAAACACGGAAAGATATAGAAAAATTAAGCGAAGAATGTCACTGTGAAGTAGCTTGTGTAGAGCTGGACAGTTATGTAATTTTGTGTGTAAACAAACCGCCAAGCGCTGTCTTTGAAAGATTCTTAACTGTTCTGGAAGAAGTTATTTGTCGTATCACTGACAAATGGAAGCCGATTGTGATGTGCGGGGACTTTAATATTAATTGGCTAAAGGATTCCACTTTTAAGAATGCAATGAAGTCGCTATGTCAGTCTTTTAATCTGGTGGAGGTATTTGTTGGGCCGACAAGAGTTGCCACAACAAAGATAGGTACATCTGCAACATGTATTGATAATATTTACGTCAACTGTAAATACCAAGAGAGCAAAATTCTAGATCGCTTAAGATCGGACCACAGAGGACTAAGTATTACCTTACCTACTCAAATACAAAAAAATGAAGTAAAACTAATGACAAGACCTATTACACAGGATCGCACAGATTTGTTAAAAATCGCAATTGACAAATATTTCTTAAATTTTAATTCTGACATCATCATCAGTAATCCTGACTGTAGTTATAACAACTTTTTTAAAATGTTCCAAAATGAATACAATTCTATATTTAAAACCAAAGAAGTTAATGTTAACAGCAAACCCAAATTTGCCGAGTGGGCTACTCCTGGATTGTTTATTAGTCGAAATATTTTATATGAGTTAAAGGCATTTTGTTCAGATGTGGCTACTAAAAACTATACACAGCGTTATTCAAACATTTTAAAAAGGCGTGTGCTCATGCCAAAGCCATCCATATCAGAAATAAGCTCAATAGTTCTGCCAATATTGTTAAATCTAGGCTTGGAACATCATAAACAAAGAGACGGGTAGATCTCAAAAACAAAAAAATTGCTCTAAATTGATGATAGGTGGTAAAGTAATAACAGTTAAAATGCAAATTTCTGACACATTTGAAACCTATTTTGCTGACATACCATATTCGACAACTAAGCATCTAGCTCGTACACCATCACTGGCAGAAGACGTGTTAAAAAGTAATGTAGACGCTTCCACAGCTACTTTTTCTTTTCGTGAAATTACACCACACACTATTTTGAAAACCTTTAAATAAATCAAAGTTAAAAAACGGAAGACTTCTGGGGATTATCCGTTAAAGTTATTCAAAGCGTTATTGACAAAATTGCCCCTTATCTTGCTACATTATTTTATTCTTCAATTATAAAAGGTACGTTTCCAAGCTTAATGAAACTTGGTAGGACAGTACCATTGTTTAAAGTTGGTGATAGAACTGATCCTGGTAACGACAGGCCTGTTACGATACTACCTAGCATAAGTAATTTTTTTGAAAAAATCATGCTAAACCAACTTGTTTCATATTTCAACACAAATAAATTATTACATAATCATCAGTTCGGTTTCACCAAAGGTAGATCAACTACTGATGCAGCAATATTGTTGAACAATTATATTTTGGAGGCATGGGAGGATGGTCACGACGTAATTGGTGTGTTTTGTGATCTATCCAAGGCGTTTGACTGTGCCCGTCACAAGACTCTCCTGAACAAATTGTCGTTCTATGGAGTTACGGATTCTTCCTTGGATCTTATTGGTTCCTACCTATCAGAGCGTATACAGATAGTAGATGTAGATGGAACTAAATCAAAAGGAGCTCGTGTATCCATCGAAGTACCCCAAGGATCCATTCTTGGCCCGTTTCTGTTCCTAATCTACATAAACAATCTCCCAAGCACTATTACGAAACAATCGAACGCTAAAATTGTCTTATTTGCGGATGACACTTCTCTTCTTTTTAAGGTACAGAGAGGCGTCTGTGACTTAATGAAAATAAACAAAATATTAAAAATTGTTTGTAACTGGTTTGATGAAAACAATTTGGTAATAAATCCTTCTGAAACAAAGTGCATAAGGTTTGCCCTTCCAAATGTACAAAACCCCAAACTAAAGTTGTCATTAAAGAAGAAGACATTGAACCAGTCGAAACAACAGTGTTTCTGGGTATAATTGTAGATTCTAAGCTACAATGGAGCCCACATATTAATAAGCTGGCTGATAAGCTTAGCTCAGCAGCGCACACGATTCGTCAGATAAGAAAGATTTCAGATGTGGCGACTGCTATGTTGGTATACTACGGATACTTTCATAGCGTAATGTTATATGGTATTTTACTGTGGGGATCGGCAGCAAAGAGAAATTCAATCTTCGTGCTGCAAAAAAGAGCTATTCGGGCGATATACATGTTGGGACCGCGTAGATCTTTAAGAGAGCTGTTTAAAACCATAAACATTCTAACAACACCGTCATTGTACATCTATGAGTGTATTATGTATGCCAGGTAAAACCTACGGAGTGAACTGAAAAAGCCCGATTCCACGCGTTATAAACATAGGCTTAACTATCCCAAATGCAGGCTTCATAAAACTGACATTTCTTTCATAAGGAATGGTGTACGATATTATAATGTAATTCCAGAGCAGGTGGTGAATCTTGACGAAGGAAGATTTAAAAATGAAATTAAAAAGTACTTAATCAGCAAGGCTTATTACGATATATTATTTATCAATGATAGAAAGAAGTGGCAAAAGCAATATTCAAATTTAAATAACAATGTGACATTGGCAACCTTGCGGACATGACATTTCTGTTTCATTTTTATGACATAATGATATAACATTTAGAAATTAATTATTTTATATGTTTGTATACAAATGACAATGCCTTTTTACAGCTGCTCGTTACTGACAAGGCCATTTTACAGCCGCATTTTACCGATAAGGCCATTTTACAGCCGCATTTTACTGACAAGGCCATTTTACAGCCGCTTTTAATAGAATGTGATTTAATTAATTAAATTTTTGTTTGTTTGTAATGATATTTAAAACTACTATGTTTCACTGCTTAGATTTTTTTTTGTAAATTTGACGTTACCAAGTGTATCTTAGATGCCTAAGGTTCGAAATAAATGAATTGAATTTAATAGAATGACATTAGTGCGGCAAGTCTAGAAGTTAATGTCGGTATAAAAAGATATAAATTTAATAAACACAGGTTCACAGGGACTATATTATCTTTCTCGCGCTGATGCGCTTGGTCACTGTATTTTGTTTCTCGCTCCAGCATTCCGAGTTTATCCGGAAATTATTATCATACCCGAGCGTGAAGGTTCATTTCATTTCACAGTCCACAAAAATTTTGTCTCAACGCGCCTAAAGAAGTTTTCACTTCAAAAATTTGCAAGTCAAACGCTATTTCCGACTCGCGTAAAAAAATGTTTTTAATTTATTTTTGGCCATGGATACTATTCGTTCAGCCGCATGTTATTCTCGTGTTGTATTATAATAGGTATATTCAATTTCAATTTTAAAATTTTTTTTTGAAAATATTAAAATTATTTAGTTGTCTATAAATAGTTACAAATACAAATACAAAAATCGGGTCGGTCTTGAATCGAGCCGCCTGAATTCGAGGATTCTGCTACTGTAGAATGGTCAAAGGGATTTGTCTTGACCCTCCCAATTCGATTTTAGCTGACGGAATTACGCGACAATATTTTAAATTAATATTTAATGTTTCTGTAAATTGGCACGGAAAACATGCAAACGCGTGAAATGGAACGCAATATTAGGAAATATTACATAAGTTTGAACGTCTCCGATGTCCACCCACTCCCTCTCCCCCTAAATTCAGGCGGCTTGATTCAAGATCTTACCCCAAAATCTTTATTGCTGTTTGTTGGTAAGATAAGATGATACAAAACCACAGTCATGATGAATTAATCACCCATTTTACCTAAGGATACATGTCGTAAGCCGACACAAAACGTATTTTTACAGTTGGTAACCGAGTAACGGTAGGCGTGACACGCTGTTGCCGTCAAAGCGCGCGCGCGTCAAACATGAGCCGTGTAACGACAGTCGCGCGGCGACGTGGCTGGCCTTGCGCGATTCAAGTGAGGCGCCACCGCGGCGCTACATGATGGAATAGCTACCGCCGCCAATATTCTCAAAAGTACGCCGGCTACCTCGCAAAACGCCATGAAAAAACGACACGCCTGGATATCTATTGAAACCCGCCTTAAAGGCGGTATAGCTGCGATGAGGAGTGAAATAAACGATTGCTTCCGGCTACGTACTAGAGTGGAACAAACCGAAACAATCTCCTTTACAACAGAAATCTTTGGCGAATGCTGGGCAAGAATAATGGAAAGTTTTGCCGAAATGCGCGAATGAATCGCTCACAAACTCTGGGCATGGGTGGGAATACAAGAGAAATTTGCTACTTGAAAATTCAGTGGGACAAGACTACTAATGTATCACAATGCGGATGCTTTTGAACGTGAATCGGCCGCGGAAAGGAATGCGAAAGATCTAGGCAAAAATGAAATTGCAAGATGTTTATCGAAGTTCCTGACTTAGATCGGTATAGTTCCATGCTTATAAACCTTACAATAAATTCAAATGGGCAATATGCAAAACCAGTGATACATACGCAGATAGGGTTGGTCACCATATCAGGTATGCTACTATATGTTTAAGTAGCTGATGTACGTCATACTGAGTATGACTAAAGAAAGCGCTCTACTATTGGAAACAAATAAGTCCATAGATAATCTCATCTCTAATTGGTTCGGTGGTAACGGATTACTGAAATTTTTATTGTAGATAGATTGATAGAAATAGTTTAAAGAAAAGTGGGCACTTATTTAATAAATTGCTAGATAAGAGCACTTAGTAAACTGAAAAATAAATCACCAGGATCAAATCAATGTCGTAGGAACTTTTGAAAGTAAATTTAAAGTTAAAGATTTGGAAAGTTCTTCACTAGTCCTTGCAAAATTTGTGAAAGAGAAAATAAAAGGTGTATACGTTATCATCAAGAATCCTCAAAGTAACCTTGGACAACACTAAAAATAATGAGAGACAAAAAAAACTGCAAAATAGAACTATGAACATTCTGAATTAGAGATGGAATTGTGTTACGTAATTAAATAGTATTGATCATAACACACGGATTCTGGTCATTCTTAAAAAATAAGGTCATCCGGTGATGATGACACTTTCGGGAAACATCAGGAATCTATGCTGCGTGAAATATTCACTACCTACTCAACACTGGGTCACACGTTGCGTCGAAATACACCACCTCTGATCGGCGTCTAGGTGTTAAAACAATCGATGGCGTAAAAGAATGAATAGTTTATCGTGGGATGGGCCAAAGTGATAATGTTATTGACAGACACGTTAACATTTTTGTACTTACGGAAGCAGCCAGTTTGCAATCTGGATCTGGATTAGGTAATTTAACGCAAATGATTTAAATATCCTCAAAGTGTCCTCAAAATAGTAAATATAGCATGCAAACAAGAAAAGGACCCCATAAAACCTATATGGAATTCCTGGAAAGGTGGCATAATGAATGAACCGAAATACTCTCTATGGAAAACAAATGTGGATATTAAAATATACAATAACTTTAATGAAATATATTAGTTGAAAATTTGATATTTTATTAATAGTTTAGATCAACAAAAGTAAATTGATAAATTCAATAACCAAATACAGTTCAGTGTTGCCTAGGAACCTATATGATATATGGAACTGTAAAAGGTTATGAAGCCCATATTGATTTGATGATATTCTAGCAAGTAAAGACCGTATAAGGTGTTCTATTGAGGATATGAAAAGAAATTGAGCATCAAATATCAAGGTTTACCGCCATTTAATCGAGGTCCATGGTCTTTGCCGCTCCAATAACACTGGCTTTTAAAAAAGAAGATGGAAGGAAATCACGACTTTGTATAGATTTTCGTGAATAAAATAAAATTGTAGTACCCCAATCACAACCATTTCCGCTAATCGAAGATCTAATGGTTAAAACAAGGGAATTGTAGATTTTTTCAACATTTGATGTAAATTCTGCGTTCTGGTCGATACCTCTGAAAATTGAAGACAGATACAAGACTGGATTTGTTACTCAAGACACACACTTTCAATGGACTTGTTTACCTTTTGGTTTAAAAACATCTCCTGCTATATTTCAAAGAATATTAAGTAGCATTATAAGAAAGCATAACCTGTCAAATTTTACTGTAAATTATATCGATGATCTTTTAGTATTTTCCGTATCGTTCGAAGATCATATCGAGCACTTATCTTTGTTATTGGAAGCAATTTCAAAAGAAGGTTTTAAACTAAAGTTCACGAAATGTAACTTTGCACAGGACTCTGTAAAATATCTAGGGCACATAAAAAAATAATACTGTCACTACCATTAAAAGATAACGATTTTATAAAGGAATTTTAATTCCAAAAACACAAAAATATCAAACAATTTTTAGAAAAAAATAGACTTCTTTAGTGCAGACTGACATTCAGTCTCTTTGATTCTTTGCAACTTATTGAAAATTTGAAAATTCAGTCTGATAAATGTCAAGATCATGAGCCACAATAAAAGTTGCTTTGTTCAAAACTCTTTAATAGCCCCGGTGGATTACATATTTATACGGATGCTAACACAGTTGATTTGAATTTCAAAACAAATTCAACAATGGAATGAAAGCTGTGCATATTTTTCAAATTAAATAACTCTCAGAAAAGAAAAGCATATATCTTGGGGTGTTTGGCAATAAAGGGCGGTAAAATACTGGCAACACTGGCTTATGGGAGGAAAAACATTCTTTCTTTCAGATCACAAGCCCTTAACAAAAGTAGATATTAAAGCCAGAACAGATGAGACTTGGGTTACCTCTTCTTGTCACAGTTCAATTTTACAATAATATATTCTCCCGGGTTTATGGATGATACTTTAAGGCACAGAATGGTGTCTGTTTCTTTAATGAAAATAAATATTAAAATTGCTTGTAACTGGTTTACGTTAATTTGCAATAAATCATTCCAACAAAGTATTAGATTTTGCCCAAAATCAATGAAGACCCCAAACTATAGTTACACAGAAGAAGACATAGAACACAGTCGAAACAACAGTGTTTGGGTAATTGTAGATTCAAGCTAAGCAATGATTCATATTAATAATATTGATAAATTTAGCTCAGCAGCGCACACGATTCGCTTGGATAAGAGATTTAGATGTGGCGACTGCTATGTTGGTATACTACGGATACTTCTATAGCGTAATGTTATATGGTATTTTACCGGACCAGCAGCAGCAAAGAGGAACGAATCTTCAAAGTGCAAAAAGAGCTTATTCAAGGATATACATGTTGGGGACCATGTAGATCTTTAAGAGAGCTGTTTAAAACCATAAACATCTAAATAACACCGTCATTGTACATCTAAGGAGTGGCTATGTATGCCAGGTAAAACCTACGGAGAAACTGAAAAGTTCGATTCACGCGTTAAATATAGTTTGGACTAATGTCTCACTTAGGTCCCGCTACGTATCCGTTCGAAATAGTATCTATAGACACTATAGGGGATTTGGTGGTGCTCGTTCAACCAAAACATATTTACATCTTCTAGTGGATCACTTCACTCGTTACGCCTATATTTTAACATCCAAAACTCAGAATGCGAATGATTTTATAAACTTGTCCAAAAGTAACACAAGACTATAAGATTGATTTGATTCTATCAGATCAATATCCCGGTATAAATTCAAAAGGATTTCAAGTTTTTTTAGAAAAAGAAAATATACCTATAGTTTTCACTGCAGTAAATGCGCCATTTTCAAATGGACTAAACGAAAGGTTAAACCAAACATTAGTTAATAAAATTCGTTGCAAGATTAATGAACGGAGCAACAAATTTGCTTGGACAACCGTAGCTCACAAATGCACCGAGAAATGTAACGAAACTGAACATAGTGTAACAAGGTTCTCTCGAAATATTTGTTGGAAGGAAAAATGTTGATGCGTTACCAAGTGTATCTTAGATGCCTGGCACCAAATAAATGAATTGAATTTAATAGAATGACTAGTGCGGCAAGTCTAGAAGTTAATGTTTGTATAAAGATATAACTTAATAAACACAGGTTCACAGGACTATTATCTTTCTGCGCTGATGCGCTTGGTCACTGTATTTTTGTTTCTCGCTCCAGCATCTGGAGTTTATCCGAAATTAATATCACCTGAGCGTGAAGGTTCATTTCTATTTCACAGTCCACAAAATTTGTCTCAACGCTTCAAAGGTTTCTACTCAAAATTTGCAAGTCAAACGCTATTTCCGACTCGCGTAAAAAATGTTTTAATTTATTTTTGGCCATGGATACTATTCGTTCAGCCGCATGTTATTCTCGTGTTGTATTATAATAGGTATATTCAATTTCAATTTTAAAATTTTTTTTTTGAAATATTAAAATTATTTAGTTGTCTATAAATAGTTACAAATACAAATACAAAAATCGGGTCGGTCTTGAATCGAGCCGCCTGAATTCGAGGATTCTGCTACTGTAGAATGGCCGTTGATTTGTTCAATTTTAAAAGTTGCTCTATACAAACTGGCCTCTGCGAGGCGTGCAATATGTCTGGCAAGACAATTTGTTAGTCTTAATTTATAAATAAAACAAAAATTAATAGTCAGCTGATTAAAGCTTTCTTCTTCCTCATTTTCTATGAATTTCTGGTTTTATTTTTAGTTAAGTATTTCTTATTTTAGTTTTCACTTCTGCCGTGCGGTTTGAAGCGCACACATTATTTTTTAACAGGCACTTTATGTCCGAATTAAAATATTTGAAATACCTACTTTCTAAGATAAAGAATAAGTAAATAGATCAGGTTTTTTCGTTTGGTCGTCCAGACGAATACAATGAATTTATACAATTTTCCATGTGTGACGTGTATTTGTCGTCCGGCCGCCCCCCGCACCCCGCACCCGCGGGCGGTGCCGGGTGACGGTGCGAGTGACGCGCGCTGTCCGCAGCGGGCGCGCGCGTGTCGTCGGCGGCGCGGGCCGTGCGCGCGGTGCGCGGCGGCCGCGTGCGCCTGCCGTGCGCGGCCGTGGGGCGCCACCGCTGCAGCGCTCCTGGGCGCCGCTGCCGCCCGCGCACTCGCTCACCGACGCCGGGGACCTCGTCATACACAGTGAGCGCCCGCTCGCCTCAACCCTCGCCCCCGCCTTTGCGGCCGCTGACCGGCTCGCTCGCTCCGCAGAGGTGACGGCGGCGAGCGCCGGGAACTACACGTGCCGCGTGTGGAACGCGGGCGGCGCAGACTCGGTCGTGTTCTCGCTGGCGGTGCTGGGCCCGCCCGCCGCGCCGGCCGCGCCGCGCCTGCTGCGCGCCGCGCCGCGCGCTCTGCACCTGGGCTGGGCGGCGCCGGCGGCCCGGCGGCGCGCCGCTGCTGGGCTACACGGTGCACTGGGAGCGCGCGGACGGCGCGGGCGCGGGCGCGGTGCGCGCGGCCGCGGAGCCGGCGCTGCGGCTGGCGGGGCTGGCGTGCGGCGCGCGGTACCGCGTGTCGCTGACGGCGCACTCGGCGCTCGGCGCCTCGCCGCGCTCGCCCGCGCTGGACGCGCGCACGCGCGGGGACAGTGAGCGCATACATATTTCTCTAATCGCATTTTGACCGTATAAAACTGCATGTCTAACGGAAACCTCATCATACGCGTACCCCTTGACTTTGAGAGGCACTCTTCTGGCACACGCGTCGCCTGTGAGTCGTCTTAACTTCATCCATCCTGTTGTGGTTCGGTGAGTAACACTCACGAACAAACACACTGTAGACCTATCTATAGACAAGAAGGAAGATACGCCGTGGCAAGAAATTGCTAAGATAAGATTTCTGCAGACTGAAAAGATCCATCGAGGATCAAGGATCCAATGGCCTACGCGGCAGTTAGTTGTTTACTCACGTGTTATTAGTCCTGAAAGCGAAGTTCACGTCAACCTGACCACCGCAAAGACAAGATTTGCACCTGTAAAGAAAGTTTCCATACCTCAGTTGGAGCTATGCGGTGCTGCTCTGCTCTTCAAACTGCGAAATTAAGTCGCTGAACATCTGAAAGTTGCTAGAAAAAAACATATTATATGCTTACACGGATTCACAAGTCGTCTTGGCTGCAAGGTCATCCGAGTGAGTAGAAGACATTTATTGCAAATCGTACATCTGAAATAATCACTACCTTACCTACTCAACACTGGAGTCACGTTGCGTCGAAAGAAAACCCCAGTGATCTGGCGTCTAGAGTGTCAGGCTCGATGCTAAAAGATGAAAGTTTATCGTGGGATGGGCCAAAGTGGTTGCTAGAAGGCAAAACAAAACATAAAGTACTTACAGAGAAGCAGCCAGTTTTACAATCTGGATCTGGAAGAAAGAATAGTACACTTTACAGATACTTCAAAAACTGAAAACAGAAAGGAGTTTAATACTACATTTATTTGAGAAATTTTCGCCATTAGAAAGATTACTAAGAGTCTTCTTAGCTTGGTGCAAAAAATTGTAAGTGAGGAAAAGTTACTAACGTTTCTTACAGCTGCCGAATTATAGCATTCGTTGACAGTTTGTATTTTTTTTTTGCCAAACGGAAGAATTCACAGATGAAGTACGCGACTTAAACGCAAATAAATCTCTTAGGAAAAGGAGTAAACTTCGATTGCTTAACCCGTTTTTGGATGAAAAGGCCATTTTAAGGGTCGGAGGCCGTTTACGTAATGCCAATATACCTATAGATGCTAAACACCAAATAATTCTGCCATGCAATAAATTGTCTAAAATAATAATCGCACAAGCACACATGAAAACTCTTCATGGAGAACCGACTCTTATGTTGTTTTAGTTATATCGGCCCCAAGTTTCGGCAGCTTCAAAAACAGATTAAAGTGCTGGCTTATCGATCAAACTTTTTATAGTTACAGCGAATTTTTAGAGAGTGATGGCAAAGTTCCCATAAAAAATGTAAATAAATAAATTTGACATGGGTTAGTACAATTGCAATAAAGACATTATACTCGTATAATGCTTGACAGTTTTCTGTACAATAATTATTGTAATACAGTAAAGTAGTAGTTTCAAACTTTGAAAATGTATACAATTTGTATGCTCTTTCTTTTGTTTTTATTTTTTATTAATTGACGTGTAAATTGTACATTTATGAATAAAGTACTTTGACTTAGACTTTAACTACATTTGACAGAAGTACTGCATTTTAGGCTGCAAAAATATGATAAATAGGAAGGTACACAAATGCATCGTTTGTGAGCGGTACAGAGCTGCAACAATAACTCAATTGATGGCAGATCTCCCGCAACAAAGAATAACGCCAAGCAGACCTTTCTTACATTCAGGCGTTGATTATGCTGGACTAATAGAACTGAGAATGTCAGAGGGAAGAGGACGCAAAACCTATAAAAGTTGTATTTGTATATGGACTTGTATGTCAACAAAAACTATTCAAATAGAGATTGTCAGCAGCTTAGACAGTAACGGGTTCGTAGCTAGTCTTAAAAGATTTACCGCAAGACGCGGGCACTGTAGCGACGTTTGAATCGATAATGCAATGAACTTTACAGCTAGAAACAAATAATTACGAGATTTATTTGAAAATCATCTAGAAACGGTGAAAACTCATTTCTACGATCAGTTGGCGAGAGATGGAACTACATGGCACCATATCTCTGCTTCAGCACCAAACTTCGGAGGTCTATGGGAGGCCGGAGTGCGCCATCAAGAACCACCTTTGAAGAATACTAAGAAATTCGACACTAACTTATGAAGAGATGTCAACAGTCACTGCTCAGATTGAAGCCTGCTTAAATTCGCGACCAATTTCACCAATCAGTAATGATGTTAACGATTTGTTCCCGCTCACTCCCGCTCATTTCATGATCGGCGAGTCACCGATAGTTGTTCCTGAACCTTTTTACTCAAACTCTAACGTTAACAGACTTGATAGATGGCAGCTCACTCGGAGGTTATTTCAAAATTTTTGGAAAAAATGGTCGACTGAGTCACAAGCCGATTTCAAAGGGTTTAGCAGATTTCAACAACGACCAAAGTAGATGAAAAAAGGAGAACAACATTAAAATTGGTATTGGTACCCTAGTTCTAGTTAAAGATGATAATTTTCCCCCTGGTAAATGGTCTTTGGCTCGAGTCACTGATTTGCATCCTGGCAATGATGAGGTGATTAGAGCAGTTTCACTTAACAGCAAAAACATTATTTAATTAAATATATTTAATTTGTATCGTATAATATGAATCCCATCTTTGCTGAGCGATTTAGCACCCATCTTTTCATAGCAGTTTTACTGTGTTTGTAACTTAGTTTTTCACGATTGGTGGCTTCTTAAATTCTTTTCTCTATTGTTAGCATGAGTACTGGTGAAGCTATACATCTATTTATGTTTGAGTTTCTTTAAGATTCATTTCTACTGGCAGTCGCAATACAAACCTGCAGTGAACTACTCGTCTTTTATTTTTTCCCACCCATTGCAAGCAATAGTAAACCTTAATACCTCACTATATGGTCGCAATCTCGCCGGATTTTACCAGTTACCTGAGCAGTGATCGACTCAAGCGAGAACAAAAGGCGCTCGGCTCACTAAAGAAAGGACGTTCGTTAAGTGGAACGTAGTAAGTGCCAATTTGTTTCATAATAAATTTTATTAAAGATGACAACTTTGAAAACCGACCAAGAACAGTTGATCGCGACGTTAGAAGATAATGCAAATATGTTGCGGAAGGCATTGACTAATTGGAAGAAGACTTCTAAATCACGGATTACTAAAAGTTACGTAGAAACGCGAATTGACTTAGGTTAACGAATATTGGAAAGGATTAAAAAAAAAACGCGATAAATTAGTCAAACTCACGATATCTAAAGCGCAGAGAGAAAGTATGTCTTATTTTTGCGACGACGAGTACTCTTCGTTCGAGGATCTATACGTCACGCTGCAATGTGAATTGAAAGACGCGTATGCGACTTTTTCAGAACGTGCACAAGAACGTCACAATAGTATCAGCGTTTGTAATCACCAAAACGGATTAGTACACCTGCCAAAAATACAAATTCCTGAATTTACTGGTAGTTATGAACAGTGGCCGGCTTTCAAAGATCTTTTCATGTCTCTCATACACGAAAATTCTACACTGAGTGACGTACAGAAATTACATTACTTAAAGACAAGCCTAAAAGGGGACTCTGAATTATTGCTTCAGCATGTCCAAATAGTTGGAAATAACTACGCCACAGCATGGGAGATTCTAAACTCAAGATATGGCAACAAGCGTTTGATAGTAAGCAATATTATGAAAAGATTGTTTAATCAAAGAAAAATGACCACTCCATCGGCAGTTCAATTGAAAGGACTAATAGATACAACAACTGAATGCCTATATAACTTAAAAATATGGTGGTTAGCACAGAGTCGTGGGATCTCTTAGTTATTCATCTACTAGTACATAAATTTGATTCGGAAACTCACAAAGACTGGGAACAATACGTAAGTAACCAAGAAGAATCAGGAGCTGCCGAAGAACTTCCTACTTGGAAGCTACTTAAAAGGTTTATGGAAACCAAGTTTCGCACCCTCGAGCTCGTCATGCCTACCAGCAATAGTCAAAACAGGCCTATTCAAGATAGATTATGTCACGTTGCCATCCCAACTAAGGAAAAGGTATGCGTCATGTGCAGTGAAAACCACACTTTGTCACTGCAGGGGATTTAACGGTTTGGAACCAATAGAAAGAACAGAGTACGTGAAGAACAAAAACTTATGTTTCAACTGCTTAGCTCCAGGACATGTAGTATCAACATGCAAGCTACCAATATCCTGCAGGGTCTGCCACAGACGTCACCATTCACTACTGCATGTCACATACACTTCTAAAGCACAACCGCGGGCTTCACAAGATGTAGTAGATGAAGACGAAGTACAGGTCAATACTACAATAGCATCTAATCTGAAGACAAAGCAGCATGGTGTAGCGTTATTGGCAACAGCAGTAGTAGAAGTAACAAATAATGGATTCACCATTCCATTACGCGCCCTGATAGATCAAGGTTCTCAAGGTACTTTTATGAGCGAGAAGGCGGCTCAACTTGAACTGAACTCAAACTGAATCGGCAACCAGTTAAAGGAAGTGTCATAGGGGTCGGATCAACAAAGACTAAAATTAAGCATGTAGTGGAACTGAAACTAAGATCAAAATACAATAAAGACTTCAAGTTACAAACCAAAGCTTATGTGATGTCAAAACAGCTGACCACCAAGATTCCTAAAACTAAAACGGTCCCTGCCAAACATTGGTCTCATCTCAAAGGATTGCATCTGGCTGATCCAACATATCTCCAGCCAGGTGCAATAGACATCATTTTAGGAGTTCGTGAATACGCCCAAATCATACAACATGATTTGATAAAAAGGACCACCAGGCACACCTTGTGCTCAGAACACTAGCCTGGGTTGGATTCTATTTGGTGAAATCAATGGAAATCCAATACAAGACAACTAATACAAAAGAGAAGCTATTCGAAGAAATTTACGAAATAACCACTATAAAAAAATTCAGATGGAAGACACATAGCAAAACTTCCTTTCAAAAATACAGTCCACAATTAATAAATATAAAAGATATATCGGTATCAACCATAGAAGAGTTTGATAAATCTGAATGAACTGATTTCAAACGTTAGAAACACTATCATAACTGAAACTACTAATCTATCAGCCTATCACTACTATTTAATTAGAGGATGCATTGACCATTTGTGTAAAAGGGATACAAAAGCGAACAGAAGCCAAAAATAGAACGATTGAAACTGGAAAAAGACGTGAACAGAAGGAGTCTTTTTCGGTTACTCAATCAATACCTAGACAAAAACCAAGTTCCCAGGGTGGGCGGTCGTATTAGACTTCGACATCAGATACAAAAATGTATTAACGAAAGGCAACTTACTTCGTTTCAATTTATGTCAGTCATTGGCTACCTGCTCATCGGTCATCGGTAGGACCGCGCCGCTTAATGCATATTGTTTAATTTTTGTTAAGTTTGATTTACATAGTTTGCGTAATACCTATTAGTTTTTGTATAGATATATACATTTTATCTAAAAAGGACCTAGGGTCCTTTTGGTGGGCGGCATGGTGAAGCTATACATCTATTTATGTTTGAGCTTCTTTAAGATTCATTTCTACTGGCAGTCGCAATACAAACCTGCAGTGAACTACTCGTCTATTATTTTTTCCCACCCATTGCAAGCAATAATAAACCTTAATACCTCACCAAGTACTTTAATGTGCATACTATTTCTGGAGCTTTTTTCTGAAGGATATTATTTGCAATAATGATCCTTGATAGGTGGAATGTTGTAATCATTTTACGTTGTTTTATATTCGGATCCATTTTACTAGTTATCAATATACAACATTATCTGAGTGATTGTATTTTTTTTCAAAATTTTATCAACATTTTTTTTTATCAGTCTGTAGTTTCTCATTCCGCATTCTATGCCGTTTTATCAAAGAGGTACAAATCCGGATTGCACGCAGAGCCGGCGCCGGCGCCGGGCAGGGAGTTCGTGTGGACGAACAGCACCGCGCTCCGCCTGAACCTGCTGGCGTGGCGCGCGTCCTGCCCCGTGGCGGCGTGGCGCGCGGCGCTGCGGCCCGCCGGCGGCGCCTGGAGCGAGCTGCGCGCGGCCGGCGGCGGCGGCGAGCGCGCGGCGTACCAGGCGGCCGGCCTGCGCCCCGCCGCCTGGTACGAGCTGCGCGTGGAGGCGCGCTCCGAGGCCGGCGACAGCGCCGCGCTCTACCGCGTTCCCACGCGCGCCGCCTCCGGAGGTGCGTGCGCGTCTCTCCGCCCCGTAGCCCGCCCCCCGCAAGTTCATCAACATGTTTTCGAAGTGAAAACTACTTTTGGCGTACCACAGACAGATTTTTCGTGGGCTGTGAATTGCATTCTAGCGGTTCATATCGGTCATCTAGAAATGCATCAGTATTCTTATTGGCCGAGTATATTTTTAGTATTATATTTTCCGAAGGGAGCTATCACATTTTGAGTTACAAGTGTCCCCTTCCATCGGCAGTCCCTATCCCTGCCAATTTTTGTAACTCCAGAATCGATCGGGGAAATCGTGGAGGTGTCACCCGAGCCGGCCGGAGGTGCGGCGGACGCGGCCGGCAGCGGCACGGCGGAGGACTCGCTCGACGCGTGGGCGGCGGGGCCGGCGCCGGTGCTGGCGGGCGGCGGCGCGGCCGCGCTGCTGGCGGCGCTGGCCGGCGCGGCGCTGGCGTGGCGCGAGCGGGCCCGCCGCGCGCGCGCCCCGCCGCCGCCGGCCCCGGGCGGCGCGCCGCATGCCCAGCTGTACTCCACCGCTCCGAGCAAGCGCGCCGCCGCCGCGCCGCCGCCGGCGGGCCGCGAGCCGGACATCAGCCCGTACGCCACGTTCAGCATGGTGGCGGGCGCGGGGGGCGCGGGGGGCGCGGCGGGCGCGCTGCAGCTGCACACATTCTCACGCGCGGAGCCGGAGCTGTGCGGCGCGCCGCCGCGGCCCGGTAAGGATTCGGCCTCACTCCGTTTAGAATAAAATGAAATATCGCACCCCACGGTAAGGTGGAAAACTTCTAGCCTCAGGTCCTTTAAAACTGGGTTGGGATATAGCAAATAAAACACCTTTTCGTAGTAAGTAGTTCTCTATTCAAAATTCTGCGGTAAATTCCTTACGTAGATAGTATCCGACAAACGTTTGCGTGTTTTAAGGGCGAACAGCGCCATCTAGTATGTTTTGTCGAAACTAACATTAACTGGAAACTTACGTTGAACATAAGGATTCGGCCTCACTTCGTTTAGAATAAAATAAAATATCGCACCCCACGGTAAGGATTCGGCCTCACTTTGTTTAAAATAAAATAAAATATTGCACCCCACGGTAAGGATTCGGCCTCACTTTGTTTAGAATAAAATAAAATATTGCACCCCACGGTAAGGATTCGGCCTCACTTCGTTTAGAATAAAATAAAATATTGCACCCCACGTTAAGGATTCGGCCCCACTTCGTTTAGAATAAAATAAAATATTGCACCCCACGGTAAGGATTCGGCCTCACTTCCTTTAGAATAAAATAAAATATCTCGTGGTTGTGAAGGTTCATGGCATTTAACAAGCTCAACTTTCGTGGAATTTACAGTCAACAAAATTGAAGAACCTTCCCGTCTAAGGCGTCGCACTCAGCCTGAGTCTATCTCAGTATGCTAAAGGAGTATATCAGCAGAGGCAATACCCAACCGTTGAAAGCTCCCGCTTTTTTACTGCCTGACGGCGCTCTTACGCCGATTTCTTTAGGTCGTTTTTAATTATTTTTGGACCTTGTATGGTGTTTCACTTAAATTTTCTTTATGTACCATATTGCATGACGCTATTTGATTTAAAATTTAGAATTTAATAAAATGCATGATGTTATGTTTTGTCATCTGCAGAGTTTGGGCGCGCGTCCAGCGACTCCGAGTCCAGTGGTTCGCCATGCGCCGCGTGCGCGCGCGCGCCCGCTCCCCCGCCTGCCGCCCGCGCCCCGCGCCCCGCCGGCCCCCTCGCGCGCCCCCGCGGGCCCCGCCTGGCTCCAGCGCCGAGGACGCGTCACCCAGCGGCTGCACGCGGGGGCCGCGGGGCCGCGCGCGCCGCCGCCGCGCCCGCCCCCCGCCGGCGCCGGGGGGCTCCGCAAGGTACCGCCCTCGCCCCCGCCCCCGTCTCTACTCACATCAAACTGTTATCCTACTAATATTATCCATCTCAAAGTTTGAATAGTTGTTGTTTAATCATATTAGAATTTCTCAACGCACCAGGAAGAACTTTGGAATATTGTAAGAGTAGTCTGAAACGGCACATAAGCTACATTTTATCTAATATATTTTATTTTAACCTATATTATGTATACGGTAAAAAAAAATTGGTTGTCTGTACAGTTGCTTTACGGACGATAGCTTAACGTGACAACGTCATTACAAAACATTGATGAAATAATTGCATACAATAGAATCGAGTGGAAAAACAAAAACGAAATTAAAAATGTTGATTTACCCCCCACTACCTCGGATTTATAATCGGTACAGCATACTACTAGTCAAGCCCTTTCAATTGATACCCATATTGAGGTAGTAGTGAAAAATAATGTAATTCGCTATCTTTGGTGGCGGCCATCTTGGATTTGAGATTTGGCATAGTGTTTATTATTCTACTAGTCAAGTCCTTTCATATGATGCCTATATTGAAGTAGATTGTGAAAAAATATATTGTCCGCCATTTTGTGGAGGCGGCCACTTTGAATCGATATTAACTAAACATACCTAAGAACCAGCGCACGGAAATTTACCTTCAAATAAAAAACCGCATCGAAATCGGTCCATCCGTTTGAGCTCTTTGGTGCCACAGACAGACACACACAGACAGACAACCTTATAATACCCCTTTTTTTATAAAAGTATCCTATGTAACTCATAATCAGCTATTTACTATTGAAAATCCCGTTAAAGTCAGTAAAACCGTTTCAGAAATAATCTGGACTGTACTGACAGACGAAAGTGTCATAGATATACTTACCTGTGCATTTAGAGAAAACTTGGAATTACAAACAGACATTTCACTTTTGTTCATATAGGCAGATAGATGGCCCGTTGCTAGTGTTGCTGCAAAGAAAATGTTGATCAATAATTATTGTTAAAATAAAAATATATTATTTTTATTATTTTAGTAAAAATAATGTAGGTACTTCTTAAGACATTGTTTATCTAAGTCCAATAACTTGTAACTAATTTTATAAACTGGGGTTAAACCATAAAGGTTAAATATTTTCATAAACAAGTTTTCTTAAAAATCAACTGTATTCAAATATCTATCATAAATTCTATGTATGAATCACCATAATTTTGTAGTCAATCGTAACATAACCTGTAATATTATTATTACTGCACCCGCTGACCGATGCTACTTTTTTAATAATACAATAATAAAAACTTGAAATTATACTAGTAATCGGATTTTTTTAATGCAAAAATAATTTACCCTAACATAACGGGACAATAGGCGTTATGGGACTATGAATCATGCTTTTTCGTGCATGCAACCAGCGTTTATCAATTTGTTAGACGTTGTCACGTCAAAAAAGGTAAACACGCTCCATCGTAGACCGCATCGTCGCTTAACATTAGGCGAGATGGCGGTCAAGTGTAAACCTATAAAAGGTAAAAAAAAACATTTTAGTAATTCTTAAGACATTGTTAATATAAATATAATTTATAAACTGGGCCATAAAGTTTTAACATGAACAAATTTTCATAGAAATAAACTGTAATCAAATATATAATTATCGTCAATTATTTGAATCACCATAATTTTTTAGACAATTGTAACATAACCTATTATTACTGCACCCGCCTACAGATGCTACTTTTTTTAATAATAAAAGAATAAATACTTGAAATTATACTAATAATCAGATTTTTGAAATGCAAGAATAATTTACCGTACCTAACGTAACGGGACAACGAGCATTACGGGACAATCACTCATCCTTATTCGTGCACGCAGCCAGCGTTCATCGATTTATTAGACGTTGTCACGTCAAAAAAACGTAAACTGTGGGAAAAACTACATGGGTAAAACCACGGGTCTTTACTAGTACATATTACTTAATCGTTTTGCTGCCGGAAAATAGCTAGGACATACCCCGCACCACGCCACAACGTGAATGCGGACGGCTAGTAAAGTGAACATTGAGTTTATGTTGTTGTTCCTCCTAGTGTAGAAATGAAAGCAAAAGATCGTCTAGAGCACCGCATTATAATAGAATTTTGTTTGTCCGACAAAGCCACCGTTTCTGAGAAGAGCGATGCGAAATCCGAAGGAGCATTACACGCGGTAATTACACAGTAAGATGATTCCTGCACGAGGAGCCCCTCAGCTCGAAGTCCCGGGACCAGCACGAACGACCGAGACGAAGTTCATGTCCATTCAAATGTATACTAGTAGCCAATGGTGAAATCTGGCTTAGATTCAAATGCGTTGAGCCCCGTCTGCGGCCGCTCGTGCTACCCCACGTGCTTGTAGTGCCAGGAGCGGCCGTGCCCCTCCCCGCGCATGGCTCGCCCCCCGCGCCCCGGGCCGCCCCGCCGTAGCTGCATGCTCGTAGCGCCGCAGGTAGCTCATGCGGCTGCCCCCACGTCGCCCGCTCACGACCCCCCGCCCTGTGTGCAGGCTCGCCGCGCCCCGCCGCTGACCGCTGAGCCCCACAAGGACCCGGACGCAGAGCCCGCTACGAGACTCACTGTATATTAGTGTACATACCCACACTTGTACATAAACTATCTTTCAAATACAGTTTTGTAAGCGTTATCTTAATATATTTGACCGTTCTGACTGAATTTTAAATAATAAAAGATTTGAAGTTTTCTCTTGCATTTTCATTTCTTTTCCAAGATATAAATACTGGTGGATCGTCGAATCAACATCCCACATGACGGTAACCTCAAGAGTCAAGTCAAGGTATAATACTTTCTAAGCTTGTCCTTTTCGGCTTTCACGAGTTTGTGCGGTGTCACACCTAAAACGATATCGTGCTGTGAGTAGGTAAAAATGGAGTTGCGCTAGAGATGGATAAAACTGTTCCAAAAACTATCGACATTTCGATAGTTTTTGTATTGAATAGTAGAAATCATAACAAATACTACTTTTTGAAGTGAAAACTGCTTTTGACGCACCACACACATACTTTTCTTGGGCTGTGAACGAAGCTCATCGTCACGTTCGTAATCGAAAGAAATCCTCGGGTGAACTCGGAACTCTTAAATAACTCATATATCATAAACGGTAAGTTTGACAAAAGAGTTTACTGGAAACGAGAGATGCAATATTATATTTTCTACAATAATAATAATAATAAATAAAAATAAAATAAAATAATAAATAAAAATACATAATGAAGGACGGTACGGTCGACATTTGTCGGGCATGCCGCCGTCCAGGCGAATCTCTTCGTCATGTTATTTCCGGTTGTTCGCATCTTGCTAACGGCGAGTACTTGCACAGACATAACCTAGTAGCCAGGATCATCCATCAGCAACTTGCTCTTCGACACGGCCTTGTCGAGTCCGAGGTGCCGTACTATAAGTACGCACCTCTGCCAGTTCTCGAGAATGGTCGTGCGTTGCTCTACTGGGACCGCTCTATCATCACGGACAGGACTATTGTTGCCAATAAGCCTGATATCGTGCTGGTAGACCGGTCTCAGCGTCGGGCTGTGATCGTCGGTATCACCTTACCACATGACGTGAAAAAACGGGCGGGTTCACACCTGACAGTATTTTTTGGCTGTAAGGCCGTTTCGAAGAGCAAGTTGCTGTTCGAAACGGCAACTTGCTTGTTATCCTAGCTACTAGGCTATGTCTGTGCAAGTACTCGCCGCTAGCAAGATGCGGACAACCGGAAATAAAATGACGAAAAGATTCGCCTGGACGGCGGCATGCCCGACAAATGACGACCAAACTTCCTTCATTATGTATTTCCGGTAATTGTTCGTCTTGACAACTTCGTCCGTAATTGCACAGGCAAAACCTTCGGTTTCTCCGAAGAGGTCCCCGAAGCGCAACCAGTTCACCGACGCGAACATATTCACATCGGGTCTCGTCAAGGCCCGATAGAATCATCCATGCAGCTCCTTGCTCTTCCACACTTCCTTACGATCATCATTATTCAGTGCTGAGCACCGATGGTTTGCGCCAGCTCTCGTTTACCAATGAAAGCGGCGTGAAGCTTCTGTCAATTGCCAACAACATCGCCATGCATCCCGGACTCGCTGTTGCAGAAATAATCCCTGCGCAACTCGCAGTTGTGAAGGTTCTTGGCAGTTAAAAAGCCTCGATCCCCCCTCCCCCATTTCCGCGGGATATACAGCCTCATAACGGACGAGCGCGGGTGTAGCATATGGTGTCTTGTGAGCAGTTGACGGACCTTTCTGTCCAGGGCGTTTCAGTTTGCCAAAGGAATATATCAGTAGAGGCATTACCCAACCGTTGAAAACGCGTGCCTTGTTACTGCCTAACAGAAGAGTTTTAAGTACTTTTGTCAGCCGGCAAAATAAACCTTCTTTCACCGATTTCACATTGTGTAATGCTTGGTTTATGTGATTTGGTTTAAAATTATTGTTTTGCATGCCGAAAGGTGGAATATGGAGCTCTGTATTGACCATGTGTAATCTGTTAAGATCTTTTGTATACCCATATACGCGAATAAATGAATTATGAAATTATTATTATTACCGGCTGCAGAAGATAGAAAGAGCGGCGCCGCAATACCGGCCGACCGCTCGCCGCAACCGGAACCCCGCGCGGCTACTGAGAACCACGTAAACACTTCTCGTATCAGGAGAAGAGTCATTCCTCCCTCGATCGAAGTGTGGTAGCCAAACATAGCTTTACTTATAACTTTTTGGTTAAACTTAAATTAAGTAAACTCAATCTAAGTACGTGCCTATTAAGAACGGTTCCAGATCGTCTATGTCCTCGGAAAACTCAGATAAAACTAACCATACGTCATCATCATATATTTATTCAGTAATTTAAAAACAGTGCGTCACTAAAACTCTATAAACGTGCGTCATCGGACCCGCCGCGAGCTACTTGGTCTGGCGCAGCACCGCGTAGAACGTGTACGAAGATTTGATTATCTGAAATAAAACCAGTTGCAATTATATTGATGTTAGAGAAGCCCTCGCGTCTTTCTCACACATCTTCGTCATTCAAACCTTCACTGTCAGAGTCAATAGTGTAGTCAAAACTATTCTATTCCTGAACCCACCCAACCAATCAATGCCACATTACTAATTAATTGTTTGTAAGGATGTGTTGGATTTTTCTGCTTTGTGTATTCCTTTATAAACCTGTACATTTCAATAACCTCTGCAATACTCAATACAGCCTATTTTGCGTTCCCGCAGCCAAAACCCGATGGCATTTGTCACAGAGAAGGAGAGTCAATGCCATCGTTCTCCATGCGGGGTGGCTGATGTAACAAACATATTCTCAAAAAAATATTTTCTGGAGAAAGATTGGCTCCTCCACGATATTTTCCTTCACTGATACAAGATGAAATATTTGGGGAAAACGCGAAGGTAAACCGGATACAAGCGAGTTCGTGCTCGGGCAAGCGAACGTTCTCGCCGCCGCGGCCATCGCTCGTGAGAAGCTCGAGTCCGCCGGCAACCGCGGTCCTGTCGTCTCCGTCGCACCTTGAGAAAGGTGTCGAGCGAGAGCGGGATGACGAGCCCGGCGGCCGGGCGCAGCGGGCGGCGCGCGCGCTCCATCACCACCAGCAGGGCGCGGCGGAAGCGCAGCGGCGTGCGGCGCCACCGCATGCTGTACACCGCCTGCGCCACGCGCGAGCTCTGCAACACGCGGCGGCTGTAGCGCGCAGTGGACGCAGCCCGCGGCGGCGCGCTCGCTCGCCGGCTCACCTCCACCGTGACCTCGTTCCCGTAGTAGCAGTACAGGAACAGCTCGGTGAGGATGCAGCAGATGAACAGAGTCATGGACGCGAACTCCACGCTCAGCACCGGCAGCTGAAACAAGCGCGCGCTCTCACCGGCGCCGGCGCCGGCGCCGCCAGCGACGCGGAGCCGCCAGCGACGCGGAGCCGCCAGCGACGCGGAGCCGCCAGCGACGCGGAGCCGCCAGCGACGCGGAGCCGCCAGCGACGCGGAGCCGCCAGCGACGCGGAGCCGCCAGCGACGCGGAGCCGCCAGCGACGCGGAGCCGCCAGCGACGCGGAGCCGCCAGCGACGCGGAGCCGCCAGCGACGCGGAGCCGCCAGCGACGCGGAGCCGCCAGCGACGCGGAGCCGCCAGCGACGCGGAGCTATTATGCATGTATGTATCTCAGATTCGTAAAAATCATTGCGAATCACACCTGAATTAAGGTATTTAGGGACTTGAGATTTTCTCCCACAAAGAGAAATCAATGTCACAACGTTGGTTCAGTGCGGTTTAGCGGATGATGGATGGTAAAATTATCGGTTTCTTCGAAGAGGTGGGGACCAAAGTGGCTCCTTGCCCTTTTAGACATCAATGCGATCATCAGCGCTGAGCATTAGTGGTTTGCATGCGTTCTCGTTTTCTAAGGATAACATAAGATTGTGTGCAATAAAAATACTTGTTGCGCAGAAATCATTACATTATTAGTGTTTAGCGTTTACATGCTGACTAATAAAACGGTTAACTTGCCGGAGTATACCGATTGTCTTGCTTCGTTGAGGGCTATCATTGGCAGAGACGGTATAGAGAGTATTGACATGCTCGGTGACTTTAATTCACATCCGGGTGAGCAGTTCTATACTGACCTTTCAGAATATTTTTTTTTTTGTATCAAATTTTGTAACACCAAACACCACCACCAAAAATTGTTTTGTGCAGATATTTTAAAATTAGTATCTCAAGAATTTATTAGAGTCTGATCTTCAGGACGATGTCGATATAGAGAGGGAACAAAAGGCGCCGTCTGTACGAGCCAATATGTTGCTCCGTAGGTTCGCATGTTGTTCGATGTCAAAATTAGTCTGTTTAGGGGTTTGTGTACCTCCTTCTACGCGAGTGCTCTGTGGGTGTCATACACTTAAAAACAGTACAACAACGCAGTGCAGGATGTAGATGCGGCTGCGCGGCGCTGCGGTGCGTCGCGGGCGTTCGCCGAGTCGCGAGTCGATTGCTTTACACGACGTGGTGTAAACAGATACTACAATAATTGTATCTGGCTCCCGCGAGCAGGCCGTGGCCCCGCCAGCAGGATGTGCGCCCGGGGCCGGCGCCGGCGCCGGCGGTACTCACGCTGACGATCTTGTACGCCGCCATGCACAGGATCCAGCCGCCGATACCGAACTGGATCAGAATCGCCGTCCCGAATATGTCCTGAACCAACTTCGTAGTTCTGGGAACATTCAAACAAACTAAAAAAATCCTAAAGTTGGAAACATATCATCGAACATTTATGTCATTTCACTACACCTAGCTGAATATTGTTTTTGAGATAATTCAGATTAACGTCTCTACCTCGGGCCAAACGTCGGTCGTACAGGCTATCTAATTGACTGTCATTTTTAATGAATAAAGGGTGTTAATCGCGTTCCTCAATGGTTTGTCGGTTCGGACCCATTATGCCCTTCTTCCGACGCATCACTTCCGGAGGCTGATACAGAACGAGGAACACAATGGAGCGACAAAATAACGATGACCAAACCACGAGTGATCAGACACCGAGTGGAGCCGCGCGCTCGGACAGCGCGTGCGGATACGTTACTGGCAGATCTGGTCGTAGTGCGCCAGGCAGTCCACGAACAGCCGGCCCAGCGCGCGCTCGTACGCCGCGCCGCCCGCCGCGCCGCCCGCCGCGCCGCTCGCTGCCAGGGCGAGGGCTCGCTCCGGCAGGTCTTCGAAGTTCATCCTACAATATTACATTAATATATCAATACTCACAGTGGACCCGAGATGCAGCGATGAGCGCGGTGGCTCGTCGTTTACCGGAGGATGGTGAGCTGCGTGGTGCAGTGGTCGAGCACGGTGGCGATGAAGGCGTCCATCGTGGTGTTGGCGATCCCGACCAGCGTCGTCACGTAGTACGTGTACAGCAGCACCGCCGCGAACCTGCGGGGGGCGGGCGTCAGCGGGCGGGGGCGCGTGACGTCACGGGGGCTGGCGGCACACCCACCTCGGCGTAGAGTCGTATTCGAACGGCACCCACAGTGGGAACCGGACGCGCTCCCCGCGCGCGTGCGACAGCAGCGGGAACACGGCCCACAGCGTGCACGTCAGCACGGCCGCGCCGGCGTACGCGCGTGCGAACCGCACGGCCGAGCGCGCGTGCGCGGCGAGCAGCGCGCGCGCGCGGCCCCCGCCCCCGCCCGCGCCCCGCGTTGCTCGCGCGCACGCCGGCGCGCCGAGCGCGCGCAGCAGCCGCTCCACGCGCGCCGCGGCCCGTGCCAGCACCAGCTGCTTGGCGAGTGACGTCACGTGGCACAGCAGCAGGAACATGACGCGCGCCAGCTCCTCCATGTCGGCGCGCTCCTGCAACACGCGCGCGTCACCGCCCGCCTCCCGGCCCCCCCGCCGCGCCCCGCCCCCGCGCCCGCCCGGTACCTGCGCGGCGTACACGCACTCCTGCACGAGGTAGACGCCGGTGAGTGCGAGCGTGCCCGCGCGGTAGGCGCCGTGCGCGCGCGCGCCGCGCCGGCGCAGGAACCCGCAGGCGCGCAGCACGCGCACGTGCGGCGCCACGCTCGCGCCGCCCGCCGCCGCCTCGCTCGCGCCGCCCGCCGCCACCTCGCTCGCGCCGCCCGCCGTCGCCTCGTCGTCCCCGGCCCTGCGCACTCAGCCGTGTCACCCGCGAGCGCCCCGCCTCGCCCCGCCCGATGGAACCGCGCGCTTCCGATCCGACCCCGCAACTTAATTCCGCGGCAGACCGAATCCCGCCAGCTTCCGGCACCGAGAAATGAAGAACTACCCGCCCCTCGGCCGACACCGGCGCGCCGAGTGTTCCCGCGTAAGAACGCGAGCCGCACTGCCACGGCACGATCAAAGACCGTCTCGTTAATTCTGGACGGTTTCTGGTGACCTGCCGCTGAGATGCCGCTCGGTCGTGTCGACGGAGCCTCGTTCACGAAACCGAGGGAGCCGAGCCGAGCCGAGTAACGCGGTAGTGACCTGCTCGACGAAATGAATGTGAAGTGACGACATCACGCGGACTCTACCGAGGCCGGACCCGCGGGCCGGGGCACGAGGGGCCCCGCCCGAGCCCCCGGCGACGAGATCACAAAAAAATACTATTTTGGCCTTAAATTTGATCCTAGCCGTACAGATGAAGAGTCTACTTTTTTTTTATTATTTAAATTAGCCACTCCACAGACTCCGGGGTCCGTGATCTTTGTCATTACAATTATATATTATTATTTTTTTGCACATATTTTGGATAAGGAGAAGAAGAGGAAAATAGGAGGGAGTTGGGTACATTTAAAATCTAATTCTAGTGCTCGTCTGTAGAGCCGATCACTACCGGCTGGGATTCCGCTAGTAATCGACTCGACATCGAGTGTTTGCCTAATTGCCATTTGCCTAAGCTGCCTCCTCCCGGCCCAGAGCCTCCACAACGGCCGCATTTCTGTCCCTGATGGCCATCTGTAGGTTGAAATCTCGGATGGTCTTTGGTGATGCAGCCCACGCTCGCCGCACGAACCGACCGATGGCGTCGTCGGTGTCGTCAGCGTAGTATGTGAAGGTCCCCGTGTGCCGTGAGATTGCAACAACCGCATGGTGTACGCTCTCGTGCAGCTTCATGTTTGCCTTGGTTTTGATTGCGATTACCGACTCGTATGTTAGTCCCTGAGCTTCATGGATGGTAAGGATGCGTGACCCGGTGCCTGACCCATAACCCTGGTTTGTCAGGGTCTCCTTCTCCTCTTGAGTGTGCACTAAGAAGAGGGTGTTTGGTAGGTTGGGTATTTGCGCTCCCTTATATCTTCTCTGCTCTAGGGACTTTATACGGGGCGCTGAGGAGTACATACCGGAGTATATTTCCCTCAGCGCATATGCGAAGTCCATTGGGTTTCGATGTGTGCAGAGCAACTCCTGGCTGATCTTTGTTACCAGGTTCGGGCGATGATACCTCATTTCGAAGAGATTTTCCCTGTCGATATAAGGCAACTGATTGACGTCTCCAATGAGGACAATTTCACCAACACCAGACAGCCTTGAAGCCATCACAATGGCTCCAAAATGGTTCATGAGAGCTTCGTCCACCATGAGGCGACTGAAACTTTCTCTACCGAAACCATTTACCAGAGCAGAAGCCATGGTTCGCACTCTGGTTTTGACCAGGTTTCCGATTCGGTGCGATAGCTTTTCTCTTAGATCTTTGCTGCCTCAGTTGTTGTAGTAATGATGGCGTCCTTGTCCACGTCGAAGTGTCTAATCACCCATGTTGTTTTCCACATCCTGGAACTCCGTTGACCCACTGTATTCTCGGTACCTCCCAATTTTCCCAACCTGCTTTGACGTTTCCGTTCCCTTCGATGGTCTTGGCCATCTCTAGGATCTTATCGTCCAGCATAATCTTGGTGCATCGGGCAGTAACTACAATTGGGTCGTTTGGTGGTGTCGCATAAACAGGCACTCCCGCGCGCTCTGTCTCTCTCTCGTTCAGTGTCACGAAGCCATTTTCTGCACTGTAAGCTGCCATATACTGTCCTGTCATGGTTCCCTTGATGACCCGGGAAGTGACATTATTGTAAATGGCTGCTTCGGCCTCCTCGAGTTTCGCCTTTAAAAAGGCTTTCACTTCCTAGTCTATAGGACTGCATGATGTTTTCGCAGGTCTTGAGGTTGACTTGTCGTGTCGCGCTCAGTGTGGCTATGAATTCGATGAAGGCGTTACGTGCATGGCTCCGCGGCTCCGAAGCCGTGACATAGCGGGGCGGTTCCACCTGTCCCATGTCGGCTCTCGTTCGGCTCATTTGTTGCTGTGAAGCTGCTTTGGGGGTCTTTGACGTCAAGGGGGGTGATGAATGGGATGTGATTCGGAGTACGCTCCTTGCTGCTGCGTTGAAGGCAGTCACGAACGCCGTGTTGGTGCCTCGGCTGCCAGTTAGATTGGCTGAGGCTTTTTCCGCGGCTGCCTTCTGCTGTGCTCTTTCGGAGCCGGTTTGGATGGTCGAACTAGGAACAGGATGTCCCCAGCTATCGGTTGCATTTGTTTGGTCGTGCGAAGGGGCTCTGAGGAAGCTCAGATTTTCTCCCCTGTCTTCGTATACGACAATCTCATGATGTTTAGAGGCCTCAATGCAACCCAGCCGGTCTGCGACTCTTGCTCTTGAATATTCGATTGCCATCGCATCCACGCTTATCACCGGGGTGCTTCACCTGCATTTCTGCTCAGATGTGCGAGCAGCGCACTTGCCTGTGTGAAAGGCGTCCGACCTTCCGAGTACTCTATTAGTGCAATCGTTTTGTTTTTCGATCGCACCAACCGAAATCGGTGGCCGTCTACCTCGCACACCGGCATGGCGTCGTAGGTTTTCCGCTTCATTGTGACTTTTGCGGTACTCCCATTGAGCAGGCAAGACAATCCAGGTGACAAACGGGCTCGTTTCCGTTCCCAGGCGAAGCAAAAGCTTATTCCGAATCTTTCTTTGTTGCTGTCCATGAAGAGAGCCACCCGCGGATACGGATCCTGCTTCTCCTCGGTCTGCGTTCTCCAGTAGTTGTTTGACGGAGATGCTCTTCGAGGAGTTATGTTGGGCGGAAACCGCATGCCACGTGGCGTCCACAGACAGCGGGCAGGGTGTGGTGGCGATGGAGGGCGCGTATTTGAGTTAGTGGAGTTTCTCATGGCCGCTATGCGGAATGAGCTCTCCATGAAGGACAGGAGCCGTGTTCTGTTGTCTGGATCTACTAAGATGTTGTGAAGATCCGAGACAACCAGCCTTCTGTCGATCATAGATTCGAGCTCATGTCTTGCGACCATGAATCGGGGACAATCGACTAGCACGTGCCAGACCGTTTCGGGTTGGTCGGGGTCACACTCGCATGCCGGACTGTTCTTGAGCTTAAATCTGTACAGGTAATCTGCTATTCCTCCGTGTCCCGTCAACGCTTGTACCTGGAAGGAGTCAGTTTCGTGGTTCTCATCACCCGATATGCGTTTGCTATATCGGGGAGGAACGTCTGGGTGACTTTTCCGGTGTCCGAGGTCTCATATCGATCCTGCCATTTCTTGACCGATTCTTCACGGATTTTCCTTTTGACGTAGGACAAGGGATCCCTCGTAGTCCCTGGGTGACTCCGTGAGTGCCGCCGATTTGGCCAGTTCGTCGGCTCTTTCGTTGCCGACGGTGCCAACATGCGCTCTCACCCAGAAAAGACGAAGAGATCTCCCTTCAGCATTTATCTGTCCAATGTTTTCCTTTACGCACTTAACCAAGGGGTGGCTCGTTTTTGGGTTACTTAGCAGTTCGAGTGAAGATCGGGAGTCACTCAGGACATTGACTTCCGGGTCTTGCTCTTTAACGCCATTTGAGTTGCCCGGTAAAGAGCATAAAGTTCCGATTGAAAGACTGTGCATTCGGAGTGGAGCTTGAAGGTCGAGTTCTTGACCTCTCTGCCATTCTCCCACCATGTTAGAGCAGCTCCGACTTTACCTTCAATTTTACTGCCATCAGTATAAATTTGAGGCCCTTGTGGAAGATTGGAGGTGTCTTCTAGGAGCTCGTACTCTACGGAAAACTGCGTTGACGGATGAGGTTGGTCCAGGCAGTTAACATTCCGTTCGAGTTCCACTTCTGGTGGGAGGTAGTCTTGGGAGAGGTTTTTTTTACTCTGTACAAATTTTCCGCTTCCTGTATTCTCAGATCCAGGGGAAGCAGTCCGGAAGAGCAAGTGCTGCTTTCAGAGAAACAGTACGGTAAGACTTACAGATTTTTGGGCAAAACCTCTTTGGATAGCGTTCAACTGAGACTTGTTTTCCTCGAAGTCTGCCGCTTGCGCCCATACACTTGAGGCATATATGATGATAGGTTCCACCACAGCGACGTAGATAGTTCTCGTGATTTCGCCATTTAATCCCCAGGTCACCTTCGCTGCACATGCTAGCTGTTTATAAATGTTCGCCACTTTTTACATTGGGCGGTCACATGTGCTTTAAAGTTGAGCCGTCGGTCGATCAGTAGGCCTAGCAGTTTGACTTCCTCGACCAGGTTGAGCCGGACGCCAGACATGACTATGTTTGGAGGTTCGTACTTCAACTTTTTGTGAAAAGCATCGCGTTGGTTTTATGCGCTGCAAAGTTGAGTTTGTTGATTTTACCCCATTCCACTGTCATGCTCAGCGCCCTGCCCGCTTGCTGTTCGATGATGTTCGGACTGCCTGTAAATACGAGAACGACGTCGTCCGCGAATGCTTGACAGTATACTCCCTCAGCTTCTAGCATTCGCAGTAACGAGTCTAGGATCACATTCCAAAGGTTGGTCCACAGATGGACCCTTGGACGCATCCCTTGGTTGTTTCCTTCTCATAGACTGCTCTTGCATAGTTGACCTTGATTTTACGGCCGCTGAGGTATGAGTTTACCATGTCGTAGAGGTTTGTTGGGCACCTCTTCTTCGCTAATTGATTTTTGAGGGCGGGCCACCATGCATTGTCGAAAGCGCCTTCTATATCCAGGGAGATTAGGAGTACGGTGTCTTTACTGTCTACTCCTTTTTGATGTGCTCTACCAGATCATAGAGGGCGTCCTCGGTGCCTCTTTGGGGCATGAAGCCGTACTGTTTCCTACTGATGGTTGGGAGGAGATGCCATTGGAGTCGGTTTGCCAGAAGCTTTTCCACGATTTTTCCGGGAACGGACAGAAGACCTATGGGGCGGTAAGATTTTGGATGTGTGTAATCTGTCTTACCGGGTTTTCGTAATATGACCACGTGCGCCTCTTTCCATTGCTTGGGGAAGTGTTTCAGTGACAAGCATTTGTTTGCTATCGCCAAGAAAACCTCCCATTCGCAACGTATGGCTGCTGCGCAAATATCAGCGGTTAGCCGTCTGTACCGGGGGCTTTTTTTGGTTTCAGAGTTCTCAATACTGATTCCAGTTCCGCTGATGTGAATGGTGGATCATTTTCCGGTAAGCCCATAGGCGTTTCCATCGTTTGCTCCCGTAGCTCTGCATGACACGGTTGGTCTGTGCTCTCAGAGTCGTCGGGATAGAAAGTTTTGGCAAGTAGTTCTGCTGATAGTTGCGGGGATAGAGTGTTACCTTCGGTGTCTCTTAGGAGTATTAAGAGTCTACTTACTGTTTGGTTGCAGCGAAAATACTGGAAATAAATTGAAAAGTTTGAGAGTGGTGCGTCTCAATAGGACCATAAAAAACTTAAACTTCCGTAGTATATATTAGTCCGTTGTATATATTAATCTATTGCTAACATCGTGACAAGTTTCCCGTTCGACTAATATAAATATTATTATTTTCTTGTTTTTGAAGTGAAAACTTCTTTTGGCGCACCACACACAGATTTTTCGTGGGCTGTGAATTGAGACCAGGCGTCACGTTCGTAAATGAAAAATCTCTTCGGGTAAATTCGGAACCAAGGCCATGGTCATTGCCACGCCCTCCTGTTTCACTCGCGTAGTTTCTAAAGTATGCTATTAAATTCTGAGTTGAGTCACTCAATCGGCAGTTCCTATGATTGACAACTTTTGTTCCCGAGGCGGAGCGTTTCGGTTTGGGTGCTTGTACTCACATGGCTTGTGATAGAATGGGGCTATGAGAGGTCCCGCCGGTCACCGGCCGCCGGTCGCCGGCCGCCGGCCGCCCGTCCGGCCGGGCGCGGCTCACCACGACACACGAGCCCCGCCCCGCCCCGCCCTCACCCCGCCCGCTTAATTACTGTTCTCAGATTTTAATTGAACGTCAGCTGAAGACATCATAATTAGTAACGTTAGCAGAGCTTCATGTTTTATTAGTAGAGACGAGACAGACCTCCACTGTGCAGCGTCGCGCCTGCGACAGGTCGCGGCGGGCGCACACTGCGAGCGATACGACCGCTAATATTTTGATCTTTTAGAATTGAACTACTGTACAAGATAAATCCTTTTGTGGTGATAGGACTCTTGGCAAAGTCCACCTGGGAAAGAACCACATCTTTGCCAGTTATTCTACCGCTACGCAGTAATGTGTAAACTTTTCTGTGTTCCGGTTTGAAGGACAATGTTTCCTGATAAATTTCAGGGCTTAGAGATATTTATAATATCTTGGATCTCTTGGTGACGAGCGCGGTGTGGTGCTCGGTAATGATTTGAACTCGTTCATGTTCCACTAGCTGCGTGTCACTGTTTTGTTGTATGGCAGAAATGTTGCTTACCATCAGGCACTAACAGCATTACATCTATACTAATATTATAAAGCTGAAGAGTTTGTTTGTTTGTTTGTTTGCTTGAACGCTAGGATCTCGGGAAATACTGGTCCGAATTGAAAGATTATTTTTCTATTGGATAGTCCATTTATCGGGGAAGGCTTTAGGCTATAGAAAATAACTCTACTATTAATTGAAGCGGAGCATGAAACAAGAATGTAACAAAATCGGGAAAAAATATTCCCCTTTTGAGAGTTTTCGTACGTTTCGTGCTTTGACATGACACATGACAGCATGTGTCAAAGATTGCGTCATTGAATTTCAGTAATCTGTGCCTCGAATATAAACCTTTGCTATTTTTTTTTCTAAATCTGAGTTGGTACGACCAATTTCCGACAGGTGGCGTAGCAGGTTGCTGAAGAGGTTTTTTGTTTGAAATCGATATTCTCAGGAATGAGTGAACCGATTTCAGTCATTCTTTCACCGTTGGATATGTACGGGATCCCGATGAGTGCTATATAATATACCACGGGCGAAGCCGGGGCGGGCATCTAGTAATCAATAAATTGAGATGAATAGAAACACTAAATACAAATACAGTTTTCAGTGATAAAATAAAGGAAAAGAGAAAAGTGAACACAGAAAGAACAAAAGTTGCAGAAGGTAGGTAACAAAATACGGGGAGTGAGCAAACATACAGCGTGGCGCTTTGGTGTCGACATTAAATGAACACACAGGTAGGATTACTGACCAGTAATCATACAAACGATGTGAGAAAAATAAATTCGCTTATTTAAAAAAAAATATTTTCTAACAAACTAAATCATTGTATCAAGCACTCGAATCAAAATCACCCTTTGCACTAGATTCATTCAACGACGTCAGTTGTGTGCGTGATTTACTTTCGTACACATCGTTACGCAAACGTAAATCTGGCAACGTCGCAAAACCCCCGCGCTGCGCGCCGCTTGCAGATAGGTAGGTATCTCCAAGCGGCGCGCGCGGCGTTGCAGCGTACCTACCTCAGTAGGTGCCGCCGCCGCGCCGGCCGAGAGGGGTAGGTACAAAGGCGCGATAATTCTGAACGGTCAAGTAGGTACGTCACGACAAAAGCTTCAATACCTGTTCATCACTAATAAATCGAATACCTACCATATGATAAAGATAAGAGATAAACAAAAATTATTGGCAGTCATAGGAACTGCCGATAGAAGTGAAAACTTATAACTCAGTATTTGATAGCTAACTTTGGAAACTGCGCGGGTGAAACCGGAGGGCCTGGCCATTACCATCTAGAAAATACATCAGCCAGTGGGACATGCTAACGCATTTCTAGATAGCCAATGGCCATGGTCCCGAGTTTACCCGAAGAATTCTTATCATTTCCGAACATGACGCTAGAATTCAATTCACACACAGCCCATGAAAAATCTGTGTATGACACGCCGCGATTTCACTTCTAAAAGTAAATAGGTAAATGGATACTTAGGTACCTAGGTGTCTATTGTAAATTTGGTAAAACATTACAAAATGATTGCTTTGTAGTAGGTAATACGAGTAAGATAGGTACGTGTTGTCAGAATCAAGGACAATTCGCATAAACAGCCCATCAAATGTTCCCACAGCTGGGACTCGGGGCCTTCTCTCGCAAGAAGAGAGTTAAAGCCATAATCCACCACCCTGGCAAAGTGCCAATTGGTAGATGGCACTTTCCATTATTGGCACGTGACCTCGAAAGATTCTAGGTAGGTACATGTCGGTTTTCTCACGATGTTTTCCTTCATCGTTTTTAAGCTACTAGCATTACGCACTTGACTTCGAAAAGACTGGTGCGCGTGGGATTTGAACGCGGCGCGCCGGATCGGCAATCACCGTCCTCCCGACTAGACCAGCCGTTACTTCAAGGCCACTTAGTAGGTACTCGTACCAACAAAAAATATTACCTAGCGTGAAAGCTGCTGAACTAGTAGAGGTACCTACAACATTCTTTAAAAGTAAAACTAAAACATCTTCCCACGAATCGATTTTAATTTCGTAGAAAATTTAACCAGTAAACCCTTGATCAATGAACTCTTTCAGATAAATTCATCATTGTCAAAATCAAAATCAGATACTTATTGTTTTAAGTTAAATTATCTATCGCATAATAGCTAAATCACCTAAGTACTTATGGCGTAATGCGCAATAAACATTAGTACGTAGGTACTTACAGCTTTCCGACTCGAAGCCGTAGTAACTATTTCTCGTCTGTGTCGCAGCGCAGCGTTGTGGAGCGGCAACGCTTCGTTTCCATAGCTACGCGCGCGCTCGCTCGCTTGACGAGCGGCGCGGCGCGGCGGCTTCTTTGAAATCGTAGGCGCATAACTAACAGAGCCACACTGTTTTGGTCTAAATTTTTAAATGCTCAACGTGACCACCACCTTCGCGAACACAAACTCTTAAACGGCGTTCAATGTTTGAACGGACGCTTGCCGTGGGATTTGTAGGGCATCGCCTAGTATTCCCATATCTTTCGCGATACCTACATTCTTATCGCAAGTGCGGCATTTTGATGGGCTTCTCCGTAAAGTAAAATCATGTCAGCATACTCAGCAGCAGTGTAATACTGTGTGTTCGACATCTTTACTTAAATAAACACTCACAACACAAAAGTAACAACAAGTCGTCGTTATCGCTTTGACACTGAATCAAAATAACTTACACTAAATAAACAACAAAAAAAAAATAACACGTAGGACACGTACTTAAGCGTCTTTTTCGCGAATAATTAAATTACCTAGTTAAGGGATTTACAGTAAAAGTTATAGCGCGCGAGAAATGTGTCAAGGACTTGACAACTTCGCAGCCCGGCTAGCACTAACACAAAACTAGCGGAGTTTAAAAGAAAAAGACAAAAGACTAACATTAGAGGAGTACATACAGTCATTTTTTCGTTTCCGGCTCCATTTCATTCGCACACAAACGCGTGTTTTGCATGTTGTATGACTACCTGTCTCATTTTATTGTATTTACCTTTCGCCTGATTTTCATTCATGAAACGCGTGGATATGTGGCCTGCGACCTAATTACCTCTGACTCAAATTTTTAGATACAGGTTGCTCTGATTTGGTGTTTTTGAAAATTGCGAATAACTCAGTAAATAAAAACGATACATGAAATTTAATTTTACAGAATGTCTGAAAATATGATATGTGATATGTGGTTTCATTTAATGTCGGCACCAAAGCGCCACGCTGTATATGTCGGTGACAGAGTCTCGCCATCATCATTATTGATCGCATCCTTCTGCTGTGGGCGGCGCGGCGTAGCGGCGGGTAGTGTTGGATGAAAACACGCAAACACAATGGATTTTATGAAGCACAGGTAACAAAGTTCGTCTTATCGCTAAGCACGTATCGTAGAACACGCGACGGTTCAAGCTCAACCGCTCTGGCCGACCCACAGAACATACTCGCGGAGAAGAATGCAAACTCCACACTTCATGAAAAACTAGCGCCATCTATCGGTTGCCTCCTGAAAACTTTTTCCAGGTTCAAGGCGGGAAATTTTAAAATCTCATCATTTGCGTAGGCGGGAAATTTCGAAATGTATTGTTTGCGTAGCCGTTGCGTTTCAAATTTCGTTGGAATATAATAGATAGTTTACGTACCACAGGGGAACTACAGCCCAAATATAAACGAAACTTGTCTTGTTTATATTAATGGCCCGTAGCTCCATGTGGACCTGAACAAAAACATGTGATAAGTTTTAGTAAATTTATTTCAATTCATTTATTTTTACAATTTATAAAGGTATTTGGACAATATGGCCATTAGCAAAATATAAATAATTTTAAAAAGTTCCCTCAAAGAATCTCTAGTTTTTAAGTATGTAAACGGCATGACTTTCTTATATAAAATAAAAAAATCTTTTGTATCACATCCATAAACAAAAAAAAATGATTTGATAATATAAACAACAATCAAAAATGTTCCATGAGCCCATAAAACAGTTGCACATACTGGGCAAAAAAGAGCAAAAAAAATTGAATTCTGACATTAAAATGTGATGTTTACACCTTAGTGAGACTTATCAGCCTGAGTCGCAGTCGCTTTTATATTATTTTCTTCAAACTCTGCCTTCTTCGATGGTCCTCTTTCTTGTTTGAAAAGGCTCAGCATCTGAAAGTTAATTAACATCAGCATTATAGATTTCATCATCACATAGTTGAAAGTAATAATACATTTAATTGTTGTTATTGCAATGCAAGGGTTTAAGGGTCAATGTATCCAGATAAATATTACATGGCAGAGATATGTATCGCTCCTGTTATGGACAAGCATATTGCTCCCTATCAGGCACAAGCCCCGCTCATCCCACCACTCTAAACTATTGTAAATAAAAAGCCATGGATAGCATGTAATGAGATATTTATAGTGCTATTGAATAAGCACAATAGTAAAATGTTGAGATAATGAACCTACACTAAATTCTAACACAATGACATTGTTATTTTTCCTGATTAGTGTTTTATTTTTATATTGCTTCAGTATACCAACCTCATATTTTTTTGATGCATTCTAGTAGTCACTTGCTTTATGTCAGCGGTCGCATTGTCATTTGTTTTGCGGATGGACCTGCATCATTTTCAGTTGTAGTAACCACTGCCAGTATTCAAAATGATGCGTTTTCTACTAGCAGCGGCTGTCTGCTTTGTAGACGGCCTTTCTTCAGGTTCAGTGCTGTTTAGCATCTAAAATGAAACATATTATAAACTATTTTACCAAGCATAACAAGGACCATATATATTATATCATGTTATCATTTGAATATGATTAATATATTTATTTTACATCACATATTTACATGTCGTAATCGAATCATAATCGAATCTCAATAGAGTTGCCATCTAGTGGTGTCCGGGACGCAAGCGCCACCTGGTGGCGCTCGATGGAGTTAGTGGCGCGCGCGCTGTCGAATGGACGGATCGTTTGGGTCAGTTTTCTCTTGGCTTTCGACGCGTGCGGTCGGCACTGAACCATCGCGCGTCCTACGATATGTACTTCGCTATAAAACCAACTTTGTTACCTGTGCTTCATAAATTCGATTGTGTTAGTGAGCTTTCATCCAACACTACCCGCCGCTATGCCCACAGCAGAAGGATGCGATCAATAAT